>JAXQQM020077698.1:0-140225 GCA_034641835.2 Pinus albicaulis | reverse complement strand
AATACAATCATGAATATGGAAGTGAACTACCTAATTCAAACATTTAACATAAATGAAACTTGCAAGATAATTGGTTAAACCTTCATGGACTCCAGACGATCATCCATAAACATATATGATATCTTGCACTTCCTGAGATGAAAGTAACCACGTGGTTCAAGGAGCTTATTATCTCCATATATATACAAGATATCTAGTTAACCATGATTAGATATATAAATAGGCATTCTTTCATGAATGATATATGACCATACATCAATCAATAACATAAAAAAAATATCATAATCCACCATCCAACTATGCATAAACCATTATACATATTTAGGTGAGATATAATCTCTAGTATATAATGGAGGGACTTAGACTCTCCAGCCAACCATAATAGAAAAACACCGAATTATTTCTTGTAGCTGAACACCTTTGTGATGGATCCAATGTCTAATGTGATGCTTGTGTCGTGGAAACACACAAAGCCTAAAGTCACACGCTTAGGAGGTAGAGTGCACTATCCAGGTCACTTGTATAACTCCTATAGTAGTAAGCACCACAATGAATCTCTCACATCTCTAAGCTCATTCACAAGACTTGAACCGAAGGTCTAGTCCAATTCAATAGTTCCATTTTTCTCTCTCTTTTTTCCTTACTATTTCTCTTCCCAACTTTATTATCATATCCCTTCACTACTACTCAGCAACTATTTTCCTTCCCTATATCATACTTGAGAGAGTGTCTCCCTCCATGATCTGACATGGAATTCCTTCTCCTCATATCAATGGCTCTAGACCCCTCTTCTTTGTTGCTCCTTTATTCAACACTTTTGTTTTGTTGTTGTTTTTTCCCTTATAACCAATCACATCCTTTCTTTTATTAGGTTGTGGTTTGGTCCATTATGCAACCTCCTCCCTCTTCAAGTAATAAAATCATCATCACTTCTCCACTTTGTCTTCCCTAAATTTCTTTCCCTTTATATTGATCCACGACGAGGAATGGGGATGAATCCATGCTCCACTCAAAGTTTCCCACTTTGTAATATGTAACTCCTATTAGTGTAGTTTGGTGGTTGAGCATGGAAACATTAAACACGTCAAATTATACGAGTATGGGTCCACGCAATAGGGATGCCACTTGAAATTAACATCCATTCTATTGTACATATTGACCCCTGCCTATAGATTTTTGGTTCGCTGCCTCATTCGAATCTATTCCAAACCCCTGTCGTGGCCTAAAAGCCTCATGTTCCCATTCAATATTACCATCTTTGCCCATAAAATCCTCCCTGCAAAGGTTAAAACCCATAATTTAAAACTTATCGGACCTAGCCCTAAGATCTTAGCCCTCCATGCTTTGGTTTCCATATGTCCCGAGCGCAAAACCTCAGCCCAGAAGGAAAGGGAGCTTAACAATAAATGTTTTCGGGCGCAATGGTAACTGTCCGATCAAAACCAATCGACGGCCCGCAATTAAAACATCCATGGTGCCCCCCGCGCGTAGAAAACCAGTGGTTAATTCCGCACCACCTCCACCGAGTCGGCGGTTTTCAACCAAATGCCAGCGATTCCACAAATCGCGTGACGCGTGTCTTTGGTACGGGCCCGAAAAACCACTTTTTCACGTGTTAAAGGTTGGACTATGGTCGGGCAGTGGAACTCACCGGCGCCGTTGGATCTGTCGACCTCAATCCAATGGTGGATATCCTCCAAAGTTGCCCGCCTATTAACTTGTGTCCGTTGTGTCCCGTGGCCCACCATTACGCCGCTCCCATCGCCTTCGAGCCGTTGATCTGTCTTCCAAAATCCGACGGCCTAGAATCCAGTCTTCTTTTTCTGTTGACCCCGCAGCCACGTCATCCACCCACCTGTCCTTCGTACAACCATGCGTCGTATTCCCGTGTGTCCGTGGTGTTCTCCTCTGCCGAATATATATATATATATATATATATATATATATATATATATATATATATATATATATATATATATATATATATATATATATATATATATATATGTTTATTCATATTCATTGTTTTATTCCGCCACCACGTTCAAACCATTTTATGTAGAAAACCTGTGTTCCCTCTGATTATCAAAAGCTTCCATCGTACTTTCTCCACCACCCTGCGCGTTCTTGCCAATCAGCCATGTTCTCACCGTCATTATCGTCGACACCTCCTCGTCCACCCCACTTCTACCTGGTTTTTCTAATGTGTTGGTGGGTTTTGCAGGGTTTCAACAAATGGAAAGATGTTTGAATTCACAGTTTTGGTTGCAGCGATACATCATCTCAGACGGTAATTCACTAAAGCTGCCATTTATGAAGAAGGGTCCTGAAAGCCACCATGATAAGACATCCATCGTAGGAGCTGGATTTAAAATCTTTCGAACTCTCCAAGGACAATTTAAAGATGCCAGTTAGCGTATGGGGATATCAATGTTCCTGCAAAGAACATCAGCAAAGAATTAAAGATTTCAAAAACCCCATTGAATATTATGAGCTCGTATCTTGTGTTAAAAGACAAGGGTATCGGACCAGAGATTTTCAAGATCAAGCTGAGGGTACAATACATTAAAAATCATATCCTACAGATTGTATTTCAGCTAATTTTCTTCTCAGGAAAGTACAGAAGGTTCATGAAGATTTCCCCTTATGCCGAGCCTCTGCAGAGATCTTCTTCCCAGTTCATTTATTCTTGCAAGCAACCTCAAGGTTTTATCGCAGCAAATTTTCCTCCTCCAGCCAAGTACATAGCATTTGTATATTTTATTATTTATGTCTTGTACATAAGGAGATTTTCATCCTCCAACATTTATTTCTAGAGATAGATTGTAAAGTACAACCATTTATATTTAGTCATTCACAGTGTGGGCACGAATTTTTTCCGCCATTTTGTTCAAATTAAGTCATTAAATGTGCTCCACCTACCTCCTTCTCGAGAATTCTCTGTCTTTTCTATAAAAACCCAGAAATAAGACATTAGAAGGGTTCCAGATTTCTATCAGCAAACTGTGCAGTGAAAAGGATTTTGTATACATTTTGTAATACTTCTGTATGAAGGCTTGGAGCCCGTAGGGCCTCAGTGAGGAGGAGTTATAACTGTAATGAGGATTCTGGTCTTTGGTATCTCACAGTATGTAATTTTCTCATATGTGTTAATACAATATCTCATTTCATGCTATTTATCTTCTTGTATCATGCTCTAGAATGCGAGTGGCTCACTAATCTTGAGTAAGGATTCATCCTAGTTGATGCCCATACTGGGGTTAGTCAAGCGCTTTAAATAGGCCTAGTCATGATATATTGTTCCATGTTCATCTCATCCATATTTTCTGCTATATTAGTTACTTGAGGAGGGTGCTTTTAAAACACCATTGTCATATATGGATTCTTAGTTAAATAAGCCCATATGTGATTCTGTTGTGTATATGGGTATCAGCCTCATGTTAGCTAATATCTTCTTCATGTTTCTTCACTGCATCCATTTTCTGATATTTGATTTCTGTGATATATTATTTGAACTGGCCCTCTTTACAGTAAGCTGTCTCTTAACTGTCTGATGCCTTTGTATTGGAGTTTTGCATGATGTTCCTACACTATTCTTATCTTTGTATCAACTTCTGAGAGAGATTGGTCCCATTCTAAAATAATTTCCTTGTTCAACAAGAGATAGTAAGTGAGCTTTTGGATTGACAACCCAAGCTATATGAAGAGCTCCTTGCTATATTAAGATGTCCTAGGCACTGGTCTATGGCAACTCTAGACTGTCTCTAGGGGGTGACAAAATTGTCCACAACATCTTTTTGGCACCGTTGCCGGGGACCGAATTTAAGAATATCAGCTTCCCTGGGCCTCGACAAATTATTTTCACTCTCTAATCAGGTGAGCACAGAGAGTTGAAGAGTTGTGTATATCTCACCTTGGCGACTCCACTGCTTTTATTTGATAAATTTATTGGTAGTCCTGGCTCCTCGCAAGCCACATTTGAGTTCAGATACATCTCAGTCAAAAACACCTTACGTGTCTGACCCAGAGAAGATCATTCATAAAAGAGTTTGGAAGGAGAGGAAGTCAGTTCGTGCTGAAAACCCTGAATATTCCGTTGAAGATTATCCGCCCTCTTCTTCTCAAGAAGTTAGAACAGAAAATCCCGAGTTTTACTCGGAAACTCCACGTAGAGGAAGTGCCTGGATTGAAGAAGATTTTCATCCTGCTTTCGAGGCTGAAGAAATTAAAGAGGTCACAGAGGTAAGTGCTGTTAACCGTGAATTATTCCCATCTACGCCTCAGGCTTCTGTGCAATATATTCCCATTGTTATTCATACTCCACTTCCTCCTACTCCTCTCCCTTCATTTGTATCTCAGACTGTTGTACAACCCCCACCTCCTCCAATGGCCAATGTTCCTGCTTTTCTATTGAACAAATATGCTCCTCTGGCCTTACCCCAAGTGCTAAATGATATGCCACAGGATTATCTAAAGATTCTGCCAAGATTTAATGGTGAAAATGAAGTTGATGCTCAGAAACATCTTGAGACTTTCTGCTCTTTTGCAGAGAACTTAAATGTTGAACATTTGGATGTGGTCTTGAGATTATTTGTGCAGTATTTGGAGGGTGAAGCCAGAAAATGGTTTAAGACATTGGGAAATAATTCTGTGACCACCTGGGACCAAATGGAGAATACTTTTCTCAGGAAGTGGGGAGAAAAGAAAGATCATGGTCAGTGTCTTACTGAGTTTAATACAATGAAGAAGAAACAGAATGAAGGGGTATCGGAATTTATTAAAAGATTCAACAAGTTATATTTGAGCTTGCCTCCTAAAATGAAGCCCCATGAAGCTGCTGCCAAGATAATTTTTATAGCAGCCTTTGATTTTGACTTTGGATTCTCCTTGAGAGAAAGAAAACCTGCCACTTTAGATGATGCACAGTCAGATGCTCTGGAATTGGAAGCAAACTTTGCCTCCACTGGGAAGTTAAAAGGAAAAATTGAACAAGATACTAGGAGAAGAGGCAAAGAAGAGGTTTCCACCTCTAATCAGGAAAAAGATTCAGATAAAATGGATGAAATAAGCAAAATGATAAAGAAGATGGTCAAGCTTGAACTGGAAGCTAAAAATGTAGCTCCCAAGAACTATTACAATGCTCCAAACAGAGGATACAATCCTCAGTATAGAAGGCCACCATTGCAGATATTGCCGAGAGAAGCAAAGGAACAACAAGACCAGGTACCTCATCCCTTGTACCTGGAAGGACCAGCAGATGACTCCACTGGAGATGCAGCTTATGGATTAGAAGATTCAAATCTGGCTTTTTCAAATAATGATGATATAGAGTGCCCATTGCAAGACGAAGAAGAAGAAGCAGAGATTGACCATTATTGTAAGCAATTTGCTGATTTCATGCAAGAACAATTTAATGTAAAATATGATCTCAGATCTTCAAGGAAGATGACCCGCACTCAAGAACAAGAGGAGGAGTCACCTCAGAGAGAAGCACCTGCTCAGAAGGAATCAGCAACAAAGAGAAACATAGAAAAAGGTAAGAGTCCTCTAAATGCTTCCTGGCATCCCAATGATCAGATTCCTTCTTCTTCAAAAATAGTCAGTCCTCCTAATGCCGAGTCAGTGTCAAAAGAAATTAAACCTTCAGCTGAAAATAAAGAGTCAAAGGAAGTTGTAATAGAAAAGCCCCCACCTGCTTTCAATCTACAAAAAGAACTTGAGAAAATTAAGATTCCAGTCCCCCTGACCGAATTATTAAAACAACCTGTATATCAGTCTCAAGTTAGTTCCTTCATGTTACCTCCTGAAATACCAATTGTGCCTGATAGTTTAAACCTTCAAGAAGAAAGACCCATGGTAGTCTTTGGCCCACATGTCGAGGAGATAGACCCCTCTACTCCTCCTTTTTATGTGTCTCTAGTTATTCATGACCTGCTGTTACACAATTGTATGTTAGATTCTGGGGCTTCCCATAATCTTATGCCTCTGTCTGTCATGGAACAACTAGGACTGCAAATTACAAGACCATATAAAGACCTATATTCATTTGATTCTAAAAGAGTTAAATGCTTGGGAATGATTAAAGATTTAGTGGTCAATTTGGCCCAAATTCCAGCAAAGAGTGTGGTCATGGACATTGTGGTTGCTGATATCCCAGCCCGCTTTGGCATGCTGCTGTCAAGGTCCTGGGGTACAAAGATTGGGGGATCAATTAAATTGGATCTAACATATGCTACTGTCCCAGTCTTTGGAGGTCAGGAGAGGAGGTTATACAGGGAGACTAGATTTGTTAAAATGGTAACTAAGGCTGACTGCTCAGAGAATTCCCCAGTTTATAACAAAGAGGGAGACTTCTCATGTTTGATGTTAGAAGAAAATCAAAATTATGCTCATGAGCCCCTTTTTGGTCAAATCCAAGCTGAGCAGCCTAAAAAAGATCAGGCATCAGAAATTTGGACCTTGCATTTTGATGGGGCAAATTCAAGGGAAGGCAATGGAGCTGGGGTGTTATTGATCTCTCCTACAGGAAAATGGGTGCCACTGTCCTTTAAATTGGAATATGAGGCTACCAATAATGTAGCTGAATATGAAGCACTTCTATTGGGACTAAAGACAGCTAGAAACATGGGCATCCAAAGTCTAAAAGTCATGGGAGACTCTGAGCTGGTGGTAAGGCAGATCAAAAATCAATGCCAAACTAAGCATCCACAGCTGAGAGCTTATAGAAATGAAGTGTGGGACATGGTAGAGAATTTCTTCTTAGCATTTAACATATAGTTCATGCCCCGGGAGCAAAACAAGATAGCAGATTCTCTTGCTGTAGCTGCCAGTACATTCCGTCTTCCTCAGAATCCACTTTTAAGATACGAAGTGGAGGTACGATACAAACCATCTATTCCAGATAATATTAAACACTGGCAGGTATTTGAAGATGATGAACAGATGAAGAGATTCATGGAGACAGTGGGAGAATTCTCCTATATGGAGATAGATGACAATGAGGAGGAAGAAGCTGAAAATATTGTAGAAAACAGATGGGAAGAGAAAATAGCAGGTAATAGAGTGCTGCAGCTGAAAGGAAATGTTATACCTAGAGGGCTGGTGCCTCTAGAAATATTATTTAACAAAGATGATATTCCATTGCAGCCAAACAAGGTGACAGAAGAAGATCAAGTGGGAGATTTGAATCTGGGTACTTATGCTGATCCCAAAATTGTAAAATTATCTAAAAGGGTCCCAGAAGAATATAAAGAAAAATATTTGAAGTTGTTTCAATCTTATAAAGATGTATTTGCTTGGTCCTATCAGGACCTAAAAACTTTTGATGTTAATATAATGCAACATAAAATTCCTTTGAGGGAAGATGCAAAGCCTTATAAGCAGAAGCTCAGACAGATAAATCCTCTGCTGCTTCCCTCTATTGAAAAAGAAATCAAGAAGCTACTGAAGGCCAAAATAATTGTGCCATTGAGATACTCAGAATGGGTAGCAAACCTTGTTCCTGTTCGAAAGAAAAATGGAGAAATAAGGCTGTGTGTGGATTTCAGGAATTTAAATAGAGCATCTCTAAAGGATAATTATCCACTACCTAAGATGGACTACATCCTGCAGAAAGTGATGGGAGCATCTAGAATGTCAATGATGGATGGTTTTTCTGGTTATAATCAGGTGGCTGTGTTCCCAGAAGATCAAAATAAGACTGCTTTCACCACACCATGGGGAACATTTATGTATGCCAGGATGCCATTTGGATTAATTAATGCAGGAGCTACTTTTCAGAGGGCAATGGACATAGCCTTTGTTGGAGAACAAGACAAGTTTTTGGTGGTATATCTTGATGATATCACAGTGTTTTCAAAGAATGATGATGAGCATATTGAGCATTTAAGAAGAACTTTTGAAAAATTCAGAAGGTATGGCCTATCCCTCAATCCTCAAAAATCTTTATTTGCATTAGATGAGGGAAAACTCTTAGGGCACATTGTAACTAAAGATGGTGTGAAAATAGATCCTAAGAGAGTTGAAGTTATAAACAACATTCCTTTACCCAGGAATAAGAAGGAAGTGCAAGTGTTTTTAGGCCGAATTAATTTTCTGAGAAGGTTTATTCCTAACTATGCTGAGATAGTTAGGCATATAACTGATATGTTGAAAAAGGATAATGAAGTAAGATGGTCCCAGGAGTCTAGAGATGCATTCACCAGGATAAAACAAGCATTTGCTGAAGCTCCCGTGCTAGCTGGGCCAGATTATGCAAAGCCATTTATGATATTTTCATTTGCTTCACCCCATACTGTAGCAGGAGTATTGTTGCAGAGAAATGAAGACGGATATGAGCAACCTATAGCTTTCTTCAGTCAAGTGCTGCATGATGCTGAATTAAAATATAATATATTGGAGAAGTAGGCATATGCCCTGGTAAAGTCCCTCAAAGCTTTTAGAACCTATGTTTTGCAATCTCACATTACTGCATATGTTCCCACAGCAGCTGTCAAAGACATTCTTGTTCAGGGGGATAGCGAAGGTAAAAGAGGAAGATGGATTGCAAAAATACAGGAGTATGATTTGGACATAAGGCCTACTAAGTTGATTAAAGGACAGGGACTTGCTAAGATGTTATCTGAATCAAATCATCAAGCCTTGGGCATTAATCTATCCATGTTAGCAAATGAAGAATCTGAGAAAGGAGAAGAACAACAAGGACTAGAGATGGCCACTCAAAAGATACATATGAAATATCTAACTAGTCCTTGGTATAAAGAAATAGTTGAATATATTTTAACACTTAGCTGTCCTCCGAGTTGTGATAAGATAAAATACAGAGCTGTAAGAATGAAATCTCAGAAATACATAATTGCTAATGGACAGCTATATTGGAGAGACCCTTCAGGTATATTACTATTATGCCTCACAGAAAAAGAAGTGGAGAATATAATGACAGAATTTCATGAGGGAATTTGTGGAGGACATTACAGTTGGAGAGGTACAACTCATAAAATCCTGAAGGCTGGTTTTTACTGGCCAAAATTGTATACAGATGCTTTTGCTTGGGTCAGAGCATGTGACAAGTGCCAAAGATTTGCAGAAAGACAGAAATTAGCAGCTTTGCCCTTGATTCCTATTCATGTGAATGAACCATTTCAGAAATGGGGATTAGATTTTATAGGAGAGATACATCCCCCATCAAGTGGCCAATATAAATGGATACTAACAACCACAGATTATTTCACAAAGTGGGTGGAAGCCATACCTACAAGAAATGCTACAGATGTTGTGATAATCAAGTTTATGGAGGAAAATATCATATCTTGGTTTGGCTGTCCTGCTAGGATTGTAACTGATAATGCACAGGCTTTCAAGTCTGCCAGATTTGTAAATTTCTGCCAACAGTATAATATCATATTGACTCACTCCACAGCTTACTATCCCCAGGGAAATGGCTTAGCAGAGTCTTCTAATAAAACCCTGGTGAGGGCCTTGAAGAAAACAATAAATGAGAATCAGAAGAATTGGGACTCCCAATTAAAATTTTCTCTATGGGCCAATAGGATAACCAGCAAGAGAGCAACAGGAAAATCTCCCTATGAGTTGGTGTATGGGCGAGCAGCTGTGTTCCCTGTGCAATTGGCGTTTCCAGTAGCACGTTTTATGCAGGAAAGCCAGGAGGAACCAGATGACATGGTTAGAAGAATTAATCAATTGGTCGAATTAGAGGAAACACGGAACCTGGTGAGTCATATATTAATAGAATATCAGGAGAAAATGAAGAATGTATTTGATCGGCATGCGAAAGACAGGAAATTTCAAATTGGAGACTTGGTTCTCAGATGGGACGTTCGAAGACCAGAGAAAGGCAAGCATGCTAAATTTGATCCGTTGTGGTTTGGCCCATTCAAAGTTGTGAATCAAGGAGGAAACAATACTTTCATGTTAGAAAACCTACAGGGTGATCCGCTGGATGCCCCTGTGAATGGCCAATTCCTCAAGCCATACTTTCAATTCTGATCCAGGCTGGGAATGCCTGTTGTATTATATTGTATATAAGTTGTTTTAGCTTTTATTTTTATAAAGAAAGGATGCTGGAAAATTATCAAAAGAAGCGCAGAGGAATTGAAAGACAGAATGTACATACAGAAATGTTCAGTGGTCTGCGTGTTCTCGACATGCCCAAGGATGAACATGCCGTCCCTAGATGGAGCCGATGTTGTGCATATCAGCCCCCCTTATCTAAATTTTGGCCACCGAGTCCCTTTGGATCTGTTTAAAACATATTTCGTAGCCACAGGCCTCCATATTTTGTCTATGGTTACCTTTTCCGCTCATAAAATACACTGTGCCAAGGTTAAAATCCGTGATTTAAAGTTTATAGGGCCTAGCCCTAAGATCTTAGCCCTCCCTGTTTTGGTTCCCATGTGACTCGGGCTCGGAACCATACGCTAAGACAAAAGGGAGCTTGTTGTTTTATGTTTCGGGCACAACTGTAACCGTCAGATCCAAAGCCAATCGACGGAGCGGAGGCTGTTTTATATGGTGGTCCCCGCGTCCGTATCCCGTCGCGGGAAACCGCTGGTTCCATTCTGCACCGCCTCCACCAGGTCGTCGGTTTTCAATCAAACGCCAGCGATTCCACAAGTCGCATGCCGCGTGTCCCTGAGTACGGCGTCCTAAATCGCTTTTTCACGCGTTAAAGGTTGAACAATGGCTGAGCAGCGGAACTCACCCGCGCCGTTGGATCTGTCGACCTCAATCCAACGGCGGATACCTTCCGAAGATGCTCGCACGTTAACCTATGTCCGTTGTGTCCCGTGGCCCACCATTACGCCGCTCCCATCGCCTTTGAGCCGTTGATCTGTCTTCCAAAATCCGACGGCCCAGAATCCAGTATTCTCTGTCTGTTGACTCCGCAGCCACGTCACCCTCCCACCTGTCCCTCGTACACCCATGTGTCGTCTTCTCGTATGTCTATAGTATTCTCCCCCGCCGTATATATATATGTGTGTGTTTTTCATTCATTTTAATCATTTTATCCAGTCATCACGTTCATACTGTTTTACGTGGAATATCCGCATTTTGTCTGTTTATCAAAGCCTTCATCGTATTTCCTCCACCACCCTGCACGTTCTTATCATTCCGCCATGTCCTCACCACCATTATTGTCGACACCTCCCCGTCCATCACACTTGTACCTGGTTTTTCTAATGTATTGGTGGATTTTGCAGGGTTTCGACAAACGGAAAGATGTTTCAATTCACAGCCCTGGCTGCAGCAATAGAGCATCTCAGAAGGCAATTCAATTGAAGCTGTCATTATGAAGAAGGGTCCTGAAAGCCACCATGATAAGACAACCATCGCAGGAGCAGGATTTGAAATCTTTCGAACTCTCCAAGGACAATTTAAAGATGATGGTTAGCGTATGGGGATATAAATGTTCATGCAAATAAAATCAGCAAAGAATTAAAGATTTCAACAACCTCATTGAAGATTATAAGCTCATATATGGTGTTAAAAGACAAGGGTATCGGACCAGAGATTTTCTAGATCAAGCCGAGGGTACAATACATTAAAAATCATACCCCACAGATTATATTTCAGCTGATTTTCTTCTCAGGAAAGTACAGAAGGTTCATGAAGATTTTCTCTTATGCCGTGTCTCTGAAGAGATCTTCTTCCCAGTTCATTTATTCTTGCAAGCAACCTCAAGGCTTTATCGCAACAGATTTTCCTCCTCCAGCCAAGTACATAGCATTTGTATATTTTATTATTTGTGTCTTGTTTATAAGGAGATTTTCATCCCCCAGCATTCATTTCTAAAGGCAGATTGTAAAGTAAAGTCATTTATATTTAGTCTTTCACAGTGTGGGCACGAATGTTTTCCGCCATTTTGTTCAAATTAAGTCATTAAATGTGCTCCACGTACCTCCTTCTCTAGAATTCTCTATCTTTTCTATAAAGACCCAGAAATAAGACATTAGAGGGGTTCCAGATTTCTATCAGCAAACTGTGCAGTGAAAAGGCTTTTGTATACATTTTGTAGCACTTCTGTATGAAGGTTCAGAGCCCGTAGGGTCTCAGTGAGGAGGAGTTATAACTATAATGAGGATTCTGGTCTTTGGTATCTCACAATATGTAATTTTCTCATATGTGTTAATACAATATCTCATTTCATACTATTTATCTTCTTGTATCATGCTCTAGAATGCGAGTGGCTCACTAATCCTGAGTAAGGATTCATCCTAGTTGATGCCCATACTGGGGTTAGTCAAGCGCTTTAAATAGGCCTAGTCATGATATATTGTTCCATGTTCATCTCATCCATATTTTCTGCTATATTAGTTACTTGAGGAGGGTGCTTTTAAAACGCCATTGTCATATATGGATTCTTAGTTAAGTAAGCCCATATGTGATTCTGTTGTGTATCTAGGTATCAGTCTCATGTTAGCTAATATCTTCTTCATGTTTCTTTACTGCATCCACTTTCTGATATTTGATTTCTGTGATATATTATTTGAACTGGCCCTCTTTACAGTAAGTTGTCTCTTAACTGTCTGATGCCTTTGTATTGGAGTTTTGCATGATGTTCCTACACTATTCTTATCTTTGTATCAGCTTCTGAGAGAGATTGGTCCCATTTAAACTAATTTCCTTGTTCAACAAGAGATAGTAAGAGAGCTTTTGGATTGACAACCCAAGCTATATGAAGAGCTCCTTGCTATATTAAGATGTCCTAGGCACTGGTCTATGGCAACTCTAGACTGTCTCTAGGGGGTGACAAAATTATACCTGCAACACAATCCAATATAAAAATATGGATTGTAAAACTGACTTAATAAATATCATCTTGCCTCCTAAACTAGGTCATCGATGTACCCATTGGTTCATCATGTTTTCAATATTTTTAATGATCCAACCCCAATCAGAAATCAAATAGGAATTTGGTTTAATATGAGAGCCCAAGTATGAGAATCCTGAGTCCATTGGTCGGATAGAGATTCTGAATAATTGACTAATCTGTACAGTCATAGCCTCGTCCAACTGATTGGATATCAATTCTGATTTATGAGGATTAATAAAGAGTCTAGATGCAACACCAAATGAGTCCAGTATATAATGAAAATGATTCCAATCTGAATTTTTTTTTGAACCTCCGAATAGAAGGTCATCTAGGAACATGCAGTGGGTGACATTGATTTTTCACGTCATTTTGATGCCAGTGATCAAGCCTCAGTCCCTATAATTTGTGATCTTCCTGCTTAGCGCTTCCATTACCAGTATAAAGAGGATAGGCGGCAGAGTGCACCCTTGACACAATCCTCTATTGGCTTTAAATAAGGTCCTAGGGTAGCCATTAATGATAATAATGAAATAGGTAGAGATAACGCAAGCCATGATCCATTTCATGTTACAGATCAAAATTTTGATTTTATATAAAATCAATCTCAGGAATTCCCAATCACCACTATCAAAATCCTTACTGATATCAATTTTGATGAGAAATGTCAAGAGGCTCCTTACCTTAATGGAGTGTAAACATTCATGTGTGGTGGCCATTGTATCCTGGATCTACCGCCCCTCAATGAATCATAATTGTTCTAGCGAGATGTGTGCATTTAAGTAAGATCAAACCAAAATTTCTATGAGCTTTGACATAAACTTGTAAACAACACTGCATAAAGATATAGGGTGGAAGTCCTAAAAAGATTCATGATATTTCAACTTCGGGATGAGTGCTAAAAATGTAGCATTGATGGCTCCATAAATATGCCCATTCACCCTAGATTCCTCGACCACCTCCAGAAGATATTTTGACATGATATCAAAGCAATTCAAATACAATTCCACCCCGCAACTGTCTGGCCCATGACTATTTTCCTTGGCACAAGTATGGAGGACCCTATGAATTTCCTTGACTGTAGTAGGTTGGCCCAAAACAACGTTTTCTTCTTCTTTTACCATCAAGGGTAACAAGGAAATAAAATACATTTGATCTCAGAATGATTGTTCTTTAGCTGAGTAGAAGTCTTTATAATGGTGAAAAGTAGCCTATTCGATCTCCTTTTGAGTGATATGTTTGCAATTGTCTTCATCCCATATGCTCCATATGTCATTCTCCTTCCTTCACATAGATGTGAATTTGAGGAAAAACTTGGTGTTCTTGTCACCAGTCGTGACCCATAAGGCTCGACTCTTTAATCTCCAACTTAGTTCCTATGATTTAGAATAGAAATTCTTACGAGCTTTGAGTTCCATGATCTGATTTTTTCGATCAATTCTATTAAACAAGGGGTCTCCCAGATAAAAAATCACCAATAATGCAACCTCTATAAAGATCAGTTTTTTATTTTATTCTTCTTTAAGCTTTTTGACCTAAATGCAGACCCTCTTTTTTAGGTGATTTAATTTATGGAAAAAGGATTTCGTGGGACTAATATGTGTTTGTGGCTCCCTCCATACCTAATAGACCATATCTAAGAAATCTGTGTGTTCCATCCAGGAATTGTTAAATTTAAAAGGTAGAGCCTTCTGCCTTGTTCCTCCTATCTAGGTGAGAGTGATCGAAAGGTGGTCTGACGCAAATGATGGAATAACTAAAGAGGATAATTGAGTAAACCCCACCGTTAAAATTCCTTTAATAAAAAAGTGATGTAGTCGCTTGGAGATTTAGTTGATCCCATTCCTACCATTGATCTAGGTAGGAACAATCCTTGATGGAGAAATGCCGCACAAAGACAAGGAATAGAAAAGATATTTAAGATAGGATTCTTAATTATCAACCTTCGCTTTTTGCCCCCAATTATCCTTGATTTCTAAAGTTAAGTTGAGGTCCCCAGCCACTATAAGAGAATACAAATCCAGAATGCCAGAATTCCATACATGTTCCCAAAAAATTCTTCTACCAGAATAGGGCACATACATATCGAGGATATGAAGCCGCGTGGTAGAGCCCCGAGAAATTCCTAAGAGAAAAATGCTTGTAGAGGTCAATAAAGTTGATAATTTGAGACAGGTTGGCTTTCAGGCCACCACCAATCCCTTATAAAGCCCAGTTGAACTGTAAGCGCATACGTGCTAGCCAGAACACGTTTTGAGCAAGATTTCCCATGATCTTTCCATAGAAATCATATATTATTGAAGCATAATCAAATCAGGATGGTAACAGAGAATAAGACCTTTAAGGTGGAGGGATTTATGAGAGGACCTCAATCCTCTTATATTATAGAAAATTATGATCATTGGGGAATTGGAGGGTCGGGTTTTCTCGCTCTAAAGACCCGATGAACAGAAGAGGCAGAAGCAGAGAGATTAAAAATCGGTGAGTCAGGTTCACGGTGAGGAGAGGCCTTGAAGAGGACATAAGAGATTTTTTTGTATTTTAGGGACTTATTATTCCAACGATTAGATGAAACGGTCGAGGAAGAGGGTGTATAGGTTCCAGAACTAAAGCCCATCTGAAGGTGAAAAAAAAAATTTAATGGAAAGGAGTTCCATCCTGAAAGAGTTTGTGATTGATAATGCCTCCTATTCTCGGTCTGGGGAAGAGGGGGAGACTAGTTATTCTAGAATGAAATGTAGGTTCGGGCAGTCTGGGGAAGGGTTATCAGATGAAGGGGTGGAACCAGAAAGAGGAGGAGAAGCTGCAAGGGATTGGGGAATTTCAGAAGTTAATGACTCAAAATTGTTAGCCTCTACCAATAGATTACTAGGATAATATTGCAGGGAGAATGCATAACAGGTGGCAGAATAAAATCAGGAGGGGATATATGATTACCTATAGAATCTAGCTAATCGACTGGTGGTCCCGATGGAATAGAGATCGGACGCCTCCAATGGGGGTGTCAAACTAGAGATATTTGACCTGAACAGGAAGCGTGCAAGTGACCAGTGAGTGGAAGATGAGGCATATGAAAGGGATGCCCCAATAATCGATCGTTAACCTACGGGAGAAAGAACCCCATATAATGTCCAGACTGGAAGAGAGTATACCTACGAGATCGACCTCGACTAGTATCCAAGCAATTTTCTTATCCATCTGTCCTAAATTTTTGTCATCCCAATAGTAAAAGCTCCCAATAGAGTTGCCTATGTCTATAATGGCAAGGTGGGTCCATAATTCTAAAAAGAGAACCAAAATATTAGCGCATACAACCTACCTCTAGGGGATGTCGTGACGGGGTCAAAACCAGCATGCGATGCTTGTAGAAACAGGAACCTCTACCTTTAACCCAAGGAGAGTGGAGAATGGTTTCTACATCCAATGGACTTAAGAAGTGGTAACATACCCATCCATTCTGAAGTAAACTGATATGGGGTTGATATCCAAGCTTCAATGTCTATATATTCGACATCCACTGTTTTATTTTCTTTCCCAAAAGATGCAGAAATCACCACCTTCTGAGGAGTGCAAGGATTTTTAGACACTCTAAATTCTCCCAGAATGTCTCGGGCTGCATAGTTAGGGACTTCAGAATGTCGTTCGCCTTAAGTGGTCAAGAGGATTTGTTATCGCAATAACTACGATGGAAGGTCTGAAAATCTCCTGATGAAAGGGTACCATGAGGCATGGCGGGGAGAGGAAAGAAACATGGTTAGAGTATGATTGAGGTCGAGCACTGGCCTCCACTTCGATTGTAAGTGCTATGGTCTCAGAATCCGGAGATGGTGGCATTTGCATGATGTACAGGTGTTGAGATAACCTGTGTGATCGTAGCGAGTGGGTAGGGGATGGTCCTAGAATCATAAAGGAGTGGCTTCAAGAGAGTTAGTTGGCTATCTTATCCACACTAGGTGTCATTCAATGGCAGGGGAGTAGAGTGGCGCTATGGTACAAACGGATCCTTGAGGATAGACAGATTTAATTCATGTTGCAAAGATGGACCTTCATATTTGAAACCAAAAAGTCTCACTAATTAGAGAAGTCTGATTTTGACCTCAGTCCACTGTTGAAATGAAATTTCGGCATTCGCTGCTTCATGTTGTTCATTCTAACGCAGAAATGTAACAACCTAATTATTGTCGAATGTGTTTAAAACCAGAAAATTGTTCAAAAAAATTGTTCCTTTATACTCCACTGATTCCATTCTTTCACACTTCTCTGGACCCAACCTCATATTTATTGATAATTGATTCTAAGTTATCTGTCGTGATATCCTTTTTGTTTTCCTCTGGTCCTCTTCCTGTATTATTTGATATTGTTGTCTATTCCTCTGGCTCTGACTCGTTCTTCAACATTGTGTAGTTTCGATATGTTAATGTTGCAATCAGAAATATTTCTCTTAGCTTTGGCTCATTCGTCGTCTACAAGTGCCCCATTAGTAAATTTTTCATCATCCCTGTGACTATGTCCTTCCTGTCCCTATGCGCTTGTGGCATAGTGGCTTCATATATGGCTCCTCTTCAGTTGCGAGAGCTTCCATTGTTTTTCGTAAGTGTAGTCGTAACAGGAAAAAAATTGACTTCAATCCATTCAATGTTCCTATCCCGATTCCTTCTCTACGTGTCTCAAACTTATAAACAAAACCATGTAAGGAAAGTTGTATAAGTTCAAAGGAAGGCCAGAGCGCTCCTACATAGAACTTGTTGGAAATATTGAACAAAAAAATACACAGAGGGATGTGTTCCCCCACAACACAGAGAATGCACAAATAATGTGGAAATAATAGTCAAACACAGACAGATAGTGAATTACACAGAAGAGGAAATTTATTCAACTCTTCTCTATTTCAATTCATTTCATTCTCTTAAAAACATATGAGAAATTACACAGTTTTATACAAAATGGCCGAAGCCTGAGAGTTTAAAGAAATTCAATGTGGGATCATACATTTAACATAAAAATCATCCTTGGCTCTGTTTGGATGGTTATACACAAAAACGTATACACAGAACACAAAACTGCAGACCTGAAAATTCATGCAATGCAGTTCAGAAAGCACATTGCTTCCGGCACTTCATCACTTCATCGCACATTGGCGATCTTAACATTTAGCATATGTGTGATACGGGAAAACATTAAACTTTGCGATGTGCGATGTGACGTGGCACATCGCATTGCATCCAAAACATAATAACCAGCGGGCGCTATTCATTAACTCCTCGGCTTTGCGACGTACGATCTGCGCTATCCTCCCGAGCTTGACACGTGCCCCCTTTGTGATCACATTGCAAACAAAACAAAATAACTTGCGGGTGGCTCTTAAAGTTAAAACTTATAACTTGCGAAGTGCAGGCTGCGGGCACTAAAGTGATGGTAAGTGCGGTAAAGGTTTGAGGTGGGTCCCACCAGATTGCATCGGTGGAAACTTAGTTTCGATGGAAGCCCTAAGGGTTAAAATTTAAATCCTATGAAGTGCGGGCAGCAATGTGAAAAGCTTAGAAAGTGAGAAATGTTTAAATCAAAGGAAATGGAGGAATACAAAGGTTTGTGGCAGATTTCAAATGCAATGGAGGTAAGTGTGGGTCACGCCGATATCGCATCGACAGAATTTTAAGTTTGGCGAAAGACTTAAAGGTTAAAAAAAAAAAATTACGAGCGCAAAGTTGCGGGCAACGTTAAGTAAATGTGGCAGGTTGGAAATAAACGCAGAGTGTGGGCTTGTAGCTACTCTATTTGATTTTGTGTGAACACCTTCGACTTTTTGAAGACTGAGGCTTGTCCTTCTTGCACAAAAAATTCAATTTAGTGTGGACTGCTGCCACTTCTTATTCATGGTGGTGGTTGGGAGTAATTCCAACAGAACTGTAATTCATGAGTCTGTCTTGTATATATGTCGTGAAGTGATAATTTTCTATTTCTACTTCGATGCCTCTCTTTGATAGAAATCATCCACATGTTTCTAATTTTTTATTAATTTATATTCATATATTATTTGTACTAACTTGAGAGGGGTATTAAATTGGCTTGAATGCTTTATATTAATAACTTATTTGCACTCTCGCAACATTTAAAGACGTAACACGCTAGTTCTCTCTTTTCAGGTATGTCGCTTCTAGCTCTGATATTTACAGTGGATGGGTGAAACACACTAATTTATTTAAATCTTCAAACACCATAATCCCATCCCCTATTTCTCAATAGGTGAATATTTAACATATATATATAATTCCACTTTCGACTACAACTGCAATTTAACTGCTTGCAAATCAGAAAAAGCAAAATACCCAAATACACCACCCCAATAGCTACTAAAATTCAAACCTAAAAAATATTATTGTGACACACACTACAATCAGATTTACAAGGAAAAAAAAATATCAAACCGTGTTAATATTGCTAGTACTATGGAGCTAGTCTAGTTTATAGGTTGATACAGTGAGGCATCCACCGCATATACTCAACATTTCTCTTAAATTATTTCATCTCAAGCTCCTCTAGATGTGTATTGACATATTTCCAGTATGACAGGACCCATGTTGTCTGCAAAAATCCCACTTCCCTTACAGATCATGCCCTTCTCCTTCAGCACCAAATAATTCGGCATATAAGGGTGCTTCCATTGATCCTGCAAAACGAAATCAAAGAAGAGAGTGTTCTTCTCCTCTAGAAATTGCTTGACAATGTCCAATCATTCATAAAATTTTCCTTCTACTACTCTTACCTTGGAAGATAACCCCGCAACCAACCAACAAATATGATTTATAGTATTTAATAATTATCTCAAGCTTAGTTAGCCAGAGCCATTATAAAAGCCTCCAAACAGCCATAGCCCAGATAAGTGTACTAGCATAATTGCATTTGATGTTCCACACAACGTTTTATTTTTTTTAAATGTATTTAGTAGTTATACAAATCTTGAAACGTAGTGTATTATTAGTTCCTAATTAATTAATTAATTAATAGTTAGTTAGTTCCAAAACATATATGTGGCTACTGTTAGTGTCAGTGTTTTCATACTTCCACCAGGGATCAAAACTTACTCTTTTGAATTTTCATATTAGGAGTCCCATACCATAAATTTTCATCATTCCATTAGGTCATGGATTCATTGATGGTAGCGGTCTTTCATCAGTTTTCCCTCATGTGAGACTTGCTGATTCTCATCTCTATGATTTTCAGTCATGATGCATTGGTACTCCCAATCCATATTATTAGGTCATAGGGTTGGTATCATTAGGTTCTAGGGTCTCATCATGGTCAAATTAATGATTCAAGTGTCAATAAATATCAGCAAGATCGTGAGGAGGTCAAATAAACTCAAAGGCATAGCATCTGAAAAAATCAAAGAATTGTTCTATCAAGATTGATGTAATTTTCACCTGAAAACCATGTTTTTAGGTGAAAACATGGTACTTTGCTTTCATTATCATATTTTATGTAATTTTATGTCTTCATATGTAATAAGTTGCACTTCAGAAGCTGTTATCTCCACAAAGCCACCACCCTGCCTTTCAAAGGTGTTTTTTCATAAAATTATTAGTACAAAATCATGTTCTAAGTGTGTTCATCAGACAGAGCTCGGGAAGAGCTTTCCAATGGTATATTATACTTTCAAAACTGACTCCTGGATTGAAAAATATGCCTAAGTGAACAAAAGTCCCCAAAGGCCTAACCCTACCCCTTTTTCCATTTGTCCCTTAGACTTTATTTCATAAAATTTTAAATTTTTTCTTTATAAACCCCTTTTCCCCTATCTGATTTCATAATCGCATCGCAAAAGTCCTTTTGACCCATAAAACTCCGATGCGATTAAACTATCTCCCTTCCCTCCAATC
This sequence comes from Pinus albicaulis, assembly GCA_034641835.2. NCBI lineage: Eukaryota > Viridiplantae > Streptophyta > Pinopsida > Pinales > Pinaceae > Pinus > Pinus albicaulis. The sequence goes on along the minus strand of JAXQQM020077698.1, from coordinate 119,519 downwards.
CAATCGCAACATTTAGTCGCATGGACCCAATTGACCCCGCCTGATTACATCCCAACCGTTGATTTGATCAACGATCCAATGGCCCACATGTAATCGCACCGCCGATCACATCGCAGTTTCGCACCGTCCCCGCGCCCTTAATTCTTCCGACGCGATTGACTCCCGACCCGCTCCCCCGATTGCATCTACACCGTCGATCCGCCCATCTGATCGGACAGCTCACGAGTCGTCGCACCATCGCAATCAGTCATTCCCGCAGTTTAACTCCCGCTCCACTCCCACTCCGACTTGTGATTGTGATTGGCCAAGCCCCACCATAAATTTTTCCACCCTGCTTCATTCAAAAAGGTTTTCCCTTTGTAAATGTGACAAAATCATTTTTAAAAACATTTCTTAAGTGTTCCATCACATCACGCTTTCACCCTACCATGTTTAAACCCCCGCACTATGGTATTACTCCATCGCATCACAAATTGTTATTTCGATGTGTTCATAACTCTCACTCCACTCCCCTTCTCGATTGCGATTGCGATTGCGATCTATTCCCCAGGTCCTACTAAAACCCTTCCGCCTTTTCAACGAAAAGGATTTTTCTTTTGTAAATCCCAAATCCATTTTTATTTTGTTTTATAAGGACTTCACCCCATCGCTCTTATTCCAATCGCATTGCAAGTGTTTATAGCATTGTTCCTGCTCCCAAACGCTGCATTGCGATTGCGATTTCCCCTTTCCCTCTATACACCATCGCATCACAAACTCCAAACGCATTTGTTCCATTGTGAGATATACACCTTTCCCTCTTCCGATTGCGAATGCGATTTGAGCCCACCATCCTTTCCTTTGCCCTTTTTAACCCAAAAGAGGAATTTTCTTCATTTAAACAGAAAATATAGTTTTCCATTGGTTTCAAAAGGCATTTTCTTCAAAAGTTGGTTTTTCTTCAAAGAGTAAAAACAAAGACAAACAGTCAAAGGCCGAGAGCTAATTATGAACCAGAGACATCTACAACATCTATAAAATAGGGATATGTTCTTCAGATTTCCTATTTTCATTCATTCAGTGTAACAACAAATCTTCAAGATGGTTAATACATATTGTTTCTCCTTCTTTTCAGGGGAAAATTGTTGGTCTTCTTCCTATGTTCGGATTCTAGTTTATGGCCTGGTGAAACAACTCCCTCTTTCTGTGGATCTACTTCCCTCAATTTTTGTCTATTTAATGTAATTTCTGAGTCATTTGTAGGGGGAATAAAGTGTGGAATTATTTGGAAATAATTTGAAGGACGCTCTGTGCTCCATTTGTAATAGTTTGGCAGGGAATTAACAAAGATATGCAGCTCTGATTTGTGGGATCCCTGTGCTGTGGATTTTAGCATTGTTTCTTCCTTTTAGTTCATCTATGAATTGTTATGTTTACCATTTATTCATTCACATTTATGGTTGAATGCTTTCAAGATAGATAGGTAGAATCAATTTTTTAATGCTCTGCCTTGGAAAATCATTCAATACTTTATGTTTTCTGCTATTTGAAAAGGATCCATCTCCTATGCCCTTTTCAGCTCCTCGCTAGTCTTACCATTCCATCATTATTTAAACTAAATTTTTAAAATTCTTGCCTACCTTGCCCCATGAAATACCCTGTATCTCTTATTTAATTCCCCAGATTCAAACTGCCCCATCTATTCCATACAACCTGTTGGTGTTCCCATGTTTTGGCAAGTCTGGTAATACCAAAAGATGAGACAACATCATAACCACTTTTAGACCTCAGGATCTAGCCCTCCCGAGTCCAGATAGGGATCTCTATATAATAGGAAAATGGTATGTGTCTTTGAAGTTTCAGTTTCAAGGTTTTAGGCTAGTTATAATGTGCAAGGCTTGTTTGTTTGACTTTTTATTTGGTTGTTGGGAAACAGGAAGGAAGGATTCTCTACAAGACAAGGCTGAATGAAGAGGATTCTATACAAAGGAGGAAATGATTTTAGGGAATACTCGAGACCATTGGGAAATGGAGTCAAGAAAGGGTTTACTTTCTTTTCGATATGTAGGCTTTCAGTTGGGCTAGTCATCTAAAGCGTTGGATCTTAGAGATGATAATGTGATATGAAATGATGAGAAAGAAAGTGAAAGGCAAGGAAACCTCCAAGATGACCACTTAGGAATAATGTCCAGGGATAGGAAATGCTAGTAAACACCTGTGACCCAACTCCTAAAGGGTGAACTCTTCGGACAAAGGGAACATTAAAGATTTAAACGCAAAGGTCAAGACCTGCGATCAGAGAGAGACTTTGAACTCTCAATGCTTCGGCATCCAGCTTAAGGGAATTTAGAAGGATTCAATTAATCGGAAAGGACCTTAGTGAGGCAGAATCAGTAACTATAAACTCCCAATATCCTAATTCATTTAATTAAAGCCTAACAAGAACATCTAAGAACAAATTCATTAATTCATACATTAGCTAGCAGAAATGTAGCCGCTACACTGGTTAAATTAACTTGAATCAATACTCAAATAACACATACAGCAAAAAACATCAAAGGTAGGGAGAGCTGAAACATAGGGTACCATGCAAGGGTAAATCCTATGCCAGATTTCTGATGCGTACCATAGAAACGAAATGTGATGGATTACAAAGGAAATTAGAAGTTAATTTTCCCAATAAAGGACTGTAACTCTTTAATGTTTCTCAGGTGTGTGATCTGTAGTATTTCCTCAACTCTCTGCGGATCTATTCTAATCCCCTTCTCAGATATAATATGGTCGAGAAGCTTACCCTCCTGTAGCCCGAACACAGTATTTTTGGGATTTAATGACAGACCGAACCTTCTACATTTTTCAAAAACTCTCCTCAGATGTTTCAGGTGTTCCTCATCAGTCTTGGAATAGACGGTTATGTCATCCAGATAGATGATAATGAATTTCCCTATTTCTTCCAAAAAGGCTATGTCCATCACTCATTGGAAGGTCGCACCGGCGTTCATCAGTCCAAAAGGCATTTTTACGTACATAAAAGTGCCCCATGGAGTGGTGAAAGCGGTCTTGAGTTGGTCTTCTGGGAGTACTAAAACTTGGTTATAACCGGAAAAACCGTCTAACAGGGAGATCCTTTTTGAACCCACTACCTTCTGAAGAATATGTTCCATCTTTGGAAAAGGGTAATTGTCCTTAAGTGAGGCTCTGTTAAGGTTCCTGAAATAAATGCACAGCCTGATCTCACATGTTTTCTTTCTCACAGCTACTAGGTTCGAGACCCAATTAGAGAACCTCACAGGAACTATTATTCCTGCCTTGTACATCTTTTTTATTTCCTTTTCCACTGCAGGCAATTGTTTTGGGTTAATTCTGCGAAGTTTCTATCTGAAGGGTTTCTAATTCTCCTTTAAAAGGATTTTGTGATGTATAATGTTCATGTCATAGGCCTTTAAGTCCTGGTAGCCCCAGGCAAACACATCAATGAATTCTTTTAAAAGGTCAATGTATTTCTTTTTCATGTCTGTGGGCAAGGACTTAGCCAATTTTATCATCTTAGGCTTGTCTTCAGTCCCTATGTTGCATTCCTCGACATCAGAGTCCAAGTGCTCTATGGTGGGTTTTTTCACTACATCATCGAAATCGAAAAGATCCTTTAAAGGTGCCAGACCTTGGGGTATGTTCTTATGTCTTTCCTGTAGCACCTCTATTTCCTCTTTATCTACATTCTTATATTCTTCTGTTGTATTTCCAATCTGTTCAGTTAAAGTGTTTATTTCTACACTACGTGGTGATTTTTCTTCGTTGGGGGGTTCCTCATTCAGGCAGCTATAGTCGGCTTCAGAGTTTGAATCATAGAATTCAAACTCATTCCTGCCAATCAGGAAATCCTCAATTTTCTTATCTCCCTCAAAGACCTGCCATTTTTTCTCATTGTCAGACACTGCAGGTCTGTATTTTATTTGAATGATGATTTTTTTGTCACTGGGGGGCTTGTGATATGAACTAGTAATGCAGGCTAATCCGTTTGCAATTACGTTCTGACTCCTAGGAACAAACACCAGTTCATATTCCACAAAGGTTTTCAACAAATCCATGGCATCATTCTTGTACGCTCTCAACCTAGGGTGCTTCGCTGTGTATTCTCTACTCACTTTTTTTATGATTAACTCAAAGTCTCCATGCACAGCTATCCTACAGGCTCCTAGTTTTCTTAGTAAATTCAGGCCTAGGATAAGAGCCTCATACTCCGCAATATTTTTTGTACACTTGAAGTTCATATTGAAGGCATGACTCTCGGCATAGTCACTCTCATTGTTATGTAACCACACTCCCACCCCTGCAGTATTTCTAGTACAGGATGCATCGAAATTAATTTCCCATAAAGGTTCGTCCTCGGCCTTATCATCGGTTTCTTTCCTAGCGCTGGTTTCATTGTTATGCTGCAATGGGGGGTCTGTTTCATAGTGTGGAGGGTTTCGTTCTTCACGCTGGGTGTGGGTTTCATAGGGGTGACTAGCTAGCTGTTTGCATTCTATTTCTTTTTCACTCTGAGTTTGAGCTGCAGTGTACTGTCCAGAGGATTCTTCTTCATTTTCTTCTAAGTCCAGAGTGGCCATTAAGTCAAAATATATGGGCTCTGTTTCATTGTCTGTATCTCTATTTCCTATTTTTGGCTCTTCTATAGATTCATTTTTGCATAGGATAAAGGAGTCCAGATCAGTGTGTACAGCGCACAAAGGTGAATTTTCAGGCTTTTCAGGGCTGCTGACCAAGAATTTCATTTGTGCCTCTCTATACAGTCTCCTAAGTTGGCTAAAGACAGGGATTGTGGCATATGCCCCATCCATCTACATTGTACCTTGCAGCTTGGCTCCCCATGACCTTGATAATAGAATACCATACTTAGGTGGCACGTCTGCCACTACAACATCCATAACCATACATTTTGTTGGAATCTGGGTCAAGCTCACACACAAATCTTTGATTAGGCCAAGACATTTTACTCTGCTAGATTCAAATGAATATAAGTATTTATAGGGACGAGTTATCTCCAGACATAACCTCTCCATAACTACCTTAGGCATCAGGTTGTGTGATGCCCCAAAGTCATGCATCGCATTGTGAAGGATCTTGTCATGGCTGTTGAGACTGATGTAAAAAGGCGGTACTACCCCTTCCTGAAACTTCCCTTCTATCTTTGGACCAAACAGAAGGGCTAGTTGATCATCACTCAAATTGACAGTATCACTGTTTTCACCTAGATTTAGAGCTTTCAAAAATTTTCCTTTATATACATCCTGAGTGGCCAGCTCAGAGAGTGGGACGGAGATTTTAATTTTTGCAATCTCACTCTCCAAATTGAAGGTGGATTGACTCTTCATGACACTCAACTCTATTTTGTTAGCCACCATCTTAGTGGTTGAATCAGTGTGCAGATTCTCACAATGTACATTGTTAGGAATTGTTTTATCAGGAGCACTAACTGCACTTATGGTGCTACTAGTTGGTTGAATTTGTTTTTCAGTATTTTGGTTGTTCCTCTCTTTGTTCTTCCCAGAACTTTCAGCTACTGATTTTATACCTTCAGCAGTTACTTTAGAAGTTTTCTCGGGGCTTTTCTTAATAGTAATCTCAGAAGCTTTTGTTTTGGATTTGTCTAAGTTCCTTTTGCTTCTAATTTCATACTGTTCTCTGACCTAAATGATAGCATTTTCAAACCTGAGCCTGTAATCCTCATATTCTAATCTTTCCTCTTCCCATATGAGGGTAAGGGCTGATCTTCTTCTGTGGAACAGTTGTGGATTGAGTTTTCAATTTCAAACATATTTATTGTGCTTCCCTCAGACACTTCTATGATTCCCTCATCTTCGTCAAGAAATTTCTCCTGAAATGGGGGAATAACTTGTTGATCCAAATCTCTTTGTCTATTGGGAGTAGTATTGTTTCTCCTAAAGTTTTGGTTCTGGTTATAATTTTGGTTTCTGTTCTGATTACTGACTGAGACAACCATTTTTTCCATCATTTTTTGTAGCTTTTCCAAATTCTTGGCTAGATGGTCATATTCGGGGTCATATGTGGAAGCTACAGCATCATCCCTGTATGTTACCCTTTTCTCAGCCCTCATTTTGGCTTTCTTCTCGATCAAGTTAGCCTCAACACTCACTGCTCCCTTTTGCATATCTTCCAATGTGTTGTAATCTCTCTCCCTAAGCTGGTAGGCCATATCAACATCAAAACCTTCAGGGTATTTCACTAAGTCCATACCTTGGGGAGGTTTCATATGTGGAGGAAGAGCATTGTAAATGCTATTAAACCTTGTAGAGTAGTCATGGACACTCTCTCCTACATTTCTTTTAAGGTTCTTGTATTCCGCTAAGATTTGGAGAGGGTTGGCCTTAACTTCCCATTTGTTTATGAAGGTTTGATATAGAGTAGGAAGGTCTTGGATACTATTAGGAGGTAGGCCTTTAAACCATTTCTTCACATCACCTCCTAAAATCTACGCAATGATTCTCATTTTGACTGTCTCATCATCTATCTCCATATAGTCAAAGAAATCTTCCATTCTATCTACATGGTGTTGAGCTGTGGTAGACTCTTTAGCAGTGAAGTGTGGGATTTTTTATTTATAATCGTTGGGTAAAGGGACTAGAGGCTGAGGTAACACCAGAGGCACACACCAGGCTTCCATAATAATGCTTTGATGAGGTAAAGGATTTTCTTGCACAGCAGGTATGTGGATGATAGGGATATTAGGACTAGTAGAAGACTATTGAGCAGATTTAGGGTGACAAAGCCCCAAGTTTTGAATGAAATGAATATCCGGGGGAGTAGATGGAGGGGTCTGCCTATCCCTACTGTGTTGACCACTACGATATGGTGGACCAGTGAACTCAAAGTCTGTCTGGTCTAGAGCATTGAATGGCCTAGTTCTGGGTAAATTGTTTTGCAAACCTAAGTCAAACAGAGGGTTTGATAGAGTTGTAAAGTCTTCTAGTGCATAATTAGCTCTATGGATATGTCTGGAAATAGTTGAATTTCTAGGTGTAGGAGATTTCCTGAGAATTCTCTCAAGTTTGTCAACTATTTCAGGTGGGTTTGGGTTAGGATAAGCCCTTGTGTGAATGGTTCTTGAAGCCATAATGTTTTCCTAAAACAAAGCAGCTTAATCCTACCTGTTACTTTTAGTATGGCTGATGATGTTATGAAGGCTGGTCTCCCAGTGGAGTCTTATGAAAACCAATATAATCAGCAGGCCTACTGATCACCAGTGGAGTCTTTGATCGTCAAGGAGCTATGGAGTCGCCAGGTGGAAGGTTAAAAATGTTTCAAGGGGGTATTCTGTCCACCACAGTGATTAACCACCAAACTAAGGCTACTATTGTCTTCTTTGAGTCTTAGAAGTGTTTCAAGGTGTATTTTTCTCAAAGGTTCCCCAGCGGAGTCGCCATTATGTTTGGGTTCCCATGATTTGGCAAGTTTGGCAATACCAAAAGATCAGAAAACATCAGAAACACTTTCAGACCTCGGGATCTAGCCCTCCTGGGTCCAGAGAGGGATCTCTCTATGATAGGCAAAGGTATATATCTTTGAAGCTTTGTTTTTAGGTTTTAGGCTAGTTATAGGCACGGGTTTGTTTGTTTAATTTTTTGTTTGGTTGTTGGGAAACAGGAAGGAAGGGTTCACTATGAGACAAGGCTACATAAAGAGTATTCTAGACTAAGGAGGAATGATTTCAGGGAACACTCAAGACCATTGGGCAATGGAGTCAGGAAAGGGTTTACTTGCTTTTCAATATGCATGTTTTCAGTTGGGCTAGTCATCTAAAGCATTGGATCTTAAAAATGATAGTGTGATATAAAATGGTAAGAAAGAAGGTGAAAGGCAAGGAAACCTCCAAGGTGACCGTTCAGGAATAAATTTCTAGGGATAAGACGTGCCATTAGACACCTGTGACCCAACTCCTAAAGGTTAACTCTTCAGACAAAGGGAACATTAAAGATTTAAACACAAAGGTGAAAACCTGAGATCAGAGAGAGACTTTGAACTCTAAATGCTTCGGCATCCAACTTAAGGGAACTTAGGAAGATTCAATTAATTGAAAAGGACCCTAGTGAGGCAGAATCAGAAATTATAAACTCCCAGTATCCCAATTATTTCAATTAAATCCAACCAGAACATCCAAGAACAGATTTATTAATCCATACATCAGCTAGCAGTAAATTATAGCCACTACACTAGTTAAATTAACTTGAATCAATACTCAGATAACACATACAGCAGAAAAAATCGAAGGTGGGAGAGTAGAAACATAGGGTACCATGCAAGGGTAAATCCTATGCCATATTTCTAATGCATCACAAAGGGAAACAGAGACAAAGATAGAAAAACATCATCGCTGCTTTAAATCAAGTTCCAATGAAATGTGCTTGTCATATTAAAGAGCAACACCAGTCATGTACAACATTGCCAACAGCTTGATATTCAGTCGAAAAACATCTTCCTCAGCCTATCTTACAACTTTACACAGAGAACTATATCTCAAGAGAAATAGCTTACAATTCACAGATATCCAATCAACAACCCTTAAAATGAGTTTCTTCATGAGTTTTATAGCTGAAACAAAGGCAGAGGAGGTAGATGAAACACTAAATGTAACATTAAAACAGAGTAGTAAAAGAGGGTCGAGGCCCATTCTGTTTTAATTATCTGAGCATTAATCTTCAGTACTCTTTGAATGAAAGAGTGGTCTTCGATGGGCTGCAATTTACTCCAGGTATGTTCTTGATGTGCTTTCGCTGCAGTACTTGTAGTACTCTGGTGAATAAAAAAAAAGGTAGATAAATGACTATGAGGCCTGCCATACTGTGTAAAAAATGTTCTGGTAGCATTAGGACTGTTTTCAGGGGGAGATCTTCTCGGGGACACAATGTAAAATAAAGACAGTATGGGTACTATGTCCTTTCTTAGGAGGAAGCTTCTGTTGATGTGAAATACTGTCAATATTTTTTTCTGTGCTATAGGCCTCTTTTGGCCTACTGTGATGATCATGAGGTCTTCAATTTGGTACAACTTCCCTTTAAACAATGAACCAGAGCTAAAATTCTTCAATTACAGGAATTAAACTCTCTAACTATCCACTGATACACTTTGTTGCTTCATGATTGTCTCTGTCTGTGAAATTTGGAACTTTAATGGTTCTGGGGGGTTTTATAGAGTTAAACTCTATAATTTAATGAAAATTATGTTCTAACACCTTCCCAGGCTCTTCTCTGTAATATCAATCTCTGAAATTAGCCTTCTCTGCGCTCTATGCCACTATAACAGTGACTGTGAGAAATGGCGGAGTTCACCACTTGTAACCTGCAAAAACACACAAACATGTTAAGAAATCCATGCATGGGAGGATGGATTTGGTGGAATGATTTGATGATGGCAGCGCAGCAGAGGCGAATGCTGCGGATGCAATGGAACGCAGTGGAAAGATGCAGTGAAATAGTGAAAATTGATCTGACGAAAGTTGGGCGAAATGAAAAACTTTAATGTAAAACATTAAAATTTTAATGTTTGTGGAATGATTTGATGTTTAATGCAAAACATAAATATTTGACCTTTGAATGAGATATGAAGGGAATGGGTGAAGATGCAATGGCAAACATATGAAATGAGTTTAAATGGTGGGACCACGGTCATGGCAGAGGGCGATTTAACCTAGGCCGTCAGATCTCAGGAGGAGATCGACGGTGGAGATGATCCAATGGAATGCCATGATCGTGCGATGAGAAAATATGCAGGAGATGCGAGATGCAACGGGGGCCATTGATCTGCAGATATCAACGGGTAGGATCTATGGATGATTTTTCAGGTAATGAAGTGGGGAAGTGGTTTTAGGATGTAAAACCACTAGTATCGCGCGGCAAAAGGGCCAAAAGGCTGTTTTCACTTTTTCAATGTGATATAGGTCTTTGGCTGACATGTGGCTCTGGAAAATAGCCCATATCGCATGAATTTGAAATATTAAACTTTGAATGCCCAATCCGTGTGATATGGATGTGGACCGCTGGATTTGGGCCCGTGAGATCTGACAGCGGGAGATGGAGAGCGATCTGAGGAGATGCACGGAAAGTAGAGGTGGGGTCAAACAGATGGCGGTTTTATTGTGGATCGTCTGATATGAGGACGAACGGCTGATATTGGAGGAAGAGACACACAAGCAGAGAAAATGGTTAGTGGGTGGGAGAAATATGAGCCGTTAGATCACGGGAAATGAATAGTTGCAATCTAATCGGAGGGGAGTGATGGGAAGGTCAAAACTCTTATGAGCGATGGTGCGATTAGCTTATGACCATCAGATCTTATGCGAGATCGATGGTTGAGATTGGATTGGAGGGAAAAATTCAGGGAATGCATGGCGAAATGAGGGTGAATCCTGGCCATTGGTTCTTGTAGATTCAATGGCCGGGATCGCATCGGAGGATCGCAATCGGGAGGGACGGAAGGTGGCACCATTTAAAATTTGTGATTGTGATTGGAGCGAGGATGCGAGGGCCGTCAGATTAAAGGTGAATTGATGGTGGGGAAAGGTTATCAGAGGGATGACAAAGGGGAATGCGGGCGCGATGTGAGCATTGCGCAAACTGTCAGATCTATTAATATTGATGGTGGAGATCACTCTCGAGGTACATAGAACAAATACACTATCGCATCGGAGTTTTTCATTTAACACAGGAATGCGCTCCCCAAAATCTCTTTGATTGTGATTAGCACCTTATGCTTTAGCACTTGGTCTTAGCACTCGGGCTTATGGAGGGGAAGTGGTTGAGGGGCTAGCCGAAAGGGGCTAGGCCTGAACATGGAAAAATATGGGTTTTTAGCCAAAAACATAGCCTTTAAGGTTAAAATTAGACTTTCGGTTAAGGAAATAAGGGAGTTGCAATCAAATGAAAGGATTTCACTTGGTTTAAAAGGAAGAATTTGATGGTTTGGGAAACTTAGGAGGGATTTTTGAGGTCAAAGGGAAAATTTTGCAAAAGGAAAAAAAAAAGGCCAAGATTGGCATTTTGCAGAGATACAAGGGCAGATGAAGGCTCTTTAAAGCACAATTTTTTCACAGACAGCGAAGCTTTTTGGATAGAAACAACAGTGAAGATATTTTAAAGGGGATGAACACACAAAGGCTTCAAGGATGAAATATTTTCATGGGAAATGTATCTCTTGAAGTCTCATAAAACAATTTAGCCACCTATTTTCTTTGACAAAAATTTCATAGGTGGCTAACAGGATATACCCTTGCATGGTACCCTAATGCCCCTGCTCTTCTTATCTTAGATTTTTTCTATTGATTGTGCTATCTGAGAACTAATTCAAGATAATTTAACCAGTGTAGTAGTTGTTATTCACTGCTAACTGATGCATGAATTTATGAATCTATTCTTAGATGTTCTTGTCTAGTTTTAATTGAAAGAAATGGGATAGTGGGAGCTTAGAATGTTGATTCTGTCTCACTAGGATCTTTTTCAATCAATTGAACCTTTCTAAGTTCCCTTAAGTTGAATGTCGAAGCATTGAAAGTTCAAAGCCTTTCTCTTATCCCAGGCTTCACCTTTGTGTTTAAATCTTAAATGTTTCCTGTTGTCCGAAGAGTTAGCCTCTTAGGAGTCTGTTCATAGGTGTTTAATGGCATACCCTATCCCTAGATCTGATTCCTAAGTGGTCACCTTGGAGGTTTTCTTGTCATTCACCTTCATTCCCTATCATTTCATCCCACACTATCATCTTTAAAAGATCCTCTGTTTTAGATGACTAGCCCAATTGAAAGTCTTGGATATTGAATAGCAAGTAAACCCTTTTATGACTCCATTTCCCAATGGTCTCGAGTGTTCTCTGAATTCTCTCCCCTTTGCCTAAAATTCTCTTTGTTCACCCTTTGACTTATATTGAACCCTTCTTTCATGTTTCCCAACAACCAAGAAAACAAAACAAACAACAAACCTTGTTGCTATAACTAGCCTAATATCTTAAAACTAAGCTTCAAAGATACATTTATCTTTGCCTTTATAGAGATATCCCTCTCTGGACCCAGGAGGGCTAGATCCTGAGGTCCCAAAGTGGTTTTATGTTGTCTTATCTTTTGGTAGAGCCAAACCTGCCAAAACATAGGAACCCCAACATAATGGTGACTCCACTGGGAACTTTCTAAGTGTTTTCCATCTTATTACATCACTAGGACCTCAGAAAACCAAAATCTCTAGTTATATTGGCAGTTAACCACTATGGTGGATAGTAAACCTTCTTGAAATACTTTAAACCCTTCACCTGGTGACTCCACAGTCCCTTAATGACTAAAGACTCCACTGGTGATTAGTAGTCCTACTGCTTGTCTTGGTTTTCATAAGACTCCACTGGGAGACCGGACTTCATAACAACATCAGCCATATTAGAAGTAACAAGTAGGATTAAGCTTCTTTGTCTGAGGACAAACATACCGGCTTCAAGAACCATTCATACTAGAGCTTATCCTAACCCAAACCCACCTGAAATAGTTGACAACCCTAAGAGCATTCATAGGAAATCTCCCACACCATTGGGGTTCCCATGTTTTGGCTAGGTTGACAGAGACCAAAAGATGAGACAACATAGAACCACTTTGGGACCTTAGGATCTAGCCCTCCTAGGTCCAGAGAGGGATCTCTCTATGGTAGTCAAAGGTTTATGTCTTTGAAGCTCGGATGTTATGATTTTAGGCTAGTTGTAGGCTCAAGGTTGTTGGTTTGATTGTTTATGTTTGGTTGTTGGGAATCAGGAAAAGAAGGTCCAATATAAGACAAGGATGAGCAAAGAGGAAACTTAGGCAGAGACAGATAACTCAGAGAACATCAAAGCCATTGGGCTATGGAGTCAAGGAAGGATTTATATGTAATCAATGTGCAAGCTTTCAGTTGGGCTAGTCATCTAGAGCATTTGGATCTTAAAGAATGATTGGTGGGATGGGACATTAAGGATTGAAAATGAGTGAAGGAGAACCATCCAACTCTATCTATAGATCAGGCCAGAGGTCATTTAACTCCAGGCCTACTTGGACAAAATTAGAGGTAAGACAAGGGATCTTAGAGGGGCTTAATGAGATGGAAAGATCCTAGTGAGGTAGAGACAGGGTCCTGGACCTCCCAGTGTTCTCAACTCATCTGACTAAATCCTAACAAGAACATCTAAACGCAGATTTCATTAATTCATACATCAGAGAGCAGGCAATGGCATCCACTACACTGGTTAAATCGATTGAAATCAACATTCAGATACATATATAAGCAGAAAACATTAAGGGCTGGGAGAGCAGCAACATAAGGTACCTATCAAGGGTAAATCTTATGCTAAACTTCTGATGCAAGCCTAAAGAAACATAATGAAATGAAAGCAAGTCAATCACAAATACAGAGAAAGGAAAACATCACCAGCTTCCTTAGATCAGGATCCAAAGAAACATGCTCGTCGTATTGAAAACAACACCAATCAGGTACATCATAGCCCATAGCTCGAACATTCAGTCTGAATACATCGTATCTCAGTCTATCTTACTATGTTACACAGAGAACTTGTCTCAAGAGGAAAATTCTTGCGTTTCACTGATATCTCATCAACAAACCTTACAATCTTTCTTTCTGTGCTTTATAGCGGATGATGAATAGAAGATCGACTGAGAAGGTAGGTGAATACTAAATGTAACATTAAATACACAAATGAATGCAGGGCCGAGACCCATTCTATTTGAATGCTTGAGTATTAAATCTCTGTCACCTCTCTATGCAGGAGTGATCTTCTTCAGATATGACTTTGACATAATTTGGCTGTAGTACCCCTGGTGTTTTCAACAAAGATAAAATAATCTGTAGAGAAGTTTGTGTCATAAATGTTTGATTTGTTTTGAACTGTATTTAGGGTGGAAATTCTCTCAGGGACATTCTGCATAATAAGAGCTGTATGGGTGCCCTGTACTTTATAGAGAAAAGCATTCTGCTGATGAATAAACCCAGATGGTACCTGCTACTATGCCCAAGATCCTTTGAATCGATCCTCGGGGTCTTCAAACTGTTGCTTTGCCTTCTAAACCTCTGATTATGGTCTAGGATCTTCATTAGCTGGCCTTAATCTTCCTTTGCTCTGTACTGGAATGCTCTGCTGCTTCATTTTGCCTCTGACAGGGTAGCTCAGGCTTTTAATGGTGCTGAAAGTTTTTCCACAGAGTTCGAATGCTGTTCTTTAAAGCAAATCCTGTCAGCCACTATCTTTGACTACCCCACGGTAGTGCCGGCTCCTGGATTTAATTTTGACTGCGTTGTTTGCCATGTAGAGTTGTGGCGGTCTTCTACCTTTAGAAACCCTACAAAAAAACAAACTGTGAGAAAAACCACGGACAGGGATGATGAAGGCGGCAAGGACGCAACGAACATGGCTATGCTAACGACGAAATGGAAGAAAAATTCACAGTGGGACTGATAAAAATGCTCTGGTGGAAGAATGGTGAAGCACAGATTGAATACATGTAATAAACAAATGGAAACCTTAAAGAAACACGACAAAACAATGATATGGTGTTGGAAACGGGGAATGTACGGGCGCGCACGTGGAGTTGACGTGGCGGGCTGAGTGACAGACGAATGGTCAACGACGGATGACAAATCTGGGCCATCAATTCCAAAGGAAATCAACGGCGGGAAGCACATCTGGGTGATCGGACCATAAGCCAAGGGTACGGCTGGGACGAGTTAACCTGTGCGCGGCTTCTTTGATTGGCGGCCTTCGGATGAGGTGCGCAAGATCCAACGGCGCACAGTGATTTTGCTGCATGTTTTGGGGCTGAACGATAACGCGCGGGAGGATAGTGGTTTTGCCACCATACAGAAGACACGCGGCAGGCATTGTGTGGATTCGCTGGACCACCAGAGAAAACCACCATCTGCGGGTGAGCGGTGCGGAATAAACAGGTGGTTTCAGGGGTAATGCGCCGCGGGGTCCACAGGCGGGGAGGCTCCGGACCGTTGGATCATCGTGAAAATGGACGGCGATGGCGGCAATGAAGATTCGAACTGGAAAATGCACAGGGTAGCGGATTAAACAACGGTCGTTCGATCTAACCAGATCAACAGCGGACACTGTGCCCGAAGAATGTACGGAACAGACGCTTTTGGAGCTGGCGGGGGGTTTCCGGGGTAGGGTTATATGGAGGGAAAAAGAGCGGGGGCCACCAGAAAAGGGGCTAGAACTAATATGGGGCCAGAAATAGGTTTTTAACCCATTTCTAATGTATTTTGAAGCCTTTAAGGGTAACGATAGGAGAATAAAGGGTGAATTCGGGAAGACAAAGGGTGTGGGGATTTTTAGAGGGGATTCAGGGAGGTGATAGGGAAATTGAAAAGGGGGGAAATGTGGATTTGGTAGGGAACAAAGGGAATGTAGACCATTTGAGGTGTGAACCAGCAGAGAGGATATAAATATTAGGCACAGCACTAAGAGACTTCAAGGAGGATGGATTTTTCAAGGGAAAAACATTCCTTGAAGGCTCCAAAACCATTCAGCCCCCAGCTTGATTGACAAGAATTTCATAGGGGGCTAACATGAGGTTTTACCAACAAGTGACCCCAAGCTCCTCGACAATGGTTAATCTGAGGTTTACCGTTTGTAATGTGCGCAGATCTTCTATCTTTCCCAATGAAACATAATTGATTGTCTCAAAGGTTCGGACATGATCTCGTGATTAACTCCTTTTAAGAGAAGCTTCCCAGATTGTATCAATTACAATTGGATTTATTTCCTACCGCAAGATTTATCTACTTGTTTGTTTTTACTATCTTGGAGAGTTAATTACTCCCTACTCCAAGATACTAGCCTAAGCTATATTGGTGATAAGAACCCTAGAAATAAAAATATTACTAGTTCAATTTTAATTAAGCGTTGTTTTTATGGGCTGTTCTTTAAGTCAATAGGTATGGAAATGAAACTTTGATGGTGTGAAGACTCGACTTCCAAAAACACTAAAAAATGCATCTAAAAATGATAATCAATTCATTTTTCTTTCAATGAAATTCTAGCTAAAGAAAGAGTTCGAGAATGCAATTCCTTTAAGAGACAATTCTTTCTTTGAACATGAAGAATAAATGAAAAGAAAATCTTTTTGTTTTTTCAATAAGAACTCAAAACGAGACAAATAATCAATGCTCACAATAAATCCCTTTCTCTTTCAAAACTCAAAACTACAAAAAACAAGTTTTCTTTCAAAAGAAATTTACAAGTTCTAAAAAGCACTCAAAACTATGAAAAACTAATTTTGAGATCTACAAAATTTGAAAATCTAATTGAATAAAAGCTTTAATTTTTTTTGTTTTTGTTTTTCTTAGTTGTTCAATAAACTAAGGATTCATTTGCCCAAAATAAAAAATAAATCAAAAAACATCCAGATATGTTTTCTTTTGTAAAAATGAAATTCAGAACTTATAACGAAGTTTGTTCAAAGACTCGCAAAGAGAAAACTAGATCTATTTCTCAAAAAAAATGAATTTCACAACCAAGTCAGACTCATCAAAAAGATAAAAGATACCAAGGTGATCTAAGGCACTTTTAAGCTTCTAATCTTTGGGTCACTACAGAGACAAAGTGAAAACCACTATCAAAATGCAAAACTTCTAGAAAATCATTCAAAACAAAAGTGCTATGAAATTCATTCACAAGAGATTTTCGATAGAAAACATATAGATTTGGGCACACACTAAGAATCCTGAATCAAATCTAAACTAAACTGAAATAAGAAATCTAAGTTTTTCAAGACTTTTAACAGGGTCTGCAACGATGTGCGGTCCCCAAAACAATTCAAGAAAAACAAAAAAGACTTCAAAAATTTTCAAAGAAAAGTAAATCTAAGTTACCCAAGCCCGTACAAATCAATCAAAAATCAGAAAAAAGCATTTTCTCAAATCAAAACAAAGGAAAATCAAAACAATTTCTTTCCCTAGTGGAGTCGCCAATTTGTTGGCCGGATAAATCGATCTTGCGGACAAGATCGATCTCCCTAGTGTCAGAAGACAATCTAGCAACAAACAAACAACTAAGTTTATCTTTCTCTAAATATATTTGTTTTACAAGTAAATTCTATGAAGGTGTCGATCCTACCTTAGATCCAAATTCTTATTTGTAACCGTAGTTCTTCTGTCACATCAGTAGTTCTTCCGTCGCAACAATAATCCTTCCGTCGCAACAAGAGTTCTTTCATCGCAACAATAGTTCTTCCGTCACAAAAATCGTTCTTCCATCGCAACAAAGTGTCGTCTTTCGTCGCAACAAAGTGTTTTCTTTCGTCGCAACAAAGTGTCATCTTTAAAGACCTGTAATCACAAACAAGCAAATATTAAATAGCACCTGTATAAAAAATAATTATAAAACATACCTATCATAGTGATCAAGGAATCTATGAAATAAACGATCAAATGACAACTTATTGAAATAAACAATCGAACAACAATTTATTGAGAAAAACAAACTTGATTGTATTAATCTTAAAATAACAGAAGAACCTTACAACCTTAGCCTTGATGTTGAACAAGCCTTCCCGAGGTCCGAAGCAGGAGTTTCCTCTACTTTGATAAGTCTTGCACTCTTCCTCCAAGAGAACATAGAGGTATGTGATCTTTCCTCACAAAAGCTCAGCAGAAAGGAGTCTAAATCTCAACACCACTTCACCGCAATCACTCACTAAAGCTTGAACTCCCTTTGAGGCTACCCAATGCCTCTTTTTATAGTGCAGATGAGGAGGTTAGGGTTCCACCTATGAAGGGATAAAATCCTCCTTCAAAGGGATAGGCTCCTCACATCAAGGGGTTAGCTCCTTAAGGTGTGGGATGCATGAACCTTATAAGAGCATACTCATCCCCAAAAAATTTCATCCAGAAGCTTCTACAATTAACCAAAAAACAACCTTTTTACTTTGGTTTCTCGCCCTTTTGACTTTGACAGGGGGTACGCAGGCAATACACTGAGACACTACATTCTGGAACGTAGGTAAGCTTCACATTACCTGCGTACCCCAGCCAGGAATGCAGGTAAGCTTCACATTACCCGCATACCCAGGGTTTTGGAGCTTTTTAAGGTTTTTCTCCTGTTTTTAGGGCTTCACATGAGGAGTAGAGGTTGTAAGACTTACAAAGGAGGTAGTATGAGTGACAATGAGCTCATACAGTCAGTAAAATGTCAAGGTGACAATTTTTAGTGCAACAATAAGGTGAGTCATTTTGTAGAGGTCCCATACAAAAATTTCATATTTTTGGATTTAAAGTTAATGTACGCATCGTCATTACTAACCATGGTCTTCCTAAAATCAAAGGATAATCCCCCGAAGAAAATTTGGGTTATAGGATCATGAAATCAATGGGTTATTCCCAAGAACCCACAAATATTACGGCATCTTTCATAACTCCCTTAGGTTTATTAATGGAGTGATCAACAAGTTATACAATAGTGGGTGTATGCATAGGCCTGAGAGTCCTCAACCTTCCATACTCTCTCAGGTCATAATATTTATAGTAGTTTCTAGGTTTAATGAAAGTGTTTAGGATGATCATATGATTGATCTGCACATTCACAACATGACTTCCTGGATATAAATTTTTAGTGGTGAGGACTACCTGTGACATAAGGCTTTCTAATTTCCTAATATCATGTATTGTTTGAGGGTCTTTTCTTTTCCTACCAGGTTTCCTCAAACACAATTCTCAAATTTCTTTTGAATATATAGGAACATATTTAATGGCTTTAAATATTGATATACGAACACACAATTTTAAATTCTCCCAATAAGTCAAATTTGTTAGAGTAAATTTTTTTTCTAAGTCTAATATTTTAGGGTAAGGAGGATCTTATGGCTCCTAAAAAGTTTGGTCAAGTTTTAATATTTTTGGAGATTGAATTGGTTTTGGTCCTTTATTTGGGGCCAATGCATTGTAATATTCTACTTGTATTGGAGGAACCCCTTTATTGATAGTCTTCCCTAATCTGAGATGGATATCACAATAGTATACAAAAGAGATATAATAGGTTGGGTAAGTAGCAATTCCAACAACCTATGCAAGTTGGATTGCCTTACCATTATTGGGGTTAGGATTTGATTATACAGGGGGTTGAGTATGAAGAGGGGTTGATTTAGATGGTTGCATTGGTGGCGAAGGAAGGAGTGGCATTTTTGGATGAAATAAGGTTTGTTGAAAACCTCCAAAGGATGGATTCCTCCATCCCTACTAGAAAAGTTGGTATTGAGGTGGGAAATCTATCCATTGTTTGTTAGGTGGATACAATTGCAGACAAGAGTACTCCATGGAAGGGATAGAACAATTTGAATTATAATACTAAGATTGATCAAGGAACATACCTTGAAACCTCGATTGCCATAACATTTCTAAGAGATGAAACATAGTTTCTTAGGTGAATTAGTTTCATGATACACAACCTTAAGTCTAGGAAATCATGGACACTTACTCTTAGTATGGTTTTGGTTACAAATCCCGTAAACTTCAATGATGTCTAATGGGAATTCCTTCAATGGGTTCTGTCCTCTACATGTTGGGAAAAATATTTTTGAAACAAATTCTTCTCCTTCATTCTTTTTGTTCATTTTTAGCATGTCAAATTGAGAACTTAACAAATTGGGTATATCAACATTATTCTAAAATGTTCCCAATTTCAAATCTAATGACTATGTTGCTAGCAGTCATGCTGAAATTTTCCAATATATCTCTTGATCCTTTCCTAGTATTCAATGTTCCTAGGGAATATATTAAACACAATTCAACAATTTTATATTAATATTATTGGTAGACATCTTCTCCACCCATCTAGTTTAAGAGTTCAATACAATCATCATGAATTCCATGCAATAGCAGGACACATTGTGTGCTTGGAGCCAAATCCCTTTGTCTTGTCATTGTAGATTATAGTTAAATCATTCAACATAGAATTCTAGGATTATTTCTTGATTTTAAGTCATTTTGAAGACTTCCTCCATCCATTCCTTGTCCTTTCAATAATATTTATATTTCTCTAGGAACTTTTTCTTCATTTGTTCCCAAGTGCAGATGTTACTTGTATCAAAACCCAAGAACTAACACAATGCAACTATCTTGAGTGTGGCAAGAACAATTCCAATTTATGGGCATTTGATACATGGTCACAAATTCTGCAAAGAACATCAAACTTAAAGACAAATGTGTCCAAGTGTTTTTTGGATAAGCCATGAAAGTCGGAAAAGGCCAAATATGAAATGTTATTAATCTTAGTCTCCTCATATAACTCTTAAATGGGAATCCGAAGGCAGATGTATCTTCCTTAATCGGGATTTCATGCACCATATTCTCATGAGAAATTTTTTTTTCCTCTTGAATGAAATTGCCCTTTTATATGTCCTTTAAGGGATAGGATCTTTGTCGAGGTAAGGGATGAGTTTTGCACAATTTTAAGCCCCTACATAGAATATTTGAGATTCTTCTTGGAAAGAGAGCTAGTTGTAGGAGTTAAGTAATTTAGTCACATCCTTTGTTGTGTGAAGGAAAGGCATTGTATGCATCAACTTTGTTTATGACCCTAAATATATTGAAAATAATCATATAATCAACCAAGGATTTGGTGGATAGTGAGTTGAGAGAGTGGTTCCATTGGTTGGAGCTTATAAAAGAAAGATTTAATTGTGTTGATAAGTTTGTCCTTGAGCAAAAATAAAAACTAATCCCAAAGGATATTGTGCTTTATTTGGGCCTTTAATCCCCCCAGGCGTGGTGGCGGGTATGGAAATGGAGGCATGTAACAACCTTCACCAAGCATATGCTAACATTTGTTTATAGATGGTTATATTTTAATTCTATGCTAATAGGTTACTTAAACAATATTAGTTTGGTGAAATCAAAGTAGGATACTTGGCTATTGAGGCTAAATGACATCTAGAAAATTCTGGTAGTGTCGAGAAATGTTTTATGGTTTTTTATATTTTATCATGCACAATCCATTCATTGATGTTATGAACCAGACACCTTAAAAATGATAAGAATTCAATGGATACAATCCACTTTGAGGGTGGAATATCCTAAGAGTAGGTCTCCTTCATATATATATATATATATATATATATATATATATATAGAAGACAAAGGGTACAATGAAAGGTTATAGCCTACATAATGATATAAGCATAGAAATATGATAACTCAATATCCAATGCTTAACGATGGACTTTAGGGTTAAAATGGAACTAGGAACTAGGGCTTAACATGACCCTCCCATTAAAATAAGTGTTGTCTTCAACACTTGACTAGTGACGAGCGTTTTTGCATAAACGGCTTATCTTTCCATGTCACCTCTTCCACTAGTAAGTTCTTCCATTTGACGAGGTACCTAATAATTGATCAATATCACAACTACTTAAATCTTGTTACAATGATTGTTTATGGTTCTAGTTTGATTTTCCCTTCTTCATTAATCTCTCGTAAAATAGTTTAGAATGGAGTCTTGTCAATAATTACCTGATTTAAGTAAGAAACATGGTAGGTTGGATGTACACCTAAATATGCAGGTAACTCCAATTTGTAATTCATACTTCAAATCCTCTTTAACACCTTATAGGGCCATAATACCTCGATGTTAGATTATTTGGACACACATTCCATGAACCATTTTATTTGTAACCATCAACATTGGTGAAGAGATAGTACATAATTAGGATGAATGACTCTAACCTTCAATTTTTTTTGAATCATGTAGTCAATCTCACTCTTTTGTGCATATGGATACCTCTAAGGCCTAATGTTATGTCGTACATGTCTAGTTTACAAGAAAATAGCATTTTCATGATCTAGAGAAAGTTGAATATCCTTAGGCCTCTCTCCAAATACCTTGGAATGATTGTTTATAACTTTTTCAAGATCCACTAGAGTAGAGGATATAGATTTTTGGCCATCTAATGAGCATAATTGTGCAATTATGTCATGGTCTCCCTTTTCCACTATTATTGTCATGTTATTAGAGTTTATCACTTCAAAGGGTTTCCCTTTGATACCTCTAAGATAAATTTCCATTCTTTCTGAGGGAAAACTCATGAAAATATTTTGAAAATTAAGGGCCACTATTCCCAATGATTTTAACCATTCAAACCCTAATATAAAATCAACACCATCGATTTGGATTGCAATCACAGGACTATCCAATAAATACTCTTCCATGTTTAGGTTAATATTATGCCACTTCCCTAAAAAAAATATGGTACCTCCATTTGTAATTATTACTTGAAATTCCATGCCAAAAAAAATATATATATATATATATTAGAAGTTTTTCCAAATTGTAATTGATGAAGTTATGGGGTTTACCAAAATCAATCAACATTGCTACCTTTTCCTTTTTAATATATCCTTCTATTTTTTGGGTTTGTTGAGTACTAATATTGGCCAATGCATGGCAAGGTATTTTTGGACTAGTCTCTTCTAGCTCTAGATCTTATGCCATATCCAAACTTTGATCTTCTTCCTCTTCATGATCCATGTAGAATAATATATTCTCATCACATTTAATCCCTTATAGTGCTTGTTATTATTGGAAAAGTAAATAGGTTCGGTATTCATAATTATCATTTCACTTGTATAAATTTGTATTTTATGTAAAAACATGAAGAAGAAAAAGAAAATTTATATTATTATTATTTTCTCCAGTCAAAACATTTTCTTCATGCTCATAGGGTTTATTGGGTCAAAAAAAATATTTATTTTGAGTCAAAGAGTTAAAGTCCCATTTGGAATTATTGCAAGAAAATATAAAAATATTTTTATCTTGACTTAAAATGTCCATTTTTCCACGACAAGACCAAGTCGACCCTCCATATGGACAAGTCGGCCTGCCTAAAGGACGTGATCCTTCACGTATGCAAACAATTATATATTGGCACTCGTTCTCCTTCATTTTGGAAATTAGTTCGTTAAGTTTTTGAGGCAATTTCAAAGGATTATATGTGAACTATCCATGGCATAGGATCTGAAAATGAGTGAGTTTCTCTATGGAATAGAGTCTGAAAAAGACGTGACTCTTTTTGTGGCAGACGATTTGAAAAAATGTGAGTTTCTGAGACTAGAATTTTGTGAAGTTGTGAAAGTTGTTGAGACTGTCTCTCTGATGATATGTGAGATAAAGAAGGACTATAATATATGTGAAGTGTGAGCCATAGAAGGATTTAAATGACTGTGATATGCAAGCTATAAGAGGACTATAAGGTCTGCGAATTGTAAGCTACAACAAGGACGAGTATCCTTTTGGAACAAGGCATCTAAAGGACATGCTTGTGACATATTATTTGACCATATTGAAGATAAAGCATGAAAGATAATGGAGGAAAAACTTGGATCTTGTGAGTGGTCTTAGTCTTGGTTTTTTAGTCTTGGATTTCTCACTTTGATATGATTTTATAAGAAGATAAGATTGGTTGGGATTTCCCCCTTGTGGGGATTTTCCCTGGCTTAGAGCTTATATCTTTGTGTTCTTTGCCTTTTGTGATCTTCATGTTTTGTGTTTTGATAATTTTTTGATGAAGAAGAACATAGTAAAAGGATAAGAAGCCAAAAAAATTATCACGAGCAATTATCAAGTAAGATAAATCAACCCTAACTATGAGGCTACTGGTTTCTCAACAATTGTGACACATAGCCCTTTTTCTCTCATTTCATTCATTTTCCGAGGTGTCAACCTTATCTCTTGAGTGAGTGTAACACCCTTGCATTGATTATGATCATTATAAACATTTTTTGTATAATTAGGCATCTTAGTGTATTATCTAATTGCTAGTAGAAACTTTGTTTCAATATAATGAAAATTATTACTGATGAAATTCATTCACATTGTCATCATAGTGCAAAATTGTATGAATGCTTTGTTTGATGTTAATCACACATTAATACTCTAATCAATACTGAATTACAATAAACATATATTAATGCTCAAAATGAACGAATTATGGGTTAATGTTTTCATTAATAATTAATTATTAATTATAATATTAATAATTAATTAATACTTGGCATAAATTAACAATGATTTAAAAAATAATTGACTAATCATTATAATATTAATAATTAATTATTTAATTAATTATTATTTAAACCAAAGAGAAGGGACAACATGCCATAGTTCTGAGGGGTTGCGGTTTGAAGTGAACTACCATACCCATTTCATTCAATTTTAATGTTGAACCTCATGGTTAGGAAGGGGCCACTTTGTTTGGGTTGCCCATTAATGAAAATTGTGGTTTTGTTTGAATCTGTTCCCTTCTTGTGCAATGAAAGGGTTATGTGTTGAAGAAGGAAACACATGGGAGGCAAAGAGAATTCTCCCAACCACACTTAGGAGGCAACGCAAACAACCATAAATATACTAAAAAACAAAAGTAGGGGGTTGGATTTTGTTTTTTGAGGGTTCTCCTATGGAAAAGCAATGTCTAGAACAACTCACAACGGAATTCACCCAAACTGGATGGCTTATGCACAATCTCCCTATATTTTACCTGGCATTGCCAAGTCTGAGCGTTGACTGAGGTTGAATAAACATACTAGGTGCTTGTTAGGAATGATAAGCCACTAATGCTTACTACCATTGATAAACCATTGGTGCTTGTCCCTGGATAAGAAATCACTTGTACGATGAGTCTTGGGTGCTTGTAGTTGGCAGATATACCACTAGTTCTTGCTACGATTAAGAAACCATCAATGCTTGCTAGGCTAGTAATAAAACAACTGGATGAGATTTCACTACCTCATCTCAATTGGTGTATTTCCTATAAATTTTTATCTCTTAGACTCTAGGCCTAGCACGGGGTTAGTGAGTTACAAAATCATAATAGCGTAATTGTCTACAGTTAGGAGGAAAATGTAAAGCCCTTTTGTATCCACCAACAAGATTCACTTACAAAGATAAGTAACCTAACCTGGGAATTGTTTATTGTGAGAAATAAGTTGAATATTGCAATATCTGAATTCCCGAGCATGTTGATATGCTTTGATAAAACTATATTTTATTTACCAGAATCCTATAAATTCTTGATTTTAATGGAAGCCCGAGTGTATGGAATATAATTGTATGTGGGTTGTGTGTGTAATTATATAGTTAGAAATGTATGCACACACAATTTTAGGATACACATTGAAATAACTCTTTTGTGGGCCTAAAATCTTCACTAAAAATGAGCAAACTTGACTCAGGGATAGAGTCAAAGTTGACCAGGTTAAACAATGGTGGTTTTGGGCGTTTGGTATAGTGTATATATGGTTTTTTCCCCATGGTATTGCATGTAATGGAGTGTATAAAAGTTTGGGAAGACTTCATTATAAAGTAGGCCAACGTTGAAGGCTCACTTGGCCGAGTTGGCCAAGGTTTGGCCAAGACTAATGAAATTTCATTGGGTTGGCTTCTTCCCCAGAGTTAAGGTTTTCCCGAGATAAATTGTGTGCATATTTTAATATGTGATTGTTGTTGGTTGATTTATTATTTTTCTCAGTAATTTATTTATTTATCTTTATTATTTTTGCGGTATGTTTTTTAACCATTGGTATCATAGCTAAAGACTCAGTTTAGAGGGACGCTTCTATTGCTAAGGGTTATTCGATCTAGTGGATGAATAAATTAATGCAGACTTTGTTGGCAGATTTCAAGTAACATGATTGTGAGTTGTTATTGCGTATGAGATTGTTGTGCGACTAGAGGTTGAGTTGCGGCGAAGTCTCCATGGACACGCTTTGTAAGGAAGCGAGGTATGGCAAGCATGATTTCTATGTTTAGGAGAGATGCATTGTATGATAAAGTGGTTCATTTGTGGATCTTCCTTTTAATTATAGTGAGATCTATGACCTAGAAGAGTCCATTGTAGGGTAGCGTTAAGGAATAGTACATACTGGGTTATGAAATAGCATTTCCACTTGCACCTGGCTTGAGGGCCATAACAATGCTAGGCTCATGATGGGACTATCATGGCCAGCCAAGGTGATCGCATGCGGTATTGTGAGATTTCATGTTCATAAGGAATACATGTAGCGAAAAGTATGCCAGGTGGGATAAAGGATTAAGTCATCATATTGTTGGATTAGAGAGCCAAGGTTGACCAAAGGTGTTGGGTATCATCGATATCTAGACGCGATTGGGTTTTACTTAGCATCGAAAAGCTTTGAGTGAAACTTGAACCCAGATAACCTGCTCAACTTAGAGTAAGGGACATGATTGGATTTCAGAATTATGATTTTTCAAATGACAAATGGAGATGGAGATACAAATATGAATATAAACTCCTACGGTCATCACAACTAGAGTTAGTGGTAGAGCATATTTCGTGAGGTAGGGATAACAAATGACACACTAGAAGCTACGAAGTGGTGGATGTGGATTGAAATAAAGGAGAAACTGAGTTAATTCCTATGTGGAGGCAACATAGGAGGTAATATCATTGATCTAGTTAGCTAAGGTCCTAGGAGTAAATGTGTATGCATGAGGACAGAATTATCTATTGAGCATGAAGCCCAAGGGCCACGTTCTTGATGCTAGGTGTGGCATTGGAGGGCCAATGCTAGCCATCACAATGCACTCGAATGCCATTGTTGTGGGAGCACACCCGAAATCACAACACAAATGAAAAAGCTTCAAAGAAATGCCAACTGCAAAAAAGTTTGAGGAGATTTTATGGTTATGCGACAGAGAAGGTGATACATGGTCCTGTCAATATGGTGGCCAGTGAAATTAATGCGATCAATTTATTAGTTGATGGCACACGCAAGGGGCCGAGAAGCCAAAGGTCTGGCAGGGTAAGCGGAATAGATCACCACACTTATATCATGAGAAATGAGGGTTTGAATGTTGCCTTTGAAGATTGATGAAAGGTTGTTGATTGTTCCACCTAGAGGATGAGAGAACAAAGTGAAATAATATAAGCTAGATAACACCAAAAAAATGGGCATATTGTTGTAAGACATGGAAAGGCATGTATACCTTTTGGTAATTGTCGGTAAAGTATGGGTTAGACCTAGGTGATAGGGGAATGTCGGGTTAATTGATATCCCAAGTATACACTTTGAGTGGGGTAAGGGCTTGAGTGAGCAAGGTTGGTTCACTTGGAAAGTTTGAATGGATTTAGTCAAGGAAACCCCAAGTCAAGGTTTAAGGGGGGAATGTTAGTTAAACTTGACTCAGGGATAGAGTTAAAGTTTACCAAGTTAAGAAATGGTGGTTTTGGGCATGTGGTATAGTGTATCAATGGTTTATGGAGTTTATAAAAGGCAGGGAAGACTTCATTGTAAAGTAGGCTAGGGAGGTGAGTGGTGCAGGTTCACTTGACTGAGTTGGCTAGGGTTTTGGCCAAGGCTAATGAAATTTCATTGGGTTGGGTTTTTCCCAGGATAAATTGTGTGCACATTTTAATATTGATCGTTGTTGGTTGTTTATTAATTCTCTCAGTAAATTATTTATTTATCCTTATTATCTTTGAAATAAAATTTATAACATGTGTGTGTGTGTGTGTGGAGAGAGACAGAGAGAGAGAGAGGTTGCATTATTTCAATCTTTCTATAAATATTTTTTACAATGAAGATTCCAATATGACTAATTTGAAATTAAACTTAGGAATGATCACAGACCCTAAGTTCCACAAGGTATATCTTCGAACATATAAAAATTAAAAAATTAAAAAAGATTACCTTATGTACTTTGGTATTTCTCTCTACTCTCCTCAAAATTTAACTATATAAAGCTTCCTTTTAAAATAATAAAAAAATAGTGAAAATGCTATGAAGCATTGATTGAAGGAGAAAAAAACCCTAGGTTTATAGTTTGATATCAAATTTTATGAACCACACACCTTAAAAAAGACAAGAAGACAATGAATACAATCCACTTCAAGGATAGAACCTCCTTTTATAGTGAATAGAATACAATATAAGCCATTGTGATCATAAGCCCAGGTCTCTTGGGTATATATAGATGAGACAAAGTGTACAATTATAATGAAAGGTTTTGTCCTACATAACAATATAGCAATGGAAATGTAATAAATCAATATCTAGGGTTTAACAAGGAGTTTGACGGTTAACATGAGGCTTGTGCAAGGATTAAAAATTGATAAAATACTTTATTTATGTGGTATAGTGAAATCAGTAGTTCCCTTAGTGTGGGTGAGTTGAGACTTTGAAGCACTTGTTTTGGTATATTCTCATAGATAAGTTTAAATGGTCTTATGTGGGTTTCGGTTTAAGTATTAACTTCTAACTTCCATTTCCTGGAAAGTTGTTGTGTTAAGAGGACACTTTCTTTGGTTAATAAAATTTCACTCAACTCAAATGCTTATTCATATTGAAGTGTTTTACTTTCTTCGAAGAAAGGATGACGATGTGAAATGCAAAGATAATGAGATTTCTCATAAATTCTCTTGGTATGATAAAGTGTTAATTTGTGCCAATATTTCCTTATACATCATTGTTCAAGTACAAAATATTCTTGTGGAAATGGACCAATTACAACAACTTATCCATTTTTGAGCTGGGGACCCTTATACAATGAACTATGGGTCACTTAGCTATTCTCAACTGTTGTAATCCCAATATGACCATAGTGGTTTCCATTGGGAATGAAACCATGTTTAAGGGGTGGGGGATGGAGGGAAACACTAGCCTCCCACTCCCAACCAACAATAATAAATAATTTTCAACATTCATTATCACCATTTCAAATGAACTAAATCCCACACAAACTGACAAATGATGGATGGGAGCAGTGCTTGGATGAGCCTTGCATGGTCACTGTATGGAGCCTTGCTTCTAGTGGTCATAACGATTACCCTAGTAATAGCCAACATTATTGTTTATTATTTATGTTTTGGGTTGTATGCCATTTGTTACCAAAAACCTTATTACTTTGCCTTATTAGCTTTTACTAATATTCATGATTTTTTTATATATTTTTTATTTTTTTTAAGAAGTAAATTATATTAATTGAAAACAAAGAGTACATATAAATTCACTAATTTATAGCGTATTCAATCACTAGGAAGATCGAACCAAAGTTATAATTTCAGTCTTTTCAAAAGAGTAGAAGACAAGCTTTTGATTATAGTCTTAAAAAACAAAAAACATAAACTAGAATTAGGACCACTTGGGCCCTTTGTAGACCGAGAAATACAAACTAAAACCATAGAGAAATAAAATTAGGAGACAAAGATACAATCAAGAGGATTTATCTAAATTTTTAGCTTTGACTAGTATGGGCTCCTTATTGCTACCTAGAAAGTAGTATGGTTCAAGAGTGATGCCCATATATTTCTCAATGTGACCCAACCTTCAATCCAACATTATCATTTGTTGTTGCATGTGATCCAAAGAGAGAATATTGTCTTTTATGCTCTTATTTATGTCCACCAAGACCAGCACAAGAAGGAAATTGAGGTGTTAATAGATGTACATTGTATACATGTATTGGTTGTAATGTCCACAAGTGTGCCCAACAGTAGGAACCAATCAACAACTTCAACTAAAAATACCTTGTCTATAAGAGTGTGTCTTTGGTTAGTTAATTCTTGCTCAACTTGAGAAGGTTCCTCTTAATTTGGTTGAGGAGTGAGTAATTTGAATAGTGTTGCAGAACTTTCAACCGTCAATTGTGCACAAGTGCAACCACATTCTTGGTAATAAGTTGTCCCTTAATGAACCCAAGTCTTATGACATGACATACTGATAGAACTTAATGAAATATGGGCCAGAGAAGGGCATGAGGTCCCTTTGACCTGGGGTGAGTCTGAGTGAGAATTAAAAACTTGTGTGGAGAGTGGTCTCAGGGGGCGACCTTTTCCACCAGTAGTGGCCTAATAGTCATCACTAGAACCTATAAATAAACAGCCTCGAGTTGTGGAAGGGACTCATAAGACAAAAGGAGAATGCGTCCCTGTCTTTTGCCCGTGACAATTAATAATAGTAAACCAAGGATGATAAATAAATTAAGAGAATGCACAAAGATAGTATAAGCAAACTTGCATTTATTACCACCAAGACCATCTCGTTGCAAGGGATTGGATGTAACAACACCGGGTTAAGTTTCCATGTAAATAAATTTAACCAAAGTCATGAGACACAAATTCCAAGATGAATGGAGGGAAAAACATTATAGTGGGCATCAGTTGTGGTTTATTACTGGCTATGGAAATTGGAATTGGCATTGGCAAAGGCAAAAGGCAATAAATCAAAATTAATGAAATAAATAAAGGCAAATAATATAAAAGGAAGGTGAAGAGACAAGACTATGCATGCAAAGGAAAAATGAAGGAAATTGAAGGAAAATGAAACAAAAGGAGAGGGAGAGCAGTCTATGTCTCCCTTGGATACTCTTATTTACTCTCAGTCACTCATATTCTCTTACACACTTACACTCTTGGAGAATTCTAGCACTCACTTGGACATAGAGGCATTCTCACTTGGACCTGGAGAGAGGGATCACTTGGACATAAGAAAGCAAGCAAGAAAAGGAATTTGTGGGTTGCGAAGAAAAATGTTGGAAAAGTAGCTACAACGAAAGGACATTGGAGGTAACAGGTTTCGTGTGTGATTTCCTTGTTGAGATTTGAATGCATGGTACATGCATTTGGTTAATTGGCTACTTTGTTGTCATTGGAAAGGGGTTTGCCTAGATTGATAGTGGTTTCAACCTTGCCTTGCCATTTCCTAGATAACCATGATGTAGTGGGTTCCTTGTTTTGGTTAAGCTTTGGATGAGGTGGTCTCGAGAAAATTCCCAAGTGTCAATGTTGGATATGGTGTTTCTCTTGGAACTATTGATAGATGGGTGGAGACAGGAAAATTCCTCTAGGTATGGTGAAGAAAGTCGGAGACATCGAATTTTGTTTTGGTATTAGTGATTTCTGGACTGGTTGAGGTGAAATCATTGTGGTAGAGGGTAGACATGGTTTAGCCTTTGAATTCCCTGGTTGGTTTTGTTTTGGTTTATCCCATATGATCCCACATTCATGCTTCAAATATGGCACAAGGGTGATTGGCTGAAAGAAAGGTTTGGTTCATCCCAACCTATGGTTGGGTGGTACGTGGAATTCCCTAACTTGGTTGGCTTTATGTATATGTCATTATGTGTTATTCCTTATTGATATTAATGAGCACAAGTTATCATTTGATGTGTGATTATATGTTTGGTTTGTCATGATTTCATTCTGGTTAAATGTTGGTTACATGCATGATATATTTCTTGTGATGTGCTCTTGATCAATATCTAATACATGGTTTGATGGCTTATGGTTGATTTATATGAATGCATGTGCTAATTTGTGTTTTATTGCAACTAGCACAAGAGAGCATCAAGCCTTCGTGGTGAATGTTTGACAAACTAATGAAAACATTGAACAAACCATGCATTCATGACCTACAAGTACCTTAGTCAGAAAGTGTTTGTATAAATGAATAATTTGGACCACCAAATTTTTAGGGTCATAACTTTGGCATATGATATTCATTTGACTATCAAAATACCTCATTTCAAATATTTCCATGAGGAGGAAAAATAAATGTTTTGTGGGACAAATTTTGGCTCTTTTCAGTTTCTCTGTTTTCCTTGAAAATGGCGTTTTAGCCCTCAAAATAGCCTCAGGAGTTTAGGACCTGAAAAAATTGTCAAAAATAGAAAGTTGGGTTAAATTTAAGGAAACAAAACTAAAAGGAATTAGTGTTGGATCAAGTTAGGATGTTAACAGTGTGATCATGTGTCATTCGGTATTTACAGTCAATTATGGACATGCATACCCCATTTCCATAATTGCATCTTGGAAATTGGATCATGCATAGTAACTCTCAACTCATGTTTACACTGGTGAGCAGGTTGAAGTGGGTAAACGTGGGGTGGGGTGATACATTGGACCAGACTAGATGGGGCTACCTATTCAGTGTCCAATGGGACATATTTATTTCCTAGCACAACATAAGCACAAAAAGGAACCACCAAAAATTGGTGAATGAATTAGAAGCTAAGGGGGTGAGGAAACAACAATGAGTTTCTCGCTTTTTTTGCAAGCCTCTCGCAAGCTAGAACTGAAATAAATTGAAGTCCAAACTAACAACTCGTCAATCTACGTTGGAGAAAAAATCATTATGCAAATGGATAGAATAAATAAAACACAATTTCCACTAACAAATTCTCAATTTTTTGACCCTGTGTTAATGCCCTGGAGTGTGAGATAGAACACATAGCCACTATGGTAATAATGTCAAGGAAACCAATTGAACAACATGTTGTTGCAACCCTTCCTTGTGAAATAAATAATCAAATTCCCCCTTAATGAGCCACTATGACGAGATGGGCCCTTTGGGTGGGTAGATTTCCTCAGGGATGCATAATCCTTTATGCTTGTATAAAGATCCATCAAATAACATTTATAGTGGGAGGGGGATGCTTTGTATTATTCAAAGGATGGTGGGATAGGAGGTTCCCTCGTGCCTCTTGCATGTTAACTATGAGACCATTATGGGGGTGTGCTGCCATGTCACTACAAGTAAAAGACCCTCTAGCGGATGCTTTTGAGGAACCCCTTATAAAAATACCCCAGACATCTATTTGTAGTGAAAATTCCTAGAGGAGGTTGGTAGGCAGAGGTTTTTGCGGATGTATTTCGTTCGGTGCTCTTATCATCGTAAAACGCACCAGTGCGTTAAACACGAGAACGCACTGGTGCGGTTAAAAAATTGACACACCGGACACCATGCATTCCATACACACCCGCTTGGTGCGTTGTATTTTTGTAGAGCACCGGTACTTCACATAACATGCGCACCAACGCCTCATAAGAAACGCACAAAAACTGAAACCGCCCGGGTTGCCATTAAACGCACCGGATCGCCAACACACTAGGTCGCCCTGAAATCAACGCGCACTGGCACAGGGTTAAATAAATAAAAATTTATGGCAAAAAAACCACACAAAACATAGGCACACCGGGAACCGTGCGCTTCTAACACACCAGCCCGATGCGTCATATTCCTGTACAACACCGGTACCTAACATCTCTACCACACCGGTGCTTCCGAAAACGTGCAAAAAAACAGATACCACCCGGTGTGGAATAAATCAACAGTACCGGGGCGCCCATAAACCTGGTGCACTGGCATATGGTTAAATTAAAAAAAATTACGGCCAAAAAACTGCATAAAACATTGGTACATCGGAAACCGTGTGCTCCGTACACACAACACTGGTGCGTTTAATTACAGAACAACACCAGTGCCTGTCAACTCATCAGCCTCGGTGCCTCATAAAAAGCGCGCACAACAGAAGTCACCCAGGGCAGAATGATGAAAGCACTAGCCATAAACATCGCACACCAAAAATTGTGGCAAAAAAACCGCACAAATCATTGGCTCACCAGACACCGTTCCCGGTGCGTCATACTACTGTAGAGCACTGGTGCATGACAAATACGCCTCCCTAGTGCTTCATAAAATAGAACTGGCCCATGGTGGCATAAATTAAATGCACCGGTATGCCAGTAAAAACCCCGCGCACCGGAACAGGGTTAACTAAAAAAAAAAAATCCGACCAAAAAACCGCATTTTTCACTTTTGTCAGTGCTAAAGAGCTCTCAAGAACCGGTGCAAGCTATCCTTGTTTGAGCCGCCCTGACATCCGTGCTCCCTTTGCACTTATTGCACGCACTACTGTTGTGCATTGCCACCAATCTCCAGCTTTAATTTTATAAAACAATGGACAAATTTTCTTTTGCAAATTCTATAGCCAATATGCCTCCTCGACGGGTAAATGTACACATATTTTTATTGTTTTTCCATAATTAAACTTTTTAGCGGATTAGAATTTCAAAAAATCTTAAAATTAACCATTAAAAAAAATAAAAAATAAAAATATGTCGCACGGCATGAGCTGCTCGATCGCACTACTTGTGGTGCGCTCAGAATCAGCAGGTCGCACAAGACCGGTGATAATCGTATCTCGCAGGTGCGGTCGTTTACCAGGCCGCACCGTTGACAATGTGGTATCGCGGTAACACGGTGCGTTGATGGATTTATCCGCCCCGGGGCGTGTAATGTGGTCAACGCACCGCATACCGTAGTTCGACATTGTCAACGGTTTGGCCTGGTAAACCAGTGCTAAGGGTATGCACACCGTGTTATGTAAAATTTCCTTATAAAGAGCGGTGTGGTCGCTTACCTGGCCGCATCGTTGACCATGTTCAATAGTGGTGATGCGGTGCGTTGACCGATATAACCGCCCCGGGGCGACTATTTTTGTCAGCGCATGGATTTCCGTATTTGGCTCGCGTTAGCGTTGCGGCCTTTTACAATACCACACCAACGACTATGTATGGTGGCAGGATGGCAGTGCGCTGACTTAGATAGACGCCCCGAAGTGTATAGTGTAGTTAGCGCGCCGCTCTCCTGACACCGCATGTAGTGAACGGTGCGCTAAAAACATTTTCTGGAGCACCGCCCCCGGTGCGTGAATATGTTTTTAGCGCACCGACTATTGTTTTATTTATTTTTCAGAAAATATTTATATACGTATATTTCTAAATACAAGTGTCATTTAATATAAAAAAAAATTGTTTAATATGTCAATCACTCAGAGATGTGAAAGGAGAGAAGAGGGGCAACCACAAAAACAACAGGCGGAACAATATAACATGGTTCGCCTGTGGGAGGCAAGAGAGAGGGAGAGAGATGCGTACCCTCGCCCTATTATAGCAGCGACGCAGGGGCTCCTAAGGGAGGTAGGCCTCCTCAAGTTCTATGAGGAGGCTACTTCCATAAAGTCCCATTGTTTGTTTTTGAGACATCTTATCCAAAGGTGGAATGCCCAGCGAAAATCTTTCTGGGTTGGTATACCAGTGGTACACGCCCACTGAGGAGGATGTATATTTTATTACAGGGCTATCAAGGAGAGGGGTGGATTTTCCCTCGTTCCCTGAGGTTCCAGTTGGCTGTGTGGCAGGGAATCAGTTAGTTTACTCCGAGAGATACATTGGAGCACATTTAGTATCTTTTGCAGATTTTCAGGTCGTTGGAGGGCAGTTACGTATCGGTGCGTTTTGTCATGAGGAGGTCTAGTGTCTCGCACTTATCATTTCGACCATTTCGCACAACACCAGTAATGGGCAACGCATTGGTTGCTCACTTTTATATTATGTTGATTCTTTACTACATTAGCCACGACTTGTCAGGTGGTCTGCCTTTTTTTGCGGCAGTTCTGTACAGCATTAGATAGATGTCGTGCTCATTCACAAGGGAGGGCCAACTTCCCTTTTGCTTCAGAGCTTTTTTGTTTATTTTTTGATAGGTTTCCAGAGACGAGACCTAGTTTTCTTCGGCAGCCTCCTAGGCCGGTTACTGAGGCACGTATGCACATGTTGGGGCAGATGATGCCCAAGAGGGAGGAGAGTCTTTTTCCAATGAGGATATCAAATGATGCACTAGAGTTGCTAGCCAGTGTTAATGAGCATCCCTTCATTATGGTCCCTCGTCCTTATGCGGGGTTGGATTGGCGAGGGTATGCCAAAATCCTCTTCACAGTTGATGAGCCGCCAGACGATAGAGGTAATATTACTGTTTTATTTAAATTTATTCTAACATGTTCTTTAACTTATTTTTATTAAATTGTGTAATGAAATTGTCTAGTTATTGTTATGTACTTGTATATATTTTGCAGACATTGGCACTTTTGATGGCGAGGAGATGCCGCCACCACCACTTGATCCAGGTGTGGATCCTGATGATCACGATGAGGGCATGCCAGATGCCGAGGGTGATCATCAAGAGGTCGGTGTAGATCAGAGACCTGCTCCTACTGGTGCGTCGGTGCGTGGTCGACTTGGTGATGCTAGATACAGGATGGATTTGGCCGACCAACTCATTGCATTGATTGTTGAGGCGGGCATCAGGCTCGCTCATTACAGAGACATAGAGGTCGATGATAGGCTATTACGGATGTAGAGAGGCATGTCGCGTGACATGTACAACCTGATGTGGCATGTCATAGGAGTTACGATAGCTTTTACGCGACTGACGAGGACTTTTGCATGTTACGATCGAGCTGCAGCACGTGATGGAAAGTCTGCGAGGCGCAACGTACCATCATCTAGCAGGAGTCATGATCATGGAGATGAGGCTAAACCATCGACCACTAGTAGTGATATTGATGTTGTACTACCATCAGTTGATCCATGACATTTATATTACAGTTGTATAT
The DNA here is from genome assembly GCA_034641835.2 of Pinus albicaulis. Lineage (NCBI taxonomy): Eukaryota > Viridiplantae > Streptophyta > Pinopsida > Pinales > Pinaceae > Pinus > Pinus albicaulis. The sequence goes on along the minus strand of JAXQQM020077698.1, from coordinate 83,264 downwards.
TTTTTACATTATTCAGCTATATATATATATATATATATATATATATATATATATATATATATATATATATATATATATATATATATATATATATATATATATATATATATATATATATATAACATGGTTTTCAGGAGGCAAGAGAGAGGGAGAGAGACGCGTACCCTCGCCCTATTATAGCAGCGACGCAGGGAATCCTAAGGGAGGTAGGCCTCCTTAAGTTCTATGAGGAGGCTACTTCCCTAAAGTCCCATAGTTTGTTTTTTAGACATCTTATCCAAAGGTGGAATGCCCAACGACAAGCTTTCTGGGTTGGTATCGACCAGTGGTACATGCCCACTGAGGAAGATGTATATTTTATTACAGGGCTATCGAGGAGAGGGGTGGATTTTCCCTCGTTCCCTGAGGTTCCAGTTGGCTGTGTGGCAGGGATTCAGTTAGTTTACTCCCAGAGATACATTGGAGCACATTTAGTATCTTTTGCAGATTTTCAAGTCGTTGGAGGGCAGTTACGTATTGGTGTGTTTTGTCGTGAGGAGGTCCAATGTCTCTCACTTATCATTTCGACCATTTCGCACAACACCAGTGACGGGCAATGCATTAGTTGCTCGCTTTTATATTATGTTAATTCTTTACTACAACAGCCACGACTTGTCAGGTGGTCTACCTTTTTTTGCGGCAGTTCTGTACAACATTAGATAGATGTCATGCTCATTCACAAGGGAGGGTCAACTTTCCTTTTGCTTCAAAGATTTTATGTTTATTTTTTTATAGGTTTCCAGAGACAAGACCTAGTTTTCTTTGGCAGCCTCGTAGGCCGGTTACTGAGGCACGTATGCACATGTTGGGGCAGATGGTGCCCAAGAGGGAGGAGAGTCTTTTTCCAGCGAGGATATCATATGATGCACTAGAGTTGCTAGCCAATGTTGATGAGCATCCCTTCATTATGGTCCCCTGTCCTTATGCGGGGTTGGATTGGCGAGGGTGTGCCAACATCCTCTTCACAGCTGATGAGCCGCCAAATGATAGAGGTAATATTACTGTTTTATTTAAATTTATTCTAACATTTTCTTTAACTTGTTTTTATTAAATTGTGTAATGAAATTGTCTAATTATTGTTGTGTACTTGTATATATTTTGCAAACATTGGCTCTTATGATGGCGAGGAGATGCCGCCACCACCACCTGATCCGTGGATCCCGATGATCACAATGAGGGCATTAGGTATGCTTGAGATGATCATCGGAGGGCAAGCAAGGCAGCATCGCAGACCTCGCTTCCCGTTGGTGTGCTCCGGTGCGCGGTCGACTTGGTGATGCTAGATACAAGATGGAGTTGGCCGAACAACTCATTGCATTGATTGATGAGGCGGACATCAGGCCCACTCATTACAAAGACATAGAGGCCGATGATAGGCTATTACAGATGTGGAGAGGCATGCCACGTGATATGTACAACCTGATGCAGCATGTCGTAGGAGTTACGATAGCTTTTACATGACTGACGAGGATTGTTGCACGTTACGATCGAGCCACAACACGTGATGGATAGTCTGCAAGGCGTAATGTACCATCATCTAGCAAGAGTCATGATCATGGAGATGAGGTTGGACCATCGGCCACTAGTACTAATATTGATGGCGTTGTACTACCACCAACTGCTCCATTACATTTATGTATTGATAATGTTTTATCTACATCAAGAGAAAAGTAAGAATAGAATACATAATAAAAGTTCATGTTGCAGGTGTACTTAATTTACATTTTGGTGATCATTATGATGTGTATATTGTTAGGTCATGTTAGACATGTTCATTTAATGTGCAACTTGCAGATAGATGTGCATGTGATAGCATGAGTTATTTGACATGAGATGTATATTTGATGTTTGTGTTGTGATGATGTTAATATATAATGTTAACCTTGTTTTGTTAGATGATCATGATCATGATGATGCAGTTAGAGATTTTGCAAAATGTGTTTTTTAGTCAAATTTGATGTTTGTACGATGGTTTTTTGTAATTTTTTAATTTGTAAAATTGTAGTTGTATATATGTAAAATTCTAAAATTGTAATTGTAATTGTAATTGTACGTGAAATTGTAAAATTGTAATTGTAATTATAATTATAATTGTAATTGTATGTAAAATATTTGTAAAATTTTAATTGTATTAATGTGAAATGAATTTATTAAAATTTTTAAATTTGTAAATTTGTAAAATTTTAAATAATTGTAAAATAATAAATCTAGAATAATATGAATTATTGTAACATAATAAAGTTTAGAAAATAATGCAAATAAATTCATGTACTTTAGAATTGTCATTATTTTATTATGATCTTAGATACAAAAAAAGAACTAATTTATATAGTACGCCATTATTTTTGAGATCAACATAATTGCAAATTATCAAGTGAATTATTGATTTTAACATTAACACAATGCAAATTACCAATTAATTCAAAATACATATTATAATGTTTCGAAAAACCCATCTTAAAAAGTATAAATATTGATGAAATAACACATGTACTATATCACTCTCGGTTCTCATGATCACCCTCATTATCTTCCAGCTCGCATGGCATGATAACACTATTGTTCTTAAAAATATGTTTCGATCTAGGGTCATGCCTCACTATGAACCACCAATCCATATCCAACACTTCTGGGTAAAAAAACACCTGGTTGCAGTGTTTGGGGAAAACATAAGGCTCCTTAGCTCCATCCCACATCTTTCTAGATTTGATACATATCAACCTACTATCGCGATCTTCCTTTACATTATTCCGATCAAAGGTGTCCCACCACTTGCACCTAAAAATAACACATTGGAAAGAAGAGAAATCCACTTCAATGATCTCTTGTATCTTTCCGACGTAACCTAACATCCCTCGTACTAGGTTTTGATCATGGTGGCTAGATCGACTAGATTGATCGAACTCGACTTCCACTCCACAGTCTTGTGTGATGTTTCCAGCATCGACATTTTCTGTGCGAAAATGGTGTCCATATGCCCACATAGATGGGAACAAATGCACCTATTATAAAAAAGTTAAAAAAATCATAGTGTCATGTGTCTTATAAATAATAATCCAACAGTAGTTAAAATATGAAATGTAGATGTCTTAATATAAGTTTCAAATTTACATATAAATTAAAAAGATTATTACCGAGTTGCTGCACCCAATCCCTATGTTTAGTGCATCCTCTTCAGCATGCGGGTAACGACCGGTAGCACCGTATTTCTCTCTGACTTGCTCAACAACCCAACTGTTAGGGCATATTTTTGGAATATTTTCTTTTAAATGATCAAGATAAGGCACACTTCTACCATTCAACCATCTGAATTCTTTCTTGTCACTATCCCAGTTCATCCTGTTTTGTTCGTACAATGCGACCCACAGTTGTGTTGCTTCAAAATGTAAAGAATGAATTTATTGATTGCTTCAATTTCTGCATTCGCTGATGAAATCAAACCAACATTATATAGTACTTAGAGATCAAAATATACATTATATCGAAGTTCAACATGAATATTAATTACTTTTTGTAAATTTGAAAAATTATAAGTCGCTTACTCTTTATCAAGCACTTTTTTCCACTCATTTGGAGCAACTCTCCTTCTCTTTTGTCTTCATCCATTTCATCGTCCCAAATCACCGCACCTGTTCTGTTGTTGATCTGCTTGATGTACTCACTGGCATAATAGAAAGACCCATATGATATGTACCCCTCTTCCATAGACCCCTCCAGTTTTTCCCTTTGTCGAACAAAACCTTTCAATTTCTTCATGTACCTCTCTAAGAAGAACATCCAATGACAAGAAATAACCCCAACTAATTCAACCTCATCTACCAGGTGGATTAGAAGATGAACCTGTAAGTCCATGAAACTCGTTGGCAGTTCCTTCTCAAACATACAAACAATCTCAACTATCTCTTGACGCCACCATGGAATGCTAGCCACATGAATCTCCTTTGACGTGATCCAATGTACAAATGCAGATAATTTAGATATGGCACATCCTAGGTCTTGAGGGAATTCATGTTTCACACACCCATGCACAAACAAAGGATAATGACACTACAAAGTTATAAAAACGTGCAATAATATACAAAATTAGTTATGTTTTATGATCACCGCATGGGATAAAATTTATTAATATAACAAATAATAAAATCATGCTTTTGACATTATACGTACTCTTAGAAGATTCAAATGGTCATGCGATTTCAACCCCAACAAATGGTCATCCACGGTAAGCATCACCGTAGTGAAGACCCATATGTAGTTGGTACCCTCACATCCATTATAACTTCCTTTGCCAAAGATATATCATCTTTTTTTAAAATCCACGGGACACCACCTTCTTTGAAAAACCATGAATTAGAGGGACCAGTGCCTGCCTCTGATTCTGTACTTTCTAATCGTCTTGGCCAATATTTCTTTTTAGTTTTTGAAGTAATAAGATATTTCCTAACCACCAATGTGTCACTTTGTTTCGATGATATGTGCCTCCATAAAGAAGATGAAACATTTTTAAATATATGCATGGGATCTAATAAGTGGGCAATCTTAAGATGCTCCCAATATGGGAGGTCATAAAAGATAGATTTCCTTTTCATCCCAATGGGAAATTTCTCAACATAGGTGTCGAAGAAATATGGATCATCGAACATAGGCTCCCCATTTGAATCGAACATTTCTATGAACTCCTTCTCCTTCTCTCTCTCATATGCTCTAAGCCATTCAGCTGGTGTCATTATTGGAGGCCTTTGGGTTCTCTCTCGTTTACCATTGAAAGCAGATGCTGCTCTTCTGTAAGGGTGTTCTTCTAGTAGGAATACCCTGGAGCAATCATACACTGGTTTTCGTAGGTCCTTGGACCATCTAGCTTTCAGAGAAGGTCCACAAAATTTACATCCAAAATACCATTTTTTTATAAGACCTGCGAGATTATATTTGTATACATTAATTAATATGCATGGCACATTAAAGAATATCATGAAGATCATAAAAAATATTACAACGAATTAAATAGCTAATATGTGAAAGAATATTGTTACATATATAAACAAATCAATAAATTAAACATGTAATTTACCAGAGAAAACTCCTAAGCATGGATAATCATTTTTCGTGTAAGCACATATGCCATACAACGTAAAAATCCTCTTTGTTGCGATGGGTCTTGATACATCGTATACATTTATCCCATCCCATAATTCCTTCAATTCATCTACCTGTGGTTGTAAGTAGACATCCATATTCTTCACTTATATTCTACCAAGGACTATGAGAGCTAACATAAGATGTTCATTCTTCATGGAAAACCATGGGGGCATATTGGTATTGATCACTACTACAGGCCAAACAGAATAGTTGGTGTTCTTGAGGGAATATGGGTTGATGCCATCCATGGCTATGCTTAGTCGTAGACTTCATACTTCATCCTTGAATTTTTCGGGCCATGTATCCTCTATATGCTTCATGGCTATTGAATTAGTTGGGATTCACATAACTCCCAACTCACTTCTGTGTGAGGCATGCCATCCCTGCAACATAACTAATTCTTTGCAATGAAAGAGTCTTTGAATCCTTGGGATTATAGGCATGTGCCTCAATATCTTAAAATGAGGACCAGTACGTGATTTACCCTTCTTTTTTGACTTATCATACCTGTCATGCGCACATTTCGGACACATCTCTTTGTTTGCATATTCTTATCTATATAGAATACAATCATTTGGACATGCATGATATGATATGTACTCAACACCCAACATTTTAAACAATTTCTTTGCCTCTTCGTAGCTACCGTGCAAGACATTATCACTCGGAATAACCACATCTTTGAATAACCTGTAGTTGGTGATCATTGAAAAATATATTAATAAATGTACATTAATGTCGATATAATTATTAACGTTCATAAAATTTACCATTTGTCATGTTCATTGCAGTGTAATGATTATATTTCAAATTTATATAAGGGGATTACTTTATGGTAACTTACCTCAAAAGTTCCGAGAAACATGCATTCGACAAGCCAAAATTTTCTTTCAAGTTGTACAGTAACATCGTTGTCCCAAACTAGGTAGAACTTGACTGACTGCCAGGTGCAAAGAGAGGGGTTGTGGAAGCAAATTTAAGGCTTTCGAAATAGGTGTCAGCGATATGAGCATCATCACCTAGATGATCATCATTTTGGAATGCATATAACAACATTGTCTCCATAGCAGTCATATCCCTTAAGTAATCATCCATTCCAACCTCTATTTGATTGCCTCCATTGCCAACTTGTGAAGAACTACTATTGTTGTAGTCATTCCTAATTGGTGAATCTGGACGTAGATGGAATTGAATCAATGGTTGATTCAACCATTATTGGTATCGTTCCTCTCTGATTTTTTCTTTTAATTCAGTCTTCTCTAGATTTTACATTGTTGTGGGGTGCAACGGAAGATGGTAGGTATGTCGTTCATCATCACTAGAATCCTAATAATTAAAAAAAATAAAAATTGAACATGATTAGTACAAAATATATGATATCAATTAGTAACCACGTTGACAATATTGCATGATTATAAATTGGTTTGACATTGAAATAATTACATATTAATCAATATATATACCAAACAATTATAATGATAACTACCATCATTGTCCCGGGATTGTGGCTAGAAGATGCAATATTGTTACAATTGGCAGGGTGAAGCGGCTGTCCATTTTCATCTACCAAATGCGCCTTGTGGTATGCAACTCCTGATAAGAACTTCCGATGTTTTGGAGCAGTTTGAATATTTTGTGTATCTGAACTTGATGCTGAATCTGCATGAACCTGCAAATTTGTATAAATTATAATTTTAATTAAGTTGTGCATGATTGACTGCATGGATAAAAAACATAAATTCAATTAGATAGTGAAAAAATAAAACAAATCTAAAGTAAATATTATGTCTCCATATGGATAGGGAGAACTACGCGATCGAGTTTGAGAAATATTATGGAACGAGATGGATTTTGAAGAATTGTCCATTCCATATAATATATGATATTTTCTCCCTGCATTTGAGAAAAAGAACAATAAATTTTGGTGCACAAACCAAAATGTAATTTCAGTGCGTAATGTACAGATAACCACACCAAAGGCGTTTAGGTCATGCACCAAGGTCGTGTTATAACATGACGCCCTGGTGCATTTCGATTAAAGGACGCATTAGTAAACGAATAAACGCAAGCAAAAACGCAACCCTATTTTCTTTAACTGAAAACAAAAAGCAGTAAATTAAAAAATGGGCAGCAAAATATTTTCGAAAATCTAATTTCATAAAGAATTTCTTTAAATACTAAACACTTTTCATTATTTCACTATTTTTGCAAAAAATTTCAGCCAAAGATTTGCAGGATACATACCTAGAGCAAACAGAGCATGACAGCACTGTGGAACAGGGAAATACGTTCGAACAAAAGTATTCAAACAATCAGAATTCCAAACCTCTGTTGATTCAAACTTTGTACCATAGAATTTCAAACGATGTGAGTAAAGTTTATTGTTTTTTGTACTTTTTTTGCAGTTTTTTTATGCAGTAAAAGAAAAAATCAAAGTCCATTGTTTTCTTTTTACTTTTTTCTGTAGTTTTTTTATGAAGTAAAATAACAAAATCAAAGTTTATTGTTTTTTTTACTTCTTTTTTTTCTGCAGTTTTTTTTTACATTTTTTGCAGTTTTCAGAAACAAAATAAAAAAAGAAATCCATTTTAGAAACAAAACCCTAGATTCTTTTTGTTTCTGAATTAGGGCTTTTCAATTTAGATTTGTAGGGTTTGTATAGTCATAAGACATCCAAGCCATGGGACGATTTGCATAGTCGGATCCCAATCCATGTTGGCCCTTACGTCAATCTAAAAAAAAAACAGATTTTTTTTCGTCGGTGTGTCCTGCGTAACATAGCGCACCAGTGCCCTATTTCATTATGGCGCACCGCAAACATGTTGTTTTACCAAAAAACCATTTTAGAAACAAACCTAATTTTTTATTTTTTATTTTGCCCTTTCTTCTCCCTCTTTCTGTGATTTCAGAATTAGGGTTTTTCAATTTATATTTAAAGGGTTTATATTGCTAAATATAAGTATAAGACATCCAACCCATGGGAGGACCTACATAGTCGGATCCTAATCCATGTCGGCCCTTGCGTAAATAAAAAAAAAAAAATTGTCGGTGCGCCCTAAAAAGTTTCTGCCCTTTCTTCTCCCTCTTTCTGTGATTTCAGAATTAGGGATTTTCAATTTAGATTGATAGGGTTTGTATTGTTAAATACAGACCTAAGACATCATCCAACCGACGGAACGATTAGTATAGTCGGATCTCAATCCATGTGGGCCCTTGCATTAATTTAAAAAAAAAGAAAAAGAAAAAGAAAAAAAAAAAGAAAAAAAAAAAAAAAGATTTTTCTTTATTGGTGCGCCTTGCGTATAATAGCACATCGGTGCTCTGTATTTTCCAAGCGCGCCGCATAAGTGATGTGATAAAAAAATTAATAAACAATTTATTTATTTATTTTTAGTCAGTGCCCCATATGTAAAATATGGCACCGGTTTATGCTACAAAAATTAACACGATGATTTTTATTATTTTATCATGGTTAACCGGTGAGGTGATTGAAACGTAACACATAGGTGCTCCTTGTTGACATAGAGCACCTTATGGTCTATTATACTATTTGTGCGGTGCGTTTGGAAAGCAGCCACGCACTGGCTTCGATGCGTACACCATGAATGGTGCACCGATGTCTTGGGATTTTTTTATTTATTTGAAAAGTTGACAATTTATTTATAAATATATTAATGAATGATATGGTACAGGTTTGAGATTAATAAAGAAATGACTGACAATAAATCAAGTAACAAAAATATTGATAACACATCAAGAAAAACAAAAAAGGCAAGTTCTTTGTAATTTTTTTACAAAAAATATTATTTTTGAACTATATATATGTAAGTCTAACTAATATGTATTGTTTACTGTGTATCATGCAGAGCCACAAAATGATGAAGCTTGATAAGATTATTTCTGATCTATGACTAAAAGAGAGTAAAATCTTGATGGAAAAAATTGCAAAAGGATGAATCAGGAGAATGAAAAAATACTATCGATCCAATATGAGTTTATTTTTTTAGTTTTCATTAATAATATAATTAAAATTATTAGATAACATATAGGAAACAATCTATTAATTCACATTTTTTTAATGTTCTATAGGACCAACAACTCAGAAAAGGAATGTTGTTCTAAGAAAAGAAAAAAAATGGAACATGCAAATGAAAATGAATTGCTCCTTAGCTCATCTGGAGTGGTGCTGGAGGTTAACGAAAGGGGGAAAAACTTTTACAAAAATTTGAGGGATCTAGTGGAACGAATGTATAGACGTTCTTTCCACTTACAATACAAAAACCAATCCAATGATTCCAAGAACCAACTTTTATCTAAACTACAGGAAGAGTTTCCAAAGAATTGGTCAATGATACATGTCAGACTTTAATAGCAAAAACGTACAACAACAAAAAAGAAGGAATGAAAAAGTCATATTCCTTTAGATGTTTGTCTATAATTATTTATAAATATCACTTTTGTTATACTTAATTTTCATATATCAATATAAAAATTAAATAGTTTATTGTCATGTTACATTTTCAGGAAGATTATGAAAATCTCAAAAGATGAACCAGCTGATATCAGAAATATGCCAGTAGGAATGTCCAAAAAGGTGTACAAGGAGATGGTCAAAGAAATGGAGAAAATTGCATCGCGGGAGGAGCCATCTCAACAACAACGTGCTTCAAATGTAATATGTATTCATTGAAGTTTTTTATCATTAGGTACAATAAATAAACAATTTAACATTAAATATTAACTTTCAAGTATTTTCTTGCAGAAAAGAAAAGAAAATGGAACCCATTCACCACATAAAACAGGACGACAAGGAATAAAAAGATTGATATCTAAGTTTCTAAGTAACTGTTACTTCCTTATAACAACTTAACTAGATTTCATTTTTGTATTTTTTAAGTTGTTTTACAAAAATCATCATTGAATGTCTTCAAACAGGTGCTAACATACAAAGAAGAACCATCAGATGAATTGATTGAAATTGGGTTAAATATGGGTTGTGAGTATATGTTGGCATATCATAACTTAATTGTGGAATTTGTAAGCATCTATCGATCTTGTTTTACTTAGCTCCGTCTATAATTAATAGAAAAAATAAATCTTTTATATTAAATATATGATTTGTTATGGGGTATAAAACTTGCAGGAAACAAAGTATGGCACTGCGCCAACATATCAAATCTTGAAAGATGGCATGTTACATGGTTTTGAAAGAATGTGTATAGTTTATGAGTCAATTGTTGCATTGGTACGTCATTTCTTTTCAATTTACATTGATGTATATTATTTAATATTGCAATTTTCATTATTATCACCAATGTATATACACTCATTACAGTTTATTTTTATGTTTGTAGATGGAAGGTGAAGAAGAAGAAAACAATCAACATCATGAACAAAACATTCCTCAAAATAACCCAAGTCATGGAAGTAGCTCTAGTAGTGACAGTAGTTCAAGCGAAGAATGATGATCACTATGTTTGGATATCAGTTGTAAGTATATATATATATATATATATATATATATATATATATATATATATATATATATATATATATATATATATATATATATATATATATATATATGTTTTAATTTATTCATTACTCTCCTCATTGTCGTGCTCAAATGTACTAATAAAAATTTAATTCATAGAATATTACAGGATATATACTGCAATTTAGTTTTTTGATGAATAATGCAATTTTAAAAACCACAATAATTATGATATGATATAACAAATTAATCCAAACATCACATTCAAATGTGCATTAATAAAATTTAATTAATATGCTATTGTTACAAGATGTACGATTATTGATGAATTTTGAACAAACAATCACAATAATTGAAACGGCCACAGCCAACATGTTTCCAAAATACAAAATGAAAACCGGTGTGTGTATACTTATATCGGTGCGCTTATATTCTTAAGCGCCCTGGTGCGTTTTTATGACCAAAATCAGTTAAAAATATCGAGGCATTTGTGCGGTACGTCACTCCAGTGCTTTTATGTCTATATACGCACCAGTGCTTTTTTACGACCTATTAGCACCACACGAATACAAATACCAATTATAAATCTCGGTGCGTTTGTGTGATACTATGCACCAGGGCGTTTTTTGTGTATATACACACCGGTGAATTTAGACAAACTATGGGCACCGCACAAATACCGATACCAATTATAAATCTTGGTGCATTTGTGTGATACTGTGCACCAGGGAGTTTAAGAGTCTATACGCACCGGTGTATTTGTATGACATATTTGCACCACACGAATATCGATACCAATTATAAAACTCGGTGCATTTGTGTGAAAGGACGCACCGATGCGTTTCTATAAGTCTACGCACCGACACGTTGATACGACCTATGGGCACCGTTCAAATCCCAAGACCAATTATAACAGCCTCGTGCGTTGTATCACCAACACTACGCCCGTTGTTGTTTTATACCTTAACAGCCCGGTGCATTATTCTTCGACCGTCCCGGGGCGCCGTCCACAGGTATGCACTGGTGCGTTAAAGCCTGATTAGCGCACCGAGGAAAACAACATCCGTAATAACCTTCGGCCACCCATTTTTTTTAGTTGTGTTGAATTTTCGTTAAAAGCTCCGCCAAAACCTCTGTAACCATAAACGAATGTGGTAGCATATGTTTTTTTGACAATTTTGGCCAATTTTATAACACTAAAAACCTCCTTTATAACCTTCGCTAGAGGGTCTTTTCCTTGTAGTGTGTTCCCTGGAATATAGCTTAATGGGACGACAACGACCTACCCCGCACCCTCTCTCGATCCAAGCACCCCATTCAAGGATGGCTGTTGTGTTTGTGACCCACTTTTTTTGTATTAAAACAATCTACATTATATTTTATTAAATGTTGAAGAAAGCTTTGTTGTCAATAACTAGTCACTTAGGACTTGCATCTAGCCTCAATTGCAAAGTTACCATAGTATGAAATTTGTCATTAACACCACCTCTTCATTAACACAAATAAGGTGTTTATTACATTAACACAACTTAGAAAGACTCAATAATCTACATCAATGTAGTCTCATAATAACCATGGGTCTATCAAGTATTGAGAAGGAAAAAAGGAAATTGAGCCACAAACCTCTTTGTGCTTAAATGATCTAGGGTTAAGATGAACCTATGTTAGTTTATTTATTGATATATTACTTATTTATTAGCTTAAGGGCCTCAACTTTTATTTCATTTTAATTTATTAGCATTGTGTTACATTGCACATTTCATCCATACTAAGTCATAGAATGCGCCTTGTTTCTCTCGGTGCAGTAAGCAGAGGGAACATGTTTATTGAGTTAGATTTAAGCCTTGAGCTTTATACCATGAAGACCTTTACATATGAAACTATAATCGAGGGGTGACTATTTTATTAATGCCCTAGAGGTCTTGCACTTGGATTTATATATATATATATATATATATATATATATACTGCACTAATATGGGGATTGGAATTAATATCACATTTGCATAAACAATGAGAGGCAACTTGAGTCATTGAATCATGGCACAACCATTGCCCCCACTTGAATTTGATTAATCCTTGTATAAAGTGGTTGAGCTACTACTTGCATAAGATCTACTGAACAACTAAGTGTCTTGTTAAGTCGGCCTAGGTAGCTTTTTAGTGTAAAAAATGTCCCACCTCTTGATAAGGGGTGGATGCTCATCACTATTATGTAACAAGGAAGAATTATGGAAAAAAGAAGAAGAAGAAATAAAAAGAAAGAAGAAAGAAGAAAGATCCCTTTACAACACCATGGAACCCAAGTTTATCACATTAACACAACCTCAGACTTTGGAGGACCTTAATTAACTACATACATGCAAGGAGTAACCCTTTATAATTAGGTTTGGCCGTCAAGTTTTATATTTTGAAGACCTTCAACTATGAAGTTATATTCAAGGGGTATTTATTGCGCCAAGAGGTGTTTTATAGTCTAGTATAAGGGAGATGTTCACACTAGATCCTTAGATTTAAAATTAAATTAAAACAAAAAATAAAGATAAATTAATGTATGCTAAATTAAAATTAAAAAGACATATGAGATATGTTTAATGTCCGCTCAATTAAAATTAAAGACACGTCTATATGAATTCAAAACATCAACAATTAGTTTGAATTAAGGAAATTACCGACAAACTGAGGAATCTACAAAACATAGAATTATAAATAGTAACTACAAATTAAGATCCAATTTACTTTGTAGATTAAGATAATGATTCATATTCCTAACTATTATATTTTTGAATTTCATATTTAAATTTAATTAATAAAGAAAAATGTCAAACCATGTAACTATATGTATTATTAGAATTTTAATAAGATTCGAAATAATAATATTTTTGTATATAGAGACGTGAGATGTATATAAATATAGATGATAATAGTAATAATAAATATATTAATTTATTAATTCAACAACTGATTTTTAATGGCTAATTCCTAACAACTAGCTTTGGAATCGGATGCATCTATGCTATTTAAACATTATGATTGATTGATTTTTTCACCTTTGTCCTGAGGATGGACCACATTAGATGATTTGAAATGTCGACCACCAACTTATGATGTGATTAATCCAAAAAATATTATCAAAATAAATTAGTATTATTAAGAACCAACATAGATCCACCATAATTTTGTATTTACCAAGCTCCAAGAGGAATCAAATCTCTTAAGGTACAAACCTTTCCAAAGTTATTTACTCAAAAAGAAGTTTGCATATTGAGAGATTTAATCCCTCTTGGTGCTTAGTAGATCTAGAGTTAAGATGGATCTATGCTTTAGTTTTGTCGAACCCACTCACATAAACATAATGGACGAGAAGATAAAGATAAGCATGGATATCATATTATTCACAATGATATACATTTATAATACATTATGTGTGACTCTTTGGATTCCACATTCCAAGGTCTCTTGGACTCCCTATTCACCGATGCGCCTTCCACACTAACCCCGGGAGGATTAGGTGTCCAACATTCCCCCCCCTTAATTCGAAGGGGTATGTACGAGTTCAAGAAGAGAGTTGCAATACAAATGTGCAAAGTATGCATGTCAATACTAGGTCGAATGAGCTCTCGAAATGTTGGCATAAGGAGGTGGTTTAAGGATGACCACCAACACTGGAATGCTTAGTGCGAGTTTCCAAAACTCTTCCAAATATAGCAAGAAACCGAGGCCTTCTACTAGAGGAAGTGCTCCTAATATTTTGAAGAGGGGGGACCTTCAACCTAGAAGAAGGGAGATCTACAACTGCGATGGTTTAAGCATGACCAACAACTCGGAATGCTTGATGCATTTCTTGAAACTCTACCAAAGCGGCAAGAAGTCTGAAGTCTTCCGCTAGAGGAAGTGTCCCCAATTATTTGAAGAGGGAGAAGCTCAACCTTGCATAGATGGTTTAAGGTTGACCACCAACCAAAGGAATGCTCATGGGCATTTGTGTCTTTGGCTACAACTTCTGAATCTAGAATGGCAGGGTTGTGGCTCGAGTTTGCTTGATGTGGATTTGAAGCTTGTAGATGACCATCATTCTCGCCCCCCCTCTCCCCCCTTCCCCCTGTCAAATACAAGGTGAGATGACGGCAAAAACTCAACTGCAAGACTATTCAATACTTTTGAACAAGTTTTGACATATGATTGAAACATCTTCTTGGATTTTGATGCCCATTTCCAAGAAGCGATCCATCCAAGATGAATCTTTGTTCTTGTAAGAGGCTTGTTTCTGAAGCATCTATGTGAAGAATGAGTGTGTTGACCACGGTGCTTGTATGGGTGAAGATCAAAACAATGATCTTTCATGTGGTCAACTCGATCCACGGCGTTGGCATTTTACAATCTGTTGTGGAAGAGGAGCAAAATGCGGAACAAGCGAAGGTGAACTTTCATAAATAAATCCAACACTCGAAAGCCCGAATGGGCTTGGAATAGTGCGGGAATATGAAAGGACACCTCCTCGTCATATCCAAGATATGTTTTTTTGCTTGTTATGGACAAGCTCTTCCCAAGGTTTGATGATGGGCTAGGGGAAGTACATGCTTTCGAATTTTGACATCTCGCATGCAAATTTGCTCTTGAACTAGGTACTCGAATGTGAATTGACTACAACATTATTGACTTGTTGCTTATGGGAGTCTGTTTCAATGTTCTCAACGTAAATAGGTTCAAAAATTATGACTTCGCTATTGTAATTCGCTTCGTTTGAAAGCTGAGATTCAAGCTGCAAAAAAATCAATCTTTTCTTGTGTATTACGCATACAAGAGTCGAATGTCAAAGGGAGTGTCTTTGCTTGATGTGTACCGTCCCATTAATAGTGGAATTTATTAAAGTATTTAACAACTCTCTCGCATCATCAATCCTAGCCATTTTCTCTAATCTTATAATTAATACCTTAGGCTAGAAATGGCACAAAATTTGGACTATCGTTGCGATTGGTCGGGAGAGACTCAAATTTGTTTGGACTATTGCATAGAGAATGGTGATAACTTGTCTTTAGACATGTGACCACTTCTTTGATAGAGGTTCTTCTAAGCGAAGGCTTGATAAGTTTCCGGTCTTTTTTCAAAGATATATTCTTAGCAAAGGGGCCATAGCCACGGATATTGAGTTTGATCTCAGGGACCTTTCTGCGATTTGTTGCCAAAAATTATTCGATATTCATCTATAGAGGAAGCACATGCTTGCTATAAATGAGTTAGAGGAGCAAGAGCATAATGTGTTTTTTGAAAAGATTGGTAGTGAAAAACATTCGACACGAAGAGAGGCAAACTTGTTTCACATTTTGTTGGTCCCGTTGTAGGCAATGGACAAATAATAGTGAATGAGATAGAGGAAAATGGTATGGGGCTTGATGATGGAGAGATGAAAGTAGGGTGCGACGCCAACATCAAAGCGATAAGCAAAGATGATGAGGAGGCTCAAGCTTGTCTTATCAAGAGCCAAAAAAAATAAATGAAGCAAAGTTTGCAATGCGTAGGGCCAATTTGAATCCAAAAAGGCCATATTTTATGACTTTAACCAACAATGACAACATTATATAAAACACTTTTTTTTTAAATTATCCACCACAAATAAAATTCAACGTACCAAATATACACAATATTCAATGAGCTTTCAAGTCGCGCTTACACATCAAAAGGCCGAGATTCATTATGTCGGATGCAAAGTGCTCATTCCAGCAATACATTGGTTCAAAGCAATACATACAGTGCGTTCACAGGGTGCACACGGCCTCACGGTGGCCAATCGGTCTTAAAAAATTATCATTGCAAAAACAACAAGTGATTATTCTTTGATATGATTGTAGTTTTAGGCTTATAATTGTTCAAATCCCAACTCAATGGTTCGAGTCCACTATTTCTTAGAGTGCACAAAGATGAGAACACACAAGAGAAACCTCAATTTGAATAAAATGATTCCGAATGCTACAGCTGCAAGAAAACTAAGAAATTTTTAGTGTAGAACAAATTTACCGAGCAAAATTAGATTCTAAATCAAAGGAGTTGATTCAATCCTTGCTCCTCATTGCGTCTAACTCTGCTCCTTTGGAAGTGACCGGTTTGACGTTTCTTTGGTCTTTGTGTTTTTTGGAAGGTAACCCGTTAGGCTCCTTTCCTTTACCTTGTTGAAACCAATTGCAACAATGACTTACGAAGTAACACGGACAACTAACAACCATGCCTTTGTTTATATGTCTCTTCAACTTTGTATCTTTGCATGACAATAAGGTCGTGGAAAACAAGCAAATAGAGACCCGCCATTCGATTTGTGTGATGATCCTCTCATTTGTGAAGAAAGAAAGAAAGAAAGAATTTTTAATGTCCACGAGGCTAAAAAATAGCTTATGGGACGATTGCTTCTCTATCTAACTCTTGTATTCGGCCCTTTTTACTGTGTCTATAACACAATGCATTACTGCCCTATCATTTTGTGAGTGTATAGTCGAACCTTGCTTTCCCTTCGCATAGTCACATAGAAGCGTTCAATAGTCTTTCATGGCAACCTTCAACGCTTAACTCCAACATATAGAACTCAACGCAACTTCTTTTTTTTCAACAGGAGAAAAATCGCTGTTTTGGAATTAATCATGGTCAAAACAGTCCAACATCCAGTTACAAGAGCGGCTGAGGGGGAGATAGCCAGTCTCGGATTGGAGAAAGGAAATTCCCGATCAGGCATAGGATAACAATACAGCAGATTAAGATCCATAGCATCAAGTCGTGTGTCACACACTGGCTCATCAAAGCAGACAGAGCCCAGGAACCGACTGGCATCGAGGCGCTGTATGAGGGAAAAAAAATACCAACGTTGAAAATACATTATAACACAGACCATAGAGCAGTTACCTCATAAAGAAGATATCATTGCGGATACTAGAGACAACCAAGTCAGGGCGCTGTACCCCAAAAGATAGAGCAAGTTGGAAGATCAGACATGCATCGTGAGCTCAACAAAATACAGGAGCAGGGGAGAGCACCTTATCATAGCATCCCAAAAAATAATGCGAGAGCCGAAGTAGCCTACAAAGGGAAGGAGTAGGAGGTCTTGGCACTGTTATCGCTGATATATGTGACCGAGATGAGACCAAAATCATGTGTCAGCCCAAGTTTTGAGAGTTTGTCAGCCCTGCTGTTCATCTCTCTGAATATATGGTGGGTGGCAATCCTCTGAAATTGAGAGAGAAGGTGGGTAATACGTTCGACCCATCCACACAGATGAGGGCTTCGGAGAGTGGTCCTGCCCGAGACACCTCCAATAACCACCTGTGAATCCCCATATATATCAATGCAAGGGATCCCAAGGTGGAGAGCCACAAGGAGACCGCTCCATAGGGCAAGTAGCTCAGCTTTGTTGTTAGTGCCAGGGCCGCCATTCCAGCAGATGTTGTAGCGCTCCCCATTTTCCAACTTAAGCCAGGCGCCACAGCCACAGATCCCCTCCTGCTGTGCACCATCAAAAAAGAGTGCCGGTATGTTGACCTCGTGGGGTCTACACCTGATGGACAGGTCCCTCATGTTCTCATCCGGAGCAGCAGGAGTTTGTAGCCATTCCAGAGTCCGCCGGTACATCCTATGGGGCTGCCAGCTCCCCTCATTGAACAGCATATAGTTCCTGGAGCGCCATACCTCCCAGCATACGTAGAAGGGCAAGGCTTTGAGCCCAATACCCTTGGAAGCCCAAAATTCATATGCTTGAGTCTGAGACTGGGGATACCAGGATGGATAGCCCGCCCATTGAGAAATCAATTCCCAAAATCCCAAAACAGGTTTACATTCAAAGAATAAATGGGAGACAGATTCCAGGTGTTGTTTGCAAATGATACAGCAGCCCGGTCCGATCATACCTCTCTTTTGGAGATTCTCCCACGTGAGGATCCTCCCTTTCCAGAGAAGCCAGTTGAAAAGCAGAATCTTGTGGGGAATACTCCACTTCCACGCCTTTGTGAATCCAGGAATGGTATTAGGGGAGGAGGCTTCCACAATCAGGTTTGTATACAGGTCTTTTACCGAGATGTTGGTGCCTTTGTAAGGCCCGCCCCATACAATCCTATCACCAGCTGGTTGAAAAAAGAAGCCCGCCCCCTGGAAAACAACGATGGTGTTCAGCCACGAATCCCTGTCCTCATCACGTAAGCCAAGACTCTCAAAAGTCTTCCAAACAGGAGCACCGTTTTCCCAATGAGAGATTAGGTCAGATATGAAAAAGAGCCCTCTATGTGTCAGCCTGTGGAGGAAGTGTAGGTCATAGTCTTGTTCATATGAAGCGCCCAGAATGAAGGGGCACGAGATCGGGATCCTCCTCCCATCGCCAAGCTTCCACCGAACTCTCTTTCTAACGACCCCCAAGCTTTTAACCATACTTCTCCAGATCATGGACGCACCTTTGTGTGGCGTCAAAGGGCCAAGGATGAAATATTCCATAGTACAAGATCCCATATACTTGTCCATCATGATTTTAGAGAAGATGCCTTTAACCGACAG
This sequence comes from Pinus albicaulis, assembly GCA_034641835.2. NCBI lineage: Eukaryota > Viridiplantae > Streptophyta > Pinopsida > Pinales > Pinaceae > Pinus > Pinus albicaulis. Next base: position 64,072 of record JAXQQM020077698.1, on the reverse strand, counting down.
GGCCCTCCAAAGTGACTTGGCTAATAAAGCCAATGAGAAAATCTTCAAATCCAGAAGCCCCCAGCCGCCCAATACTTTTGGGCGAGAGATCTCTGACATTTTAACAAGATGAAATTTTTTCTTATCACCCCCCCCGGCCCATAGAAAATGTGACATGATGGCATAAATCTTATGACAAATCTGAGCAGGTATAAGGAAAAGATGCCCCCAATATACAGAGAGCTGCGAAAGTACAGCTTGAGTGAGTACGTACCTCCCGCCTAGCGTGAGCCAACGATTAGTCCAGCTCGCAATTTTGTCCCTGTATTTCTGAACTAACCATTCCCAATCTGAATTCAAATAAGAACAGGGTTTCAAACGGAACCCCAAGTAGGAGATGCCTTCAGAGGATTTGGCTGTACAGACTCCTAGAATCATAGCAATAAGACGAATATCCTCCTCCACGCCATGATCAAAAATCAGCTTAGACTTATGCTTGTTGATGACAAGGCCGGTGGCCGATCCAAATCTGTCCAAGAGAGTTCGAAGGAAAGCCCAGTGTTCTTGACGGATGGATCCAAAAATCAATAGGTCATCAACGAAAAGAGAGTGGGTGATCCTGACCTGTGGGGATACCAACATCCCCGTAAAAAATCCCTCCCTAGCAGCACAATTGATCAGACGGCTAAACCCCTCCATGACAAGAAGGAAAATGAGCGGAGACAGTGCACAACCCTGTCTGAGCCCCCGTTCAGCCTTGATAAACGAAGAAGGGATCCCATTGATGATGATACTATACCGTACAGAGCAGATACACGCCATGATCCATCTAATGGCAGGCAAATGCAAACCAATCTTGTATAGAACCAATCTGATGTATGACCAGTCTACGGAGTCGTAGGCCTTGTAAAGATCGACCTTGTATATAATGCCACCCTGATTCGGATCATGCATAGAGTGCAGAGCCTCCTGCGCAATTGCCACAGCATCATGAATCGATCTGCCATGTAGAAAACCATACTGCTCTTCAGATATCCACTTAGAGAGAGTTGCCTTGAGCCTGTTAGCAATAAGCTTCGATGATATCTTGTATAAGACATTGCCTAGTGCAATTGGGCGATAGTCAGAGAAGGTAAAAGGATCCGAAGTCTTAGGAATGAGTGCGATAAAAGTGGCGCTAATGACTCCCGGAATCCGCCCCACTGTCCGGATCGATTCAACCATCTCCAGCAGTTCAGTCCCAATAAGATCGAAAAAACATATAAAAAATTCTACTGGCCACCCATCTGGCCCAGGGCTTTTGTCCTTAGCGAATGAGTTCAGAACCAGCAGCAATTCCTCCTTCGTAATGGGAGCCATGATGCTCGCAGCAGAGATCTGGTCAAACATCACCGGCATGTGGCTGAGTACCCACCGCTGGTTGAGGTAAGAGATGTCCTCATCTCGCTTATAGAAGTCCTCAAAATAAACAGCAGCATATCTCCTAATCTCCTTTTCATCTGAAATGTTGTTTCCCTCCTTATCATGAATGTACCAAATGGCGTTTTTAGCCCTTCTGCCGGAAGCACAAGCATGGAAGTACTTAGTGTTGAGGTCCCCTTCTTTTAACCACTGTTGGCGGCTCTTTAACTTCCACGTAAGCTCTTCGATTCTAAGAAGTGCAGTCTTCCTGTCTTCCAAGGACTTCAATAATTCGTATTGACAAGCATCCGGAGGGTGGGTCAAAAAGAGTTCATAAGTCTGGGCAATGCGCTCAGAGATTTCAGACAGCTCCAATCTCTGCATCTTTTTCTTATGGCGTTCCCACTTCCTGACGGATTGCTTCAAAACCATCAGCTTACCAGCCAGTCCACCATCATGTGGGAGTGAGTCCGCTTCATCCTTCCAGAATTTTGATACGAGATTGATGAATTCAGGGTCCGTTAGCCAAACCCTATTGAATTTAAATGGAGCTCCCTTACCGATTGCTTCATGGCGCCAAGACAAGCAAATAGCCCTGTGATCCGACAATGAAGATTCCTGGACAGAGAGGCGCATGTGACCCAGGATATTAATCAAATTAGCGCTGACCATGGCCCGGTCAAGTACCTTGGCGATGTAATCATCACCACATCTGTGGTTAGACCAGGTGGGCACTGCAGGCCGAGCATTGATGTTGATGAGATCCCGAGAGTTAAGGATATTTAAAATCCTGTTAGCAGCCCTGTCCATCCTAGCATTCTTGCCCCACGACTCTTCCACAGAGAGGGCAATGTTGTAGTCGCCAATCAACACCAAGTTCTTCAAATCCAGTAAACCACTATTGTCCATCTTATTCCAGAATTCAACCTTCATGCAACAGGGAGCATATACATTGATAATGGCCATCTGTTGGCACGATCCTCTGATAGATCCATACAAGAGAATGCCCCCAAAGAATCTGTATGCCGTGAACTTGAAGAACTGTACGTCCCAGCCCACAGCAACGCCACCCGACCTTCCAACAGCGTCAACCCCAGCAACTTTCCAACCCGGGCAAATCTCGACGATGGTGTTCACCGCATCCATGCGAGGAGAGAGAGTTCCTGTAAACAAATAACCGATGGTCTTGTATTCCGAACCAAATCCCTGAGGCGAATTTTCTTCGAGGGATCGCCCACCCCTCTGATGTTGAGGGATAATATGTTTGTCATGCTCCACCATCCTGTGGGCAACTCGCTCTAAGGGCCCAATCCGACTGAATGTCCAAAACCGGAATCTCCTGTAGATTCAATATCTCCCCCCTGAAAATTTCTTTAATCTTCCTTCTCCCTCTGAATTGTCTGGAACCCTTCTTTGTTGTTTTCCGCACGGTGATATTAGCCGCGGATCCAGGCGAAATAGTGGGAGAATTCCCCCTGACCATTCTGTCATATACAGTCAGCTCTGCAATGTCTAGTTCAGGATTCATCAGAAGGGCCTCCAGGTCAGTCTCCGCATCATTCCTAGGTGAATCAAGGCCAATATCAGCAACAGTAGAGCGATCAACAAAAGGTGACGCCCACTCCAGTGCAGGCATAGTGGGTGAAGCCACGTTAGGACCAGAAGTTCCATGTTCACGTTTACTGGGAGGAATGATCTCGGGACAAGACGGACTAATTGGCTGGGCGGGCGCGGATAGAAAGGCTACATTCGGTGGAGGATCGCTGTCCAGCACATCGATCAGAACACTTCCCTCACCTCCACCTTTGATAGGTGAGGCCCATTCTAGGGCGGGCATGGATGGAGAGACGGAGAGGTGGCATTCAGGAGTGAGGTCACTATTAACGGATGTCGCTAATACGGAACGGAGAGGGATCGATGGGAGGGTCACAGAAGAGGTGGGAGGGGGAACCCGGATATGAGGACGTGTTACCACATTCGCTGACAGACAGCGTGTGGGGAGATCAGCCAATAGAGACGAATTCGAGGGGGGAGGCGTGTGCAACCCGGTGGCAGCTTTGTCATAATAAGAACGGTGAGCTTCCGGAGGGGCAGTGGACAACAACTTATCTGATGGTTCCGTGGAAAAGGATGAAGACCCTCGCTGACCCATGTGTAAAGTGTAGTTGCGTCTCCTTCTGTTCAACAAGAATCTAGCAGGGCATTCACGTTTAAGGTGGCCCGTTTTATGGCAACATAGGCACCTAAAGGGGATACCCCAATAGTCAACACGCTGAAGGTGCCTCCTCTTCTCCCAGACCAATACCACCTCCCCCGCCAGCTGATGCATATTAGGTACTTCAATCAGAATCCATGCAATACGCTTGTCAGGAACGCCCACGCTCCGCGGGTCAACGTATCTCGTCGTTCCAATGGTGTTACCAATGGCTGAGAGGGCTTTTTCAGTCCAGTATTCAAGGGGGAGTCCAGGCAATTTGGCCCATATATATTTGCCCCGCGGAGCGTCTACAAGGGGATCAAACCCCAAATACCAAGGCATGATCTGAAGATAGCTGCGTCCAGATACCCATACCCTGTCCAAAACCTTGCTGCAGTCCTGTTCGTGCATGAAATGAACAGTGAACCAATTTCCCATTAGCATGCTAATCTTAGGCATGTACCCAACCTTCCTGATCCAACATCTCTGAGCCCATTCATACATGTCAATTTGCTTAGAGTCGGCGTAGATCCACCTGCCAACCAGAGCACGTTTCTGAAGGCTACTTACCCTGTCAATAATGTCGCCATTATCCAGAATCACCTCTTTTATCTCCTGTGCATGTTTGAAAACAGAACGTTCCTTCCCACGTCGACGCCTGTTGTCCCTCTTGCGATTGGGATGGGGAGATCCCGAGACAGGGATGTGGGAATTGTGTCCAGATCGGCCCAAATCCTTCTCCGCATCCAGGTCGGCCTGGGGAGCCAGAGCATGCAGGGTGGTAGTACAGCCGGCCTGATGAGACCTATCACAGAGTAATTCGGCCTGTAAAGTAGCAGCAATGAAGGCCTCCTGGGCGGATAGGTCGGAGGAAAGGTGGTCCTCTCGGAAGTCCAACTGACCCCTATACCCCTGACCCATGTGTAAAGACAACAACCGGAAGCAGGGCTACTTTAGTGTATAGGCAGTAGGCAGAATCAATAGGAGCCTGTCTCAATCACATCATAGAACCAAGCTGAGAGGAGATGGCAAATCCAATTACGCCAACAAGAAGTACAGATCTACAGAGGTATGGAGAGAAATAAATGGGGGCGATCTTCAGAGCACCATACCCCAAGACATGCCGATCTTCTCAACCCAAAAAGAGTCAGTCGGTATCAGCCCATAAGAATAAAATATATAGCAGAAAAGGGAAATGTATCATCCTCAATGAGCTGCAAGGGTCGTGGCCAGAGATACTACGGAGCAGAGGAGTAAAGAAGCAAGGGGAACAGATCAGCAAGGGGATACTCGATGCGACGTCCCTTACAGCCTCCTCGATCCGCTAGGATACTAAATAAACCATACCATAATAGCGGTTGGCAGACATACCAACTACTGAGAAAGACATAAATGATCGCGTCCGACCAACAGAAATTGATACCAGAGGCAAGAGACCGATGGGTAATAGGAGAGCCGAAGTAGAGCGTTAGTCGCAACAGCAACAACAGCAAAAAATACCTGGACAAGTCCACCACCTGCCCCAAAGTCTGTAACTACACCCACTGCATGGACGAGTAAGATGAAAGGAGGCAGCCCAATCCCGCCACCTACATAGCCAACTGTTGCAATCCCAGATGGAAGACGTAGAGGAAGACGGATCCACCTGTTCATCCGAAATTCCGATCATTCGATATGCACAAATGCATAAGCCCCGATAAAATGATATAAGCGATAACAGAAAGAAGAAAGATAAAACCAATCTCCATTTCGTCAGTAAAAGTCATAGATATGTATTAAAATATCAAGACAGTCTACGCCAATGGCAAGCATGCGCCGGGACGATGACCGAGCAGAAAACCCAAACAAATGCGAGAACGAGCTGCAACAGTACCCATTCTTCTCCCAATCCTCCTCCAAACAGACTCCTCCTTCCACCCAAATCAAGCTTATTACAGAGCCACACATTGTCATCCACGGATTTGCAATTTTTTAAGGCACTAGCCTTGTTCCATTTCCAGTCCTTCCGCCAATGATTCTAATGAGGTTACTGTCTTTAACATATGGTGTCGAATTTGATAAATTTATTCAGGAAAGCCGTGTGCGACAGGGGCAATTTCATGATGCAGTATAGAAACATAACTGCTCTTCTCTCGCTATCCGAAATAGCGAGCAAAGACAAATTGAAGAAAAATAGCGTGGGTGAAGCTAATGAATAAGATGAAAATGAAATGATTGTCATATCCCACACTTGCCGCGTATAATTATTTTAAATGATTGATATTATTCAACAACAACACATTGATAGTTCGTGGCCTACTCAAAGTGGAGAGTTGCGTATGAACCCATGTTGAAGGGCATGGTGGGACTTAACTTCCTGGAAGTGCTCTTTACCTTGGAAGGATAACGCGCCGGCTTATTTGTTCTCCTCTTCTACTCTCCCGTTACCGCTTATTTGTTCTCCTCTTCAACTTTATTTCGAAGTAAATATCTACTTTCCTGTTGTTACTCGCACTTTTGGGACTATTTCCAAGAAAATTCCAATGAATAACGTCACTCAAACCTCAAACTTTTGGGACTATTTCGAAGAAAATATCTACTTTCCTGTTACTCGGACTTTTGGACTATTTCCAAGAAAGTTCCAATGAATAACGTCACTCAAATTTTAAAAATAAAATTTTAAGAGTTGTTTTTAGTGTGATTTTTTGAAAGTTTTTTGGGTATAACTTCTCTAAAATCCGGCAGGAATTCATTGAAAACAGAAATTTGAAGGGTAACCTTAACCTTGCACAATCGAAGTGCCCTAAGGGTTTTTTAGGGTGTTGAATCTATACATGTCCTAGGGGTTTTTTAGGGTGTTGAATCTATATATACAATTAAAAAAAAAATTAAATAACATAAATCAAGATTCAACCTCAAATATTTTTTGCTAGATTCCAACACTGGAAACTCCAAAAGTCGCACTAAAGACAACTCCAAAATTTTAACATCACTTCAATTCCCCATTAAGACAAAAGTGCATAGTCACTAAATGCGTCACTTCAATTCCTCATTAAGGAAAAAAAAATTGTAACATCACTTCAATTCGTCATTAAGATAAAAGTCATTTTTTTCGCTAGATTCCAACACCAGAAACTCCAAAAATTCGCACTAAAAACAACTCCAAAATTTTAACATCACTTCAATTCCCCATTAAGAGAAAAGTGAGTAGTCACTAAATGCGTCACTTCAATTCCTGATTAAAGAAAAAAAAATTGTAACATCACTTCAATTCCTCATTAAGACAAAAGTATGGTATTGTAACATCACTTCAATTCCTCATTAAGATAAAATTAACCTTACTTTGTCTCGTTGCTAAATGTAGAATCACTCAAAATGATTTACAAATTGTTACTTAAAAATGATTTACAAATTGTTACTCAATTAAATTTTAGGTAGTTGGTGAGTCATTCACTATATTAATAATGTAGAATCCCTCAAAATGAGTTACAAATTGCTATTTAATTAACTTTTAGTTACTTAGAGAGTCATTCATTGTCTTAATAGCATGCAAATTCTCATCAACTTTCTTTCTTAATAAAGTTTTGTAAAAAAAAATTTGGTGGGCTTATCACTTGTCTAAAGCCAATACAAGCTAGCATAAATATGAGCATCTTGGCTTTGATGGATTTCCCCTAATTGAAGATAAGGTACGACTCAATTTTAGGCACTTGTTCTTCCTCATCAAAGGGGTTAAGTTGAAAGCCCCCTTGAGACCTCCTTGAATTCTAATCAAGTGGCCCTATTCCAATAACCATTAAATGGCCATAATCTGTTTCTCGTGGCCTCTCAAGAAGTATGTAAACCAATGAAAAACATAAGCCCGCCAAGTGATCCACCCATACTCCCCATGGGGTCTAGGTCCTTCTAAATAGTTTCGATATACACAACACACCTTGGGATTTGAGGATGAAAATCATTCATTAGATGGTCTATCAATGCCCTCTTTCCAACCACCCCAAGAGATGACAAACTAGATGGGATGGTGATCAACGAGAGTGTTTGTGTCATTAGCCCACGACACTCGGCCTCTATCAACATCAACATAAAATAATTTTTTCTATAATAGCATTTCACTATTTAATCTTTGCAAAATCCATTATCAACCCCTATGAAAATTATTTTAAGTAAACCAAGCTCACTAGAAACATAATGTTTAATAATATTGAGGTCATACAACCCCAATAGGAACTTGAGGACCATTCAAGCTTCCTTTTCACCATATGGCACCTTGACAAGTAATAGCCCTTCTTTATCTTCTTCATTTTCCACCATAAAAAAATCACCACAAATAAGCCATGGTACATCTATATGATCATCAACCATCCAATGACGAAACTAAGCTCGCTCATAAACATCGTTAGGTTCATAAGTATTGGTCAAACCTAGTGCTTAGCCATCAAGGCTTAGTAGCACTGAAACAAATATATGCATTGGATTAAAGTCACAATCAACAACATGATGAGAGATTAGGGTAGCAACCCAAACATTTTCTTCAGAATGATTTGAATAAAAACACTTATGTCTTGGTCATGTGTCAAATAAGGCCATACATAGTAGAAATCCAACAATTTTGACTTCTTGCAAATGCATGTTTTCCACCTTGCTAATCAAAGACAAGAATATGATGTATGTTTTCTATTATAATAAATCAAACCTCAATTTGTTGAGAACCTATTATTTCATGCATCTCTCCCTCATTATCTCTAATGTTAACAAGACCACCAAACAAGTTATTCCTTATAATGACCTTATGTGTGATAATCCAATCATCCAAAGTGAAGGGACAATTAATCCACTATAGATCAAGCAACACCAATAAAGAGCACAACCTTTGTGCTCCCCCATCTTACTGAGATGGATGGAAGACCCGATGAATCACCAACTTCCTCATTGACTCATCTTGAGGTGTAGATGAATTAGTTGGTATAATGTTCTTTGGAGTTGGGGCCTTCTAAGGCCCCAAATCCTTTTTCTTGTCCACCACATGTGTCCATCCTCCTTTGGTAGCACGGTTGAGTAAGGAACCATTATGGTCCTATAGGGTTTGGTTGAGAATGCTCCTTTACAGGTGAGCCTAGTACATGTGCAAGAAATCTTATTTATGGTGGTTCAGACTTTGATGAAAAAAAAGGTTTGGGAGATTGATATAATGGGCATACTAAAGAATCATAATGTCACCAACCTTGATAAGCATAAACTCAGTAAGACACTTTGACAATTAAGACACAAGTGATGCTTTAACCCAAGGTTGAAAAACCTCTCTAGCTCTTGGCACATGAACACACTTATTGGGGCTAAAATGCATTCTAGGAATGGCCATACCTACCTTCGAAGGATATAGAAATTTTCCCACATGGTAAGACAACTAAGCTAATTAATCAATGGAGAACCCTTCAAACCATAACAAAAAAATAACCAACACATTTTTGAAATTCATGATTAGGTCCTAATAATATCTCAAATATGTGGGTCTTTTCAATATACGGGAACGAAAAAAAAAAAAATAGTTTAGGTATATGCATGGACACTATTCTACTCACATGACTCCTAGACCTCATAGAAACATTTATGAATGGTGGTTTCAAACAAGACATGCTTAACAAAAAACCTGAAAAGGGTTTATGCCCTAAAAACAATACAAGTAAAATCACATTCATTGACAATAATATCATTAAGAAATTCATTAGAATTAGAACCATCACCACCTTGTTAGCTTCTGGTCACTGAGCTAGAAATTCATTAAAACCAAATGCTAAGTGGGAATATCATAGAGCTACAAACTCCTACTTAGTTAGCTTCTGGTCACTGAGCTAGTCATTCACTATCTTGAGAGCATGAAAATTCTCGTCAAATTCCTTTCTTGATAAAGCATTGTTAAAAACCTTGGTAGATATATCCCCTTTCCTGAAATTAATGCAAGCTAGCACAAACATGAGCAACTTATCTCAATTGATTTCACTCATTTCAGGATATTACACAACTTAACTGTCCACACTTGTTTTTCTTGATCAAAGAGGTTAATTTGAAGGCTCCTTAAGACTTCCTTGAATTCGCCTTAGGTGGCACTATCCCAATTAACATTAAATGGCCACAATATATTTTCCAAATCCTCTCAAGAAGGCCATACAAAATGAATAATATTTTCCTTCCAAGTAACCCATCGATCCTCCCCACAAGGTCACACACCTAGGGACTTGAAAATGAAAAGTATTTATGATATAGTTGTCCTATACATACACTCTTTCTAAGCACCCCAAGATATGACAAAAAAGATAGGTTGTGATCAAAGAGAGTGGTCATGCCATTAATCTATATTAACATTAACATAAAAGGAATTTTTTTATAGTAGCATTTCTTTATTTAATCTTTTCAAAATTCATTCCTATCCCTTATGAAAGGTATTCCAGGTAAACCAATCTCAATAGAAACATAGTCTTTAAGAATACTATGGTCATACAACGCCATTGGGGCTTTGAGGACCATCCAAGCTTCCTTTTCACCATATGGTACCCTAATAGACAAGAGCCCTTCTTTATATTCTTCATTGTCCAACACAACAAAATCACCACAAATAAGACATGGGACAGTTATACACTCATCAACCATCCAATGCCAAAATTAAGCTCACTCATAAACATTATTAAATGCATAAATACTGGTCAAACCAAGTACTTAGCCATCAAGGTTCAGTAGCACCCAAACAAGTGTATGCATTGGATCAGAACCCCAATCAACAATATTAGTGGAGATTAGGGTAGCAACACAAACCTTTTCTTCATTTTTTTTTGAATAAAAGCACTCATTATTTGGCCAAATATTAGATAAGTCCATACATAGTAAACCCAACAATTATGACTTCTTGTAAATTCATATCGTCTACCCCACCAATCAAAGACAAGATTTGAAAAAAAACATATGTTTTCTACTACAATGAATCAAACCCTAGATATTCCATGCTGCAACTTGCATTGATAACCTATTATTTCTTGCATCTCTTCCTCATTATCTCTAATGTTATCAAGATAACCAAACAAGTTCTTCCCTATAACGATTTTATGTGAGATTATCCAATCATCAAAAGTGAAGGGACAATTCCTCCTCTTAATGGAGTGACAACAACAAAGGCCACAATCTGTGTTCCCCGACCTTATTGAAATGGACAAAAGAACTGATGAATCACTAACGTCCTCATCAATGCATGTTGAGGTCTAGAAGGGCTAATTGGTACATTTTTCTTTGGAGTTGGGGTCTTCTAAGGCCCAAAACCCTTATTCTTGTGTACCACATGTGTTCATCCTCCTTCAGTATCACAGTTGAACTAAGGACCATAATGATCATATGAGGTTTGCTTGAAAGTCCCCCCTTTAGGGTGGGCTTAGTGCATGAGTGAGCAATATTAGATATGGTGGTCTAGAATTTGCACAACAAAAAAATAATTTCGGAAATTGATATAAAGAAAATACTAAAGAATCATCTTGTTAGTGACCCTAACAAGTTGTCAAGCATAAACAAGTAAGGTAATTTGAAATGTTAACCTTGAGACACACATGATCCTCTACTCTGGGGTTGAAGAACCTCTCTAATTCTTGTCATATGAACCCTCCTATTGGAGCCAAAATATATTCTAGGAACAACTATAGATATATTGGAAGGATAAGGAACTCTACCCACATATGGTAAGACAACTGAGCTACCTAGATAGTGGAGAATCCTTTAAACCATGGCAAAAAAACAACCTACACTTTTTAAAAAATTCATGGCCCTATCCTAATAATCTCAAAGACACGGGTATTCTCAATATACTAGAACACAAAAACCTTGGTTAAGTTATTGATGTGACTTTGGGACCTCTTAGACACAATTATGAATCATTGTTTCAAATGTGATATGCCCAACAAAAAAACCTAAAAGGATTTACTCCCTAAAAATAATACAAGTAGAATCTTTTGCAAGAATATTAGTAAAAAAATCACCAAAGTTAGAACCATCAATACCTTGCTATGGTGTTTTCAAGCAGCCTTGGGAGGTACCATCATTACGACCATCAAAGCCCTCCAAAACTACAAGAGAAATTTTAGTTGAATGGTTTGCCCTATCAAGTTCCCCTAAAACTTTATGTCAAAAATAACATCCTAACAAGGCGAGCAAGGTTAGAAATCAATGAAAAAAGACAAAAGTTAATGCAAGGAAAGAACATCATATTGCAAACCTTACACTATATCCAACCCTAGATAGCTCTCATCTCATGAAGCTCACATCAAGATGGTAAATTTAACTAGAAAATCCAAAAAATCACAAAGAATCACTATATATTAAAGGAATCAACTATTCTTTAAAGTATAATGAAATTTTATAGAGTGTGACACCCTCCCCTTGAGGCAGCCTTAAAGGAACTTGTGAATGACAACTATGTTGCAAGAAATATTACAGGGAGCCATGTTTCTATTGCCAACAACTATGAACAAGTTTCCAAACAAAAATGCCATTTCAATGCCCCAATTTTGGCACTCTAATTGGGACACCTCCACCATGGTTTGACAACTCAAAATAAGTTTCGAAATGCTAAGCCTTATTTTGGGGTCATTTCTCAACCTATAAAAATATTATAATTGTCAGATTGAAAAAAAAAAACCACCACAACCAGAAATAACTCAAAATTTCTTTTTGGGTAAAATTGTTTCCTTGTGTTTAGTAAAAAGATAATTTCATTAAATACATAATAAAATACTTTTTTGTTCATTTCGTATCTAACATATGTTTTGACGTGTTCTAAGTCCTATTCAACATGACACACTAGAGCTAAAAAATCTAGATATAATATTGAATAATATATGCTTTAAATGATATCCATCATTGAAATGTTCCCCAAGATTTACATTCCAACTTTCTTGAGCAAATATTGCTTTTATAAAAAAATACAGGTTGTTGATTTAGGTCGATTCTATCATAGAAAAACAAAATTCTAGTTATCCTCTTGGAGAATATGTAGTTTATATATTGAGCTTGGATAAAATAGCACATAATCTTTTATGTTCTTCTTTATAAAAAGATAAAATAACAGTATTTCGTAAAGAAAGTTTTAATCCTCATGAAAATTAGGGCTTAATGTTACATTTTTGTTGCCACTGGAAGTCGTCCTCATTCTTAATACCTGCCTCCTCCATGACCAACTATCTGAAGAAAATGGAAGTGCTCTACGCTGAATATTGGTTATACTCCCTATTTAACTTCAACACCAAGAATAAGATGTTTCCTTTGATTATTAATATAAACAAGTAATGTACATATCAAGCATTTAAAGAATCATGGATAACAACATCCAAGGATCTAGAAGCATGGAGCTGTTGGCCACAAAATCTAGCGACCCAGACACAGGGTGACTTGTCATAGGCACAATGCCAGAAAAGGTGTTTGAGGTTTTAGGTTTTACCATGAAACATACATTTAGGATGAGTCATTCCAAGGAGAATCACTCTGTTACCAACACCCAATTTTCAAGAATGAGAGACCATGTAAAACTGGCCTGTTTGGGGCTCAACCAAAGGCTTCTAGATGCTACGTAGTTGTAAATCCAAGTCATTAACTTAGTATTGAGGCATCAAATTGTGTTCAACCAACCACCCAAATGAAGCTTATGACAGAGCCACGCATTATCATCCACGGATTTGAAATTTTTTAGGGCATTAGCTTTGTTCCATTTCCAGTCCTTCCGCCAATGATTTTAATGAGGTTACTGTCTTTAACATATGGTGTCGAGTTTGAAAAACTTATTCAGGAAAGCCCTGTGCGATGGGGCAATTTCATGATGCAGTATAGAAACATAACTGCTCTTCTCTCTACGGAAAATAGCGAGCAAAGACGAAGAAAAGAAAAATAGTGTGGGTGAAGCTAATCGAATAAGATTAAAATGAAATGAATACCAGTATGATTGTCATATCCCACACGTGCCGCGTACAATTCTTTTAAATTGTTGATATTATTCAAGAACAACATATTCTCAACAACTGGGTGCGTCCTGCTCCAAGTGGAGAGTTGGCGTTTGGTCCCATGTCGAAAGGCATGGTGGGGTTTCAACTACCTCTAAGTATCATGCGCCCTAAAGAGGAGGGGAACGCGTGAGGCTGGTTTCACAGAGCAACGATTACCTTCCGCTCTCTGCAGTGGAAGGATAGCGCGCCCATTATTCTTTTATTCTTGAAAGACCCTTGAGGCCCTATTCTAATAACCATTAAATGGCTCTTTGATGGCTTTCACTTGTTTGGCTCTATTCCAATAACCATTAAATGACCATAATCTATTTCTCGTGGCCTCTCAAGAAATCTTTTTTTTTTTTTTCATTTAGGATAATCGGTAACTGGTGAGAGTTATCCTGAACAAGGCCCAGGATCAAATCCTACTCGCTGCCACTATAAACCTAGGCTAGGTGCAACAACTTTCAAGTGACACAATAGCAATTAACTTATGCCTCAACAGGAGCCGAGACGTCCACTATGGGGTCGCCTACTCTTCTAGCCAAGACACAACAGGGCATATACTCAATGAGATTTGAACCTCCATCTCGTTTCATTAGATGGTTTATCCATGCCCTCTTTCCAACCACCCCAAGATATGACATAATCTATTTCTTGTGGCCTCTCAAGAAGTCTATAAACCAATGAAAAACATAAGCTCGCCAAGTGATCCACCCATACTCCCCATGGGGTCTAGGTGGTTCTAAATAGTTTCGATATACACAACACACATTGGGATTTGAGGATGAAAAACTTTCATTAGATGGTTTATCCATGCCCTCTTTCCAACCACCCCAAGATATGACAAACTCGATGGGATGGTGATCCACGAGAGTGTTTCTGCCATTAGCCCATGGCACTTGGCCTCTATCAACATCAACATAAAATAAATTTTGCTATAATAGCATTTCACTATTTAATCTTTGCAAAATCCATTATCGACACCTATGAAAATTATTTTAGGTAAACCAAGCTCACTGGAAACATAATGTTTAATAAGATTGAGGTCATACAACCCCAATAGGAACTTGAGGACCATTCAAGCTTCATTTTCACCATATGGCACCTTGACAGGTAAGATCCCTTCTTTATCTTCTTCATTCTCCACCCTAACAAAATCACCACAAATAAGCCATGGTACATATATATGATCATCAACCATCCAATTACGAAACTAAGCTCGCTCATAAACATCGTTAGGTTCACAAATATTGGTCAAAGCTAGTGCTTAGTCATCAAGGCTTAGTAGCACTGAAACAAATACATGCATTCCAACACTTGGGTTACACTTTTTGCCTTTTTTTGAGAAAAAAATTCATTTTTTTTCTGTTCTTCAACTTTCTGCAAGCCAAAACAATTTTTGTGTTTAGAATTTCATTTTGCGATAAAAATAAAAGTTCTCAGAAATTTTATTAGCTTTCTATTACTTATTTTTTGGAATTTTTTTATATACATTTGATATGTCAACTTAGCGTTTCTTTGAGTGTGTGCTTTTTAACAATCAAAGGATTCATAAAAAACCATGTTAATACGCGCTAGTGTATTCTTTGAAAACTTTGTGTTTTTGAGAAACAAAATGTGTTTCAACAATCTAGACAGAGTCTACTTCGGTTTCGTTATATTTACAAAACTAAATAATGCATATCATAATTACTAGAATTTTTTGAACTGATTCAATATGAAAAAACCGCATATTTTGAATATGTTTTGCGACGCACGAAATTTCTCAACATATAAGTTATAAACTAAAAATCTAAAAACTATCCATTACAGACGACGGACCAATATAATGCACCATAATTTTTTCAATTTTTTTTACAGTGTATTTTGGAAGATACAAAATATTGATTTCACTTAATCATAATGACTTTATGAAATTGTTTTCACCTGTTTTATTACAAAATTAATTAAAATTAGTAAATATTTATGAAATTCCATAAAAATTATATTTCCTGAAAGTAGATTGAATTCTGCAAATGCTTGTCTTGGTTCTGACAGTTAATTCGAATAGTTTCATGGAGTTTAATCAGTCCAAAGTTGAAGAAATATATTCATAGCTTGGCTTTGCGTAATTGCAGACATGTTAGTTCGGTCAGACTTTTAAAAAACATTCAGCCAAATTATTTTTTGCGCCGACGACTCATCAAGTCTAACGACACAAAAGTTCGACCAAACTTTTACTTGACTTTCCATCGGCCAGAAAATACAATGAAGCCCCTCCAAAAAACATTTTGCGGCAATATAAATTGATGTAAACACATCCATTATTTTCGCATAATTTTGCACATTTCTTCATTTGGTTTGATTTTGCAAAGGATTTTTTGGGGTTTAAGGACTTTTTGGCATAACATTCAAAGGACATTTATTGGAGGTATGTGATACATTTTTTGGATGTTTTTTGGGCTTCATTTTTTTTAAGGTATTTTGTATTTAGAGGTTTTGGGCTTAATTTTTATTGTTTTTTTTAAGGTATTTTGTTTTTAAAAGTTTTGGGCTTAATTTTCATTGTTTTTAGAGGTTTTGAGCTTATTTTTCAAATGACCTTTTTTTGGATGTATTTTGTTTTTAGAAGTTTTTGGGCTTAATTTCCAAAAGACATTTTTTGGTTTAAGGTATTTTGTTTTTAGAAGTTTTGGGCTTAATTTTCATTGTTTTTAGAGGTTTTGGGCTTAATTTTCAAAGGACATTTTCTTGGATGTATTTTGTTTTTAGAGGTTTTTGGGTTTAATTTCCAAAAGACATTTTTTGGACTTAATTTCAAAATGACTCTTTTTAGGCGTAATATTCAAAGGACATTTTTTGGAGGTATTTTTTAAAGTGATATTTTTTAGAGGCTTTTTGAAGGTATTTTTTAAAGTGGCATTTTTTAAGAAGTTGGGCTTAATTTTCAATGGACATTTTTTTGAGGTATTTTTTGAAGTGACAATTTTTTTAGAGTACATGTTTTGGGTTGAAGTAAATCTTTTATAATGATTTTTTAAAATGAGTTTTTGTTTAACTTTTTAAATGAAATTATTTTGCAGGATTTGGAAGGAAATATTTTGAGCTTCGTTTAATTTTTATAACACTTTTTTTCTTGCATTTTTTAAAGTAAGTGTTTTGGACTGAAGTATGTATTTTTTTGCCAAATTTTTAAAACGGGGTTTTTTTTTTTTTTTAATTAAATCTTTTGTGATGTTTTTTTTAATTGAGTTTTTGTCTAACTTTTTGAAGGAAATATTTTGAACTTCATACTCTATTATCATGGGAAATCGAAGGAATTGCACGAGAAATATGATCGAACAAAAGACCTTGAGGAACGTAGGGAAGAGGGGAGAGAATCTCGCAAAAGAAAGAAACACTCTCAAATATTGAAAGGGAAAATCAACCTCAACTATAAGTTGAAGCAGGTATGTAAATGTAAATATTATGAATTTGATATTTAAAATTTTCCTAGTATAAAATGTGAAGCTTAATTTTTATTTTATGAACTAATTTGAAAAATATTTTGCAATGCAAACAGAGA
The DNA here is from genome assembly GCA_034641835.2 of Pinus albicaulis. Lineage (NCBI taxonomy): Eukaryota > Viridiplantae > Streptophyta > Pinopsida > Pinales > Pinaceae > Pinus > Pinus albicaulis. The sequence continues at coordinate 46,959 of JAXQQM020077698.1, read as the reverse complement.
GAGATATTCCTCAAAACATTGATGATGAGATACAAAATTTTGAAAGAGAAAGTGAAAGAGATATTGAACCATTGATTGAATATGGTGACAATGTTGAAATAAATTCAAGTGAAGAAATTGAATCACGAGGTATGCATATATGTGTGTGTGTGGGTGCGTGTGTGTGTGTGTTGAACACATGCACGTATTATTGAAATTATACATATTTATTAATTTAGTTATTTATTGAATATGTAAACTTATTATGTACTATTAATTCGAATATGCATAGATGAAATCAATGTCGATGATGAGATGTTAGAAAATGTTGACACTCACACATATGGAGATAAAAGAGCTGATCATGTTATACAATATCATGTTAAATGCATTTTTGATACGTACTTCATAAAGGAAAATGTGGCAATTCAAACCCAATTGTTGAAAGGTCTCCTATCATTAAGAAAATTAAAAGAAGCTACAACTTTATTGGGTATTCGAAAATCAACAAGAGACAAAAAAAATGAAGGAAAATGTGATACAAAATATAAATAGTGCTATAAATTCAATTAGAAGATCTAGACAGAAAAATGTTTCAGTTGTACGTAGAGTAATACATACGGTATTAGTTTCATCAAGTACTAAAGAGAATCACTTGGTAAAATCTATGGCACGAGCATTAGGAACCTCATGAAAAACTTTGCACAAACATCAAAAATTTAGGTTGCAAATAGATGTAAATGATGAACCTGCTTGTTGGAGAGCTATTTGTAGGCAACCATACAAAGATAGACTTGGAGAAAATGTGAAAAAAACAATATATAAATATTGGAAGAAAAATTCACGTGTTTCACCAAATGCAAGAATGTGATGCGAAGAAGAATAGAACGAAATCAGTACTAAAGACATCCAAAACATTTCTTAGACACCACTCAGATAGAGTTGTTCAACAAGTTCAAAGAAGATAATTGTAAAATTGTTGTCTCAATCAATGCTTTTGTTCAACAAAAACCATCGTATGTAAAACTTATCACCGCATGCGACACTTGTTATTGTCGTTATCATGTGGAATTTCAGTTATATTATAACACATTCCTTAATTTTGGTATAACATTTTGGAAATATTCACCTCCTCCTTCCACTATCCGCGATTTCATATCTCAAATTCTATGTGGAATAAAAAGCGATGAATTATTTTACGAAAAGAAATGTGTTGGTGGTAAAAAATGCGATGATTGTGGAAATTTGACTAAATTTCAAACAAATATCGTACTGATATAAATGATCAATCATTGTCCAACATGAAAGTGAAATGGAAGAGATATGAATATATCCATACATCGATTCAAGGTTCAAATAGTGCTAAAAGAATTGAATTACAAGAAGAAGAAAATTTTGTGATAGATTTTTTGAGAAATTTTAAGGAAGAAATTTATAAATACACCAAGCATTCCCATAGAGCTCAATGGCAGGACTTGCAATTCAAAAAATCCCGTGAATTTTTCCACCAGGGACCATTTTGTCAATAATTAATTTTGCAAAAAACTACACATTTGTTCCACAAAAATAAATTCAGAGTGAATACTATCATTCTAACCAAGTCTCCATGCTCGTCCATATTTTATATAGACATGCTGAACAAAACATTGATCATGTAGAAAGCACTAGTGAAAATCGGCATGTTATTAAAGAATATCACTTTTATATCAGCGATGATCGTACACATGATACATATTTTTTACAACACTGTTTTGGAACAATTTACGACTCCTTGAAAATTCATGGAATAAAATTCAATGAACATTGGATATGGTCAGATGGATATGCAGGTCAATTCAAATCTTCACGATCATTCTTTTGGTTGTGTTGTCTTCATAAGAAAACCTGCATTAAACATTGTTGGAATTTCTTTGAGATTGGTCATGGAAAAGGAGAACATGACGGTGCAGGGGCATGCATAAAACGAGCACTTCGAAGATATCAAATGGACCCCTCTACAAACCGACTTGTAGACACTAAAGAAGTTGTTCAATGGTGCATCGTTGCATTAAGCCATGATACTAACTGATCAAAGGAAGTGTGAAGGTAATTTTTATTGGATATCCAATTTTAAACAATGTACATTTATCACAATGATTATCTTTGATGGTATTTTGATATCATATTTAAATTATTTTCCATATAGGTTTTTTTGGCATATTGGGGTCAAAGATGTAGATCGATTGGAAATTACGTTGAAACAATAAAAGGGACTCGAAAATTGCATTCAATTAAAACAAAGTTGTCCACAAATGTGTTTGCATTGGATAAAAGAAAATATTCTTGTTTTTTTCATGTTTGCATAGACAACACAGAATCCAATGATGTTTGTGAAAACAAAATGTATGTAAAAGATTGGAAACATACATAGCGAAATACAAAGGGGAAAATGTCAGTTGCAATGCTTGAAGAAATGCAATAAGAGGAGACTACAATATCATCTGATGGTGATCGAGTTTATGATCTTATTAGATAAGGTAACATTTGAATTGTTTTCAAATAATAGAGATCTAGAAATAGATACTAAAATTATTTTAAAGTTAATTTTTCATGTTAATTATGATCTAAATTTAAATACATAAGTTTGTTTTATTGTGCAAGAGATGTTTTTGTTGTAATTGCACCTACTGTCAACGATGAAAATGTAAATTATTATTCGATGCGTTGCACTGGACGAAACATCATATTATTAGAAAACTATAATGATCACGGGTTTCGATATGACAGAGGATATATTATATTGAAGGTTATTTTTTCATACAAACTAATCATAGTGGGGATTTTGTTTACTTTGAAGACTATGAACCTGATGTCATAAGTTGTCAATATAGTCACTTGGTGTGTGTTGCACGCATAAAGTTGATAGAGGTTCAATCAAAGAAAAAAACGAAAATTAAGAAATGGAAAATGTCAAAATCCGATCATGAACAGATCATTGAAGATGGCATTCCATTGGAATTTTTTTGATTGAACTGCCCAACGATTTCTTCTCTTTGGATTCACGTTTTAGAACTTCCAGAATTAAACTAAAAATTGAAGTGTCTTGTTATGTTATATGTGCAAGTGTTTTCACATGTACATTGTTTTGGTACATGCACACTAGTATTAACTGAAAGTAGTTTTTCTATGTGCATTGATGAAAAATGTTGCACATACTGGATATATATGTTATAGAATGTAATTAACTGAAAGTATATTTTCTATGTGCATTGGTGAAAAATGTTGCACCTGGATATATATGTTCTAGAATGCAATTAACTGAATGTAGCTTTTATATGTGCATTGATGAAAAATTTTGCACGTACTGGATATATCTGTTCTAGAATTCGATTAACTGAAAGTAGCTTTTATATGTGCATTGATGAAAAATGTTGCATGTATTGGATATATATATGTTCTAGAATGCAATTAACTGAAAGTAGCTTTTCTATGTGCATTGATGAAAAATGCTGCAAGTACTGGATATATATGTTCTAGAATGCAATTAACTGAAAGTATCTTTTCTATGTGCATTGATGAAAAATGTTACACGTACTGGATATATATGTTCTAGAATGCAATTAACTGAAAGTAGTTTTTCTATGTGCATTGATGAAAAATGTTGCATGTATTGGATATATATACATTATAGAATGCAATTTTAAAATTTTATGATTGTTTGACACATCTAACAAGATCTAGAATCTTATGATTGTTTTTAGATAATATATATATATATATATATATATATATATATATATATATATATATATATTTTATTTCAATAATTTTAACATATATATTCAAACATGTACTTAAATAATTTCTACATGTACATATACTCATGTGAACTTTTTTTTGTTTGGAAAATGACAACTTGAATTTTAAAAACAAAACAAGATATCACAACATTGCTAAACATGCCAAATGCCAAATGTAGTTCAACTATCCAATAAAAACAAAACATTAAATATCACAATCACATGCCAAATGTGATTCAACCATCCAAAACTTAAGTTTTAAAAACAAAACATTATAGATCACAACATTACTTCACATGCCAAATATAGTTCAACCATCCAAAAATTAAGTTTTAAAAACAAAGCAAATTATAACACAACATTACTTCACATGCCAAATGTAGTTCACATAAAATATGTCCAAAATTTGTAGATCTCACAAGTATCAAGTATCAAGTTATATATGACTACATTTTGATAAGATTATATATAAAAAAGTAAATTTAATCTACTAAGTCTATTGAAAATATAATGTTGCATGTGCATGTGCATAATCCATCAAATACATATGGATGTAGTGTCTCTCCCAACAAAGTCATGATCCTCGAGCTATCTTGCAAAGCATGGGGAACCTGTACACAATGTGTACAAACATTAAAATTTAATGTTTTGAAATTGAGTGAGAATATATAGAACTTCATGTAAAAGAAAAAATGTAAAAAAAAATCATGCAATACCTCATGAGGTTCCCTCTCCATTTGTTTCTCGTCTACTGGAACATCTTCAACAATAAATTATACAATATACATGTAAAATTATATATATATATTAAAAAATTTCAAATGAAAATACATATATAAACTTATTTTCAATAATATTAAAAAAAAAGTTAGACAACTTGTTCAAATGGTTGAAATGGTGTGGATGTTCTTATCTCCACCATACACTCCATCGCTAGAGTCCGTGGAGAAAAGAAATCCTCTATAGGAATCTAAAATTCAAAAAATTTAAAATAACTCAAGATCTCTAGATCTCAATTTATAATAAAACTTTTGAACTTCAATTTATAACTTATAACTTAAAAATATATATATTTAAATGAAAATTTGAATACTTGTGCTGGTGGATTTGGCACATCTCCTAAGAGTGGCTAAGAAAGAAAATCTCCAAAAACCTAAAATTCAAAAAAATTAAAATAACTCAAGATCCACATATCTCATTTTTTAATAGAACTTTTTGAGGTGGAATATATAAGCAAAAAACATATTTAAAAGTGAAAATTTGTTCATACTTGTGATGGTGGATTTGGCACATCTCCCAAGGAAGAAGAAGGTACCGCCATCCCAAAAACATCGGATGGAATCGGAATATGTTAAAAAAATTTATTATATATATACATGTACATGTGTGTACAATTATTTATTTTAAAAATATCTCATCATGTTTCGATATATATAATAATAGATTAAAAAATAATTGTACATCATCATGTTCACTTAAAAAACACTAACATTTTCCAACATATCTTGATGGTGAGAACCATCTTGATTTTGTGATTGATGGTGAGACCCATCTTGATTGTTTGAACCGGAGGCTCCAAACGTGATATTAACATATTCTTCATTCATCAAGCGTGACAACTGCAAATGGTGTTAACATATAATGATACATTTTTGTTAGATTAATGTATACAAATAAATGTATGTATATATGTATTTATTACAAACTGTACATGTGTTAAAATAATCATCCTAACCATTAACACATACCATTCCCATGCCCTCTTTCTCATGAATAATTAGGTCCTGCCAACCATTGCGACAATTATTTGTGTATGTTTTGAGATCTTCAACACTCATGTTGTCAATCTCTTCATCTGTATAATACACAAAATTAGTGCGTGCATTCTCACATGCTTTTTGTCGATTCAGAAAAACATCGACTCCACCCAATCCACTATGAACATTGTCAATGATGGCATCCCTTTCTTCTCAACTAATTTGAGAAGAGACATCCACATCTAACCACAAAGTTTTGACACGAAGAGTTAGACTAACCAATGGTGGCTCAGGGCGAGGCAACTCAACATCACGCCTAGCGCCCATATGGTCACACAATCGACCTTTCCTAGGACCAAAAAATTTAGAGGGAATGTTATTGTAATTGGGTTTCATTTGCAAAAATAATTATGCATAAAATAAATTTTCAAAATAAAGCGGAACCTCGTCATTCCATGGGAGTCTTCCATAGGTCGCAAGGTGTCTATCATACAAATAGCGAGCTATATGAGGGTGCTTGAAATATTTCACCTTCAACATCTTTATTTTCGACCCTTCTTTGAAATTAAACATATACTTGGCCATTTATGTTGTAATTCTTTGTTTAACAACCTCCCATGTATCGGGACCCATCATTGTTTCCTTTATTTTTATCATCACTTCTACAAGATTATCAGTGGTTGGCCCAAGCTTTAGGTACACATATACTAGTTCGCTTAAAGAGTGAGTAACTATTTCCAAGCTTTGTCGACTCTTAGCAGGGAGAGTCAAAGCCACGAGATCTCTTTTCAATTTTGCATGAATATGTTGACACCTTTGTAAGGTGCATTGCTGCATGTTTGATTCCCAAGGTATATTAGAAATGTCGGATGGATAAGTCGTGGTTGGTGTAAAACCTTCTTCTTGAATGACGCATTATGCCCTAGATCTTTTTCGAGCAACATTTGGAGCAAATATATAAAATTTTGTATATTAAAAAAACATGTGTAAACAAATTTGTACAATTTGAATGAAAATAATATTCAAATTGATGGCCACCTTGATATGGTTGGCTAGCATCTTGCCCACCTTGAGACTGTTGAGAACCAAAATGACCACCGATTGGTTGAGAACCAACATGACCATTTGTTGATTGGCCTCTGGGAGAATAAATATCACCACCTTCACGCAATTTTCCAACACCTATTGATGGCTCTCCAAGGGAATCTGTACCACCACCAACCTCACGAGACGAGAGGGAAGCTTCATAAAAAAATATGAATTTATAATCAATTCAAAAATAAATTCATACATATAAATACATGTACATATTCATTGATTAAATTGCGCGAACCATACCATGATTGCATAAACCACGGGCAAGCTCCATTGATGGAGTAGACACCCTTGTCCTCCTACCTCCTAAAAAATAAAAAATGAAACTTATTAACAACTAATTTAACTCACAAAATTGATAAAAAATCAATTCCATATGTACACACATGTATGTATATGTATGAAGATTTAAGATTATATTTAAATACCATGAACATCCCTCGATCCCTGATCCCCCTCTCTTGTAGAGATATGGGATTCTGTTGATCTTCATCGTTCATCGTCCATGATATATATGTAGATATATATCTACAGTGGACATTTACAATTGTTTTTTTAAATTACTATTTAAAATAAATTCAAAATAAATTTCAAAAAATTAATGTAATTTGGTGTACACAAATTATGTAAAACACAACTTTCAAAGCACTAATTGATGTGTGAAACTCAATTTAAGAAAAAAATTTATAAAAATGTTAAGTTCACCAAATTGTGCTTTACATGGTGGGAGCACCCTTGGTATATAATTGAAAACATGGTGGGAGCACACTTGGTATAAAATTGAAAAAAACACATGGTCATTAAAAAAGAAGTGTGAAACTCCATTTAAACAAAAATTTGTTGAAGTCCTCACATTTTAATTTTATAAAAATGTGAAGTTCACCACTTGTTGCAAATGTGAAATTCACCAAGTTGCGCTTTACATGGTGGAAGCACACTTGGTATATTATTGAAAAAAACACATGGTCATTAAAAAAGACGCATTTATAAGGACAAAACACACACATATCCAAGATATGTTACAATTTCCATCAATAAATTTTGAAGGAGAGCATCTCAACACTAATTCATCTTTGAGAGATGAATCTTGAATTTTTGAAGAAGAGTGTCTCAAAACTAATTCATCTTTGAGAGATGAATCTTGTATTGGAATTGCCCCGTATAATTCTAATTCATCTTTGATAGATGAATCTTGAATTGGCATTGCCCCACGCAATATATCAACAAACATCTTATTAACATTTGTACAATGTCTTATATTAAAATATTGAAATTGGCTAACAATATTGTTTGATTTTCCATGTAGTTGTTTTAGCCTCTCCTTCTTAACTTGGTACACGCCTTTCATCTGGTTGCACACAAGTTTGGAATTGGTGAAAACTACAATTCCATTTGATCCATACTCCCTAGATGTTCCCAAGCCTTCTATCAATGTAATATAATATGCCTCGTTGTTTGTTGTTATTCCCGATATATTCAATTTCCTTTGGATGACCTTGGTAGTCGCAATATTGCAAAGCAAATATGTAATCATTGCTTTCCCTAGATTGGGATAACAAGAAACATCTATGCATAATGTCCATTTTTCAACCATATTTAGTGGGATTTTTTTTATCCCTAAAAAAAACAAATTCAATAAAATATATTAAAATAATATTTATTGCAAATGCATGGGAGAAATTACACATGTGCATGAGATAAATTACACATGCATGGTTTATCTTAAAGTTTGACTTAAATTTTATAGTAGAATTGACATCTAGAAATGAGATGTGTTAAATATTGCATTGCCTAGAGTTTAAGGGAGATTTATGACACATATACATGGTTCATGCATGGTTTGCCTTAAATTTTATGGCAGAAATCACATCTAGAAATGACATGCCTTAAGAAAGAATGAGATCCAGAGGCTACTTGGATCTTTATAGACTCCTTTAGAACTTGTAGAAGTTAAGAATCAATAAACAAACTAAAATCCTATGGAAGTTCAACCACTTTAGGTTCAGTTTTTATGCCTTAAATTTTGCCTTGAATTAATGGGGGAAAGCCTTGAGCTTGGGGGATCCTATCCTATGGAAGTTCAGCTACTTTAGGTTTAGTTTTTAGGCCTTAAATTTTTCCTTGAATTAAAGGGAGGAAGCCTTGAGTTTGGGGGATCATATCCTATGGAAGTTTAGCTACTTTAGGTTCACTTTTTCTGCCTTAAAGTTTGCCTTGAATTAGTGGGAGAAAGCCTTGAGAAATGACACATGATTTAAAGTTAATGGGAGAAAGCCTTGATAAATGACACATGATTTAAAGTTTTCCTAAGAGTTTATGGGAGAAATGACACATGTACATGGTTTTCCTTAAAGTGGTAGTGGTTTATGGATATAAAAATGAAGAAATTTTATTTAGATCTGTTCCAGAGATTGACTATAGGGGCATTTATTAGATATGTCACCTTTCAAAAAATATGAGATTCAGAGGCTATCTAGCCCTTTACAGACTCTGCCTTTAGAACTTGTAGAAGTTAACGCTCAACAGACAGACTAAAATCCTATGGAAGTTCAAACAAACTAAAATCCTATGGAATTTTAGCCACTTTAGGTTTAGTTTTTAGGCCTTAACGTTTGCCTTGAATTAATGGGAGAAAGCCTTGAGTTTGGTGGATCCTATCCTATGGAAGTTCAGCTACTTTAGGTTCAGTTTTTAGCCCTTAAAATTTTCCTTTAATTAATGGGAGAAAGCATTGAGAAATGACACATACTTTAAAGTTAATGGGAGAAATCCAATGAAACATGCTTTAAAAAATTTTCCTAAGATTTTATGGGAGAAATAACACACGTATGGGAGAAATTAAACATGTACACAGTTTTCCTTAAAGTGGTTGTGGTTTATGGATATTAAAATGAAGAACTTCTATTTAGATCTTTCCAGAGATTCACTGTAGGGGCATTTACTGGATATGTCACCTTTCAGAAAAGATGAGATCCAAAGGCTACCTAGCCCTTTACAGACTCTGCCTTTAGAACTTGTAGAAGTTAACACTCAACAGACAGACTAAAATCCTATGGAATTTCAAAATCCTATGGAAGTTCAGCCACTTTAAGTTTTTAGGCCTTAAATTCTGCTTTGAATTTATGGGAAAAAGCCTTTAGTTTGTGGGGAAAATGGCATGTCCATGGTTTGCCTTAAGTTTATGGGAGAAATTAGATCTAGAAATGACATGCCTTAAATTTTTCCTTGCCTAGAGTTTAAGATAGAAATGACATGTACATAGTTTTCCTTAAAGTTTGCATTATAGTATATGGGAGAAATGACATTGTCTTATAGTTTTTGGGAGAAATGACATAGAAATGACAGAGAAATGACATATGTCAAAAGTCACACCTTTATGAGTTTGTGGGAGAAATGAAATGTACAGGGTTTTCCTTAGAATTTAGTTTTCCATTTAGTTTTTCTTGAATTTTATGTGAGAAATCACATCTAGAAACCTTTATTTTGACATCTATAAATAGGCTAAGAACATTAAGAAAAATTTTTCAACTTACAAATTAGTTATGTCCTTAATAAGAAGTATGATTTAGCACTTATCAAATTGTTTAATAATTTATAATAATGTCATTTTTGGCTTGTACTATCATTCATCCTTGATATGTACAAGAATTTTACAACTTCAACATCAACCTACACTATCATCATATAACTGTAGCCATGTCAATCTAGATTTTTTATATCCATTACATCATAAAACACTCCAATTTTAACATTTTACAAGAATAAAGCAACATGGAAGGTGTAAATTTAGATACATTAATAAAATACATCCATGTCAATGTAGATTATTAAGATCCATTACATCATAAAACACTCCACTTTTAACATTTTACATTTTACTCTACTTGAGTTTAGGGGATCCTATCCTATGGAAGTTCAACTACTTTCAGTTTTTAGGCCTTAAAGTTTGCCTTGAATTAATGGGAGAAATCCTTGAAAAATGACACATGCTTTAAGGTTAATGGGAAAAAGCCAATGACACATGATTTAAAGTTTTCCTTAAGAGTTTATGGGAGAAATGACACATATACACGATTTTTGTGGTTTATAAATATTAAAATGAAGAACTTCTATTTAGGTCTGTTCCAGAGATTGACTGTAGGGGAATTTACTGGATATGTCACCTTTCAGAAAAGATGAGATCTAGAGGCTACTTGGCCCTTTACAGACTCTGCCTTTAGAGCTTTTAGAAGTTAACACTCAACAGAGAGACTAAAATCCTATGGAAGTTCAACCACTTTAGGTTCAGTTTTTAGGCCTTAAAGTTTTCCTTTAATTAATGGGAGAAAGCCTTTAGTTTGTGGCAGAAATGACATGTGCATGGTTTGCCTTAAAGTTTTCCTTAAATTTTATGGGATAAATCACATCTAGAAATGACATGCACCTTAAAGTTTTCCTTGCCTAGAGTTTAGGAGAGAAATAACATGTACATGGTTTGCCTTATAGTATATATGGGAGAAATGACACTGTCTTATAGTTTATGGGAGAAATGACATAGAAATGAGAGAGAAATGACATAAAAATTACACATGCCTTAAACCTTTATGGGAGAAATGACACATGTACACGGTTTGCCTTAAAGTGACAGTGGTTTCCACTTACTTAAACAACTAGTGGTAGTGGTTGATGAATTTATGTCAAAAGTCACACCTTGATGAGTTTGTGGGAGAAATGACATGTACATGGTTTGCAAAATTATTTTATGCACTTACTAAAACAACTAGTGGTAGTTGTTGATGAAGTTATGTCAAAAGTTGGTAGTGGTTGATTAAGTTATGTCAAAAGTCACACCTTGATGAGTATGTGGGATAAATGACATGTACATGATTTGCAAAATTATTTTATGCACTTACTAAAACAACTAGTGGTAGTTGTGGATGGAGTTATGTCAAAATTCACACCTTGATGAGTTTGTTGGAGAAATGACATGTACATGGTTTGAAAAATTATTTTATGCACCTACTAAAACAACTAATGGTAGTGGTTGATGAAGTTATGTCAAAAGTCACACCTTTATGAGTTTTTGGGAGAAATTACATGTACAAGGGTGTTTCTAAACTCTAGCTCTCTTTGTTTAGATCTATTATCTACTTTTGAAATCCACTTGTGATTTCTAACAAACTGGATAACCTGGAAAAACACTATAGAGGAAAGAAAATCCACAGATTATATAATTTGTTTATGAAATGTGCCTGGTTGTGAAGGAATAAATAAGTTTTTCAATCTCTGTTTTTGAGGTTCTTTGAATTGCTTATGCGATTCAAATATTAGCCTCTGTTTGTTATTTTTCTTAAAAAAAATATGCTTTAGTAAAAAGTAGATGATACTCTGTAGAGTAACCTTATACAATGATTTAATGTGAAGATAGTAAATTTAAACACTAAGGGGATGAAACTGGTTGGATAGGACTGACTAAGTTTTCAAGCCAAGTTGATTGTAACCAACTAGGTGCAAAAAGGGTCAGGAAATGTGGATCAAGTATAACTGCTTTGGGGTAGACTTGAGTGATCAAACTTGACCAAATCAATCCCATTCTAGGGAGAATGGTTATGGACTTAATTGTATAAATATAATCAAGCTATGATGATGAGATATTATGTGAATAACTTTTTCTTGTGATGTGTAATGTCACAAGGGTGATTCTAAACTGCAACCCTCTTTGTTTGGATCTGTTATCTACTTCTGCAACCCACTTGTGATTTCTAACAAAATGGATAACCTGGAAAAACACTATAGAGGAAAGAAAATCCACAGATTACATAATTTTTTTATGAAATGTACTTGGTTGTGAAGGAATAAATAAGTGTTTCAATCTCTGTTTTTGAGGTTCTTTGAGTTGCCTATGTGATTCAAATATTAGCCTCTGTTTGTTATTTGTCTTTAAAAAAATATGCTTCTGTAAAAAGTAGATGCTGTTCTGTAGAGTAACCTTATACAATGATTTAATATGAAGATAGTAAATTTCAACACTAAGGGGATGCAACTGGTTGGATAGGATTGACTAAGTTTTCTACCCAAGTTGATTGTAACCAACTAGGTGCAGAAAGGGCCAAGAAATGTGGATTGTATAACTACTTTGGGGTAGACTTGAGTGATCAAACTTGACCAAATCAATACCATTTTAGGGAGAATGGTTATGTACTTAATTATATAAATATAATCAAGCTATGATGATGAGATATTATGTGAATAACTTGTTCTTGTGATGTGTAATGTCACAAGGGTGCTTCTAAACTCCAGTTCTCTTTGTTTGGATTTGTTATCTACTTCTGCAACCCACTTGTGATTTCTAACAAACTAGATAACCTGGAAAAACACTATAGAGGAAAGAAAATCCACAGATTATATAATTTTTTTATGAAATGTACTCAGTTATGAAGGAATAAATAAGTGTTTCAATATTTGTTTTTGAGGTTCTTTGAATTGCCTATGTGATTCAAATATTAGCCTCTGTTTGTTATTTGTCTTTAAAAAAATATGCTTCTGTAAAAAGTAGATGATGTTCTGTATAGTAACCTTATACAATGCTTTAATGTGAAGATAGTAAATTTCAACACTAAGGGGATGAAACTGGTTGGATAGGAGTGACTAAGTTTTCTTCCCAAGTTGATTGTAACCAACTAGGTGCAGAAAGGGCCAGAAAATGTGGATCAAGTATAACTACTTTGGGGTAGACTTGAGTGATCAAACTTGACCAAATCAATCCCATTTTAGGGAGAATGGTTATGGAATTAATTGTATAAATATAATCAAGGATGAGATATTATGTGAATAACTTGTTCTTGTGATGTGTAATGTCTCAAGGGTGCTTCTAAACTGCAACTCTCTTTGTTTGGATATGTTATCTACTTCTGCAACCCACTTGTGATTTCTAACAAACTGGATAACATGGAAAAACACTATAGAGGAAAGAAAATCCATAGATTATATAATTTGTTTATGAAATGTACCTTGTTGTGAAGGAATAAATAAGTGTTTCAATCTATGTTTTTGAGGTTCTTTGTATTGCCTATGCGATTCAAATATTAGCCTTTGTTTGTTATTTGTCTTTAAAAATATATGATTTAGTAAAAAGTAGATGATGTTCTGTAGGAACCTTGTACAATGCTTTAATGTGAAGATAGTACTTTACCCACAAAACAATGGAATTGAAGACTGTGCTTATATATCAGAGTTCTGTTATGACATCTTTATCTTCCCTACTTGAAATGATATTATCTTCCTTTCCCTATATATTTCATTGTACTGAAAGAATGAATTTTTTGAATTGCATGGTTTTCAAGAAGTGGAGTTGTTTGTTGGCTTTACTTGGTATTCTCGAAGGGCTAGACATTTTGAATCAATTTTGAAGGTTGTTTTATTTGAATTCAATGATGTCATTTTGAAACAGAGAAAACTTAACTTGCACTATTTTGTAAAATTTCTTCAAGCAACAAAAAAATTGAAAAATCACAGTTGTAAAAATATGCAATAAAAATTAGATATTTATATACACAATTTTCATGGGTGGTTAGTGGTTGAGAGGAGCTATGTGGTGCGACCAATCCCGGGGCATTAAATTTAGCATACAACTCATACTCTACTTAAAGGACAGAAGAATGATTTTAAAGGACAAATGATTCGACCTGTCCATGGGATTCCCATATCTCGACGACCGACTAGGGTCCTATTCAATCAGTTGACCAGTCACAAAATTATTCAGATCCGGAAATTTTATTTATGATTTCTCATTCATGGAAATTGATAATATTTTTCAGAAGACTAACATGTTTTAACATAGCAGGGTGTTGTACCAACCTGGAAATTTTGGAGACAAGGCTGCAATGAGAAGATAAGCAGGAGATCAACGAGGACGTTGTGGAGGACGCGGATTACAAATTACCCGCAAACAAAAAAACACAGCAATAAAATTAAAACAATAGAACCACAATAAAAAAAAATTCACAAAGAAATAAACAACAGAAAACCAACAATTTACTCACCTCCTCGCCTCTACGCAACACCAAGGATTTGCAACAACAAACAAAAAACACGACATACAACAAACAAAACAACCTCAGCAAACACACACGGCTTACAAAAAACATAACAACCTCAAAAAACACAGCAAAAAGAGTTACGACAACGCTAATAAGCCCGAAACCCATCCATGTTTCTGGGCTAGTGTATTTATAAACTAAAGTTCGGCCAAATTATTTTAAAAGTTCGACCAAACTTTTAGTTTGACTAAACTTCTATTGTTGGTTTTCCCATCTCCGACCAAAAAATTGTTTTTCCACACTGTCAATGTAAGCAGCAGAATGAGTTCAGCCGAAATAATTTCTAAATTTTGACCGAACTGTTGGGAAAATGAATTTTCTGCCCCCAATTCTCACAAAAGTGTAACCCACGTTCGTGGGTTTACCCCAAAGCTAAATTAATAGAATTATACCTATTACTTGTAAGGAAAGCCACTGAAGATACAAGATATGGAAAGAGGAGCTATATATCATTAATCAAAGACATGATCATAAACTCAGTGCACATGAATTCCTAAATAATAGTTGCAACTGCATCCTTTGATTTATGAATATGAAAGTGAAAGTACAAGCTACAAGAGTTACAATCCTATGATTTCCAACCAGTCAAATGACTCTGAAAATGATAGATATAGACCAAAAAAACCTCTCCCCTCTCTCAGGGGTCGAATCCCTCAGTTGTGGATCTGATTACATGATATTCTCAACAAAACCCTAATGTTTAGGGAATGTCAACCAATTCACCTCATCATAGGAAACTAGATACATTTGACCAAAAATTACATTAACAAGCATGAATCTACCCTATTTCACTATTCACCTACTCAATTACAATTCATGACATCAAAAAATCATCATCATTCATCAATTACACATGTAAAGAGTCAAAATTGGTCAAACTACCTGTGAAAAGTTCTTGCTGGAGAGAGCGAAGCGTGCTTGGAGAAAGAGAAACATGTTGGGGAAAAAGGCAATTTGAAGGCCTTCCATGTGTCCAAACGCTGATATGAAAGTTTCCATGGATAGCTCTAGATGTATTCTACATGATAGGATGTTCAAGAACTAAAAAATTTAGCTTCTAAGCCTCCAAATATTCATTCTCCCAAGAGTACTCAGAAACAACAACATGGCCTCCAAAAATAGTGTAAAATGGTCATTTTTTGCTAGTTTTTGGGCATTTTGACCCTCAAAAAGTGGCTGACATGGCTCCACCGTTGACTAGGATTAAATTAATCATCAAGAGGAATCCACCAATGTAAATACTTCATCCATTAGACCTCCCCAACAAAAGCACAATGTGGCCTGCGTTGCGTTTTTGCCTGTAAGACTGGTTTTGAAAATTACCAATTTTGACTAAAATTTCACAAAAACCGAAATTTTCTCCAAAATTCTTCAAAATTGGTCCAAAGATGCCTGAAAAGGTATATTATGCTACTAATGAAGCATCAGAAAGTAGCTCCAAGTTTCCCTTCTCCTTTTGACTAATTAGGGTTTCCTTCAGTTTTGCTTGCAATTGTTTGACTTTGACTTTGTAAATTTGATTCATGGTATAGTAGTGGGAAGCCATGTGTTTTTTAAACTTATTATCTTTTTTGGCCTTGTCAAGGAGCTTCTCCAAGTGAATATTGACTTCATCAAGCCAAAACTCCCTATTTTCATTAATTTCCATGGTTATCCTTTCTTCAAATGTCAACTCTTCATCTGGTGGATTTTACTCTCTTTCTTTCTGAAGTGCCCTTCGGAGACCCATGGTCCTTGGCCTTTTACTTGTCACTTTATTTTCATGCTTATATAAATATTCAATGTCAACCACTTCTTTTCCTTTCACATCTTGCATACTAGCTTGAAATTTATTCTTCTCTAAAGAGAACTGCTTTACCTTCAACTAATTTTTCTCTTGCTCCAGGAAGGAAATTATGAAATTAGCCCTAGCCAAATTGTCCTTGATTTATTTGATCTGATCATATTTTTTCTTGATGATCTGCTGTAGGTTTTCATGCTCTTCACTGGCCTCCAAGTCTACTATGTCAATGTCATGATGGATGAGCTCCTCATCATGCAAATATTTCTCATGATGTAATGGTAATCCCTGCTATGCTGATGTGGGCTTGGCCCCTTCCTCAATCTAAGGAGAAAACACAAGCCTTCTGCCTCTCTAGTATGTCTAAGTGACCTCAATCTTCCTCCTCACTGAAACTGTGCTAGGTGAGTCAACCTCCACATATCTAGATGGTGTTGATGGTGAACTATAGTAAGATAGATACTAGAAGGAAAAAATACATCTGCTTGCATGAAGGTTTCCCAAGAGATGCTCTTCTTTTCAAGCTGGTGTAAAACAATTATTTTGATAAGAGAATGGTGGAAGAGGTTAAGTTGAATATGACTCTTCTTATGCTGAACTTTTTATGCCATCATAGCCAAAATTCTGTAGAGGTTATAGGGAAAATTGAGTGGCGTTAGCCTTTTGAAATGCATGTGTAGTCTCATATTGTACATGTATAGTCTAGAAAAACTACCCTCACAAGTGAATTACTTCATGCTGATCTTCATTAGTGGTGTATACTTCTCAAGGAGGTGCCCAATAGGAATAATCTTCTTCATGTGTTGTTGATAGTGTATTATGAGGTAGGGCTTGTAGTTTTGAATGTATAGGTCTTGGTTTTTGAACCATTTATCACCATGATTGGATATCCCTATGGCCTTAGCTACTACATCAGTTGATATAGAGAATGTAATGCCTGCAATCATTACCTTTTCCTTTTTGAGCAGAGTGGCAAACAATTTGTTCAATTTGGCATGGTATTTGACTCTCTCAACTTGTTCACAAAAAGGAAGACATACTACCCTTTGAAAACACTTCTTGGATAATGGTGAAAACATCAGTTCATGAGTGGTTAAGGGCTCATATCTTAACAGTTGGCCTCCCTTGTTGTAAGGCTTCTTCTCCTCCATTTGATAGTTTACAAGGGGAAAAACCCTAATGGGACAAAACATGGGAAGGGAGTGAAGGGATATGATGAAGGGGCTAGGGAAGGGAGGGAGTAGGAAAATTTAGGGAGGTGGATATGGGTCTTATGGAAATATTGGAAGTGTAATGAAGTGAAATGGGTATGGGAATTGAGCTACAGAATTTTTACACAGTCCTAGCTAGGAAAACTACAAAAAATGTAGTATTAGGCTAGGATTTAGGGTTTGGGGCTTAGGAATTGAGAATTAGGGGGTTTGAAGGATATGGGAGATGGTTTAGAGTGTGATGGAGGGTAAAAATTCTATGAAAAGGTGTGTTATTCTTGCAAAATTTGAAATGATGGGCCAACCACTAAAACACGGCTAGGGGACAATGGAGGGTTTACACTATAAATGAAATTGAGCTGCAAGGAGGGGTTACTGAGGTGTAACTTACTTATGAGATAATTATAAACACGTTGATAGCCTTTAGAAAACTTCATAGAATGATTTGATGTATTTGAGAGAGAAAACAGAGCGTGTAGAAGAAAACACAGAGTGTAGTGCAAAAAACGCAACATGGTTGGTTTGGCATCAAATTTTGGATTGTCTTTGACTTGAATTTGCTGAGACGTCTTTGGTAGGTGAGAAATAACTCTTCTTAAATGAGGTGAATGAGAAAATTAACTTTAAATGGTCTTTAATAGCTTGTGATGGTTACTTTTCTTCATAGTAGTGGGATGGCCCACTACATGTTTTTTCACTTTGATTTGAAAAATTATGTAGCTTTTGAACGTTCATATGTGGCTTTGGAATTTGAAACTTATTACATAATGTGAAACATAAATTACATTTGAAACCAAATTCATAGAACAAATTTACTTATTACCACTCCTCATTTGACAAATTTATGTATGGAATGACATATTTTGGATGATTGAAACCCTAATGACCTAATGGTGACATTGGGATGAATGAAAACCATTATGATGTTGAGTGAAGTGCTAATGATGACCTTTCAATGATGGTACACTCAACTAAGTGATGACGATGACCAACACATAAAGTTTTTTGAAAAGAGTGGAAATAGCCCTAAACACGCTATCTAGTGACCCATTTTTATTTGAAAATCTAATGAATTGAAAAAAAATTGACTTTGAAAACCTAAAAAGACATTGTAAGAGTAGATTTGATTATTGGTGATAGGTAGAAATGACTGACACTAATAGGGTATAGGAAGAAATTCAATTACTTGGCTACCTTACAATGAATAAAATTATGGGTCCTACCAGAATCAATCAACACTATTACATTTTTCTTCTTGATACGTCCTTCTATCTTGAGACTTTGAGGAGTGGTAATTCCTACCAATGCATTACAGGATATGGTCAGACTTATTTCTTCTTCCTCTAGGGTTGGTTCCTAGTGTATATCCTCTTCTTTTGAAGTTTCTTCATTTTCTTCCTCCTCTTCAAAATCTATGTAAAATAATTTCTTCTCAACACACTTTTGACCTTTAGTGTATTTTCTATCACAACTGTAGCAAAGCCCTTTTGCTCTTTTTTATTCCAATTGTTGTGGTGTCAACCTTGTAGGTTGTGGAAGTCTAGGAGTAGCAACACTTCCATCAAATGTGAGGTGTAGGATTCCTTGTCGCCATAATTTTACTTTCAATTTTTCTTGCCAACCTGAATGCCTTCTCTAATGAATCAGGTTCCAAATGGTGAACCTCATGTTGGATGTTATCCTTTAAAGTCCCTATGAAGAAATTAATCATGTGTTCCTCTAAAATATCAATTACCCTTATATTCAATTTTTGGAAGTCCTCAATGTGCTCCGCCATCGTATCCTTTTGTTTGAGATTTATCAATTGGCTAAATAAGGTGTTGCTATTTGTATCCTCATAATGTGCTATCATTTCCTCCGTAAAAATTGACCAAGTGACAACTTTTTTACGAGAGCAAAGCCATCAATACCATATAAATGTATTTTTTTTTCTAAATGTAAAGTTGCAATGTGTACCTTTTGTGTGTTTTTCACATTATAGAGATCAAAATATTGATCCATATGTAGTATCCATGTTACGGGATCCTTGCCATCAAACTTCCTCATATCCATATTTGGAATATGGTGGGTCTTCCATCCAACATTAGAGTTTATGAAATCACGATTAACATTTTTTTTTGTTGTCATCATGAGTTTCCTGTACTACATTTTTTCCATTAGGAATAATTTCTTGTATCATTTGTTCGCCATTTGGAACCTGACAATTGTTTTATAACACTATAGAAAATCCGGAGATTTCTTCAATAATTCTTGTATCAAATTTATCTAAACTTCCTTCAAACCTTCCATGTCTGCTTTTAGATCATTCTTCATCTCTTCCATGTTAGCTTGCATGTCCTCCATCTTATCTTACATGCCATCCATCTTAGCTTCCATGTCATTCTTCAAACCATCCGTCTTATCTTCCACGCCTTTGAAGTCAAACCATCCATATTAGCTTCCACACATTCTTCAAACCATCCATATTAGCTTCCATGCCTTTCTTCAAGCCATCCATCTTAGCTTCCACGCCTTTCTTCAAAAATTCCATTTCATTTTTTGTTGCTCTTTGCGAGAGAGAAATTTGTTGCACTTGCTCTTGTAATTTTGAGATATCATGTTGCACTTCTTCCTCTTCATGAGTCATAGTAGAGACTTTCGAGGAATTAATTGGTGTTGAATTATTTTTAGGTGGAATTTTAGAACCCAATATTGATATATATGCTTCAATATGCCCTTGGAATTACTTCAAACTGATTTTTCAAACAAGACTTATGCAATTTGAAAAAAAATACACACCTTTTTCTTGCGTTTGAGGAGCTCGATATTGAAACTGATGTATCTTTGTAATTTCAGATCCTCGAGATTTTATATTCATTACTTTAGTATCCATATGAATCTTCTTTCCAATGCTACAGGTCTAACCTGATTTGGATTCTTCAAGACAAAGTTATGCCCAATCTCCCACAATGACCTAATTATGGACTAGTTCAGTAGAGAGAACTTATACGACGTGCCACATGTCATTGTTTAATCCTTCAGATTTGAGTTGATACGTAGGAGACTAACGTCCATTTATTTTTAGCCATGTTTTACAAAATTCCAGTCTGATTCTTAGAGAGAGAGTTATGACGATTTTCCCAAGGTCACCTCTTTGAGACGAAATTCAGGATCCTGCAAAAACCCTAACTTCCATAGATCATATCTCCAAAAATATTGCGCACCAAGATCTGAAATTTTTACATGACGTTCCTCAGAATTTCTTCGCAAATGGTTTTTTTTTAGCTTCTGAACCTTCGTAGAAAAAAAATTTATAACGGAAATTCCACGATCACCTGTTTGAAGCAGCAAAACCCTAGAATCCAAAGCTCTGATACCATATGTTATGAAACCAACTCCAAAAAGCCTTATAAATCAGCCACTTTGAGGGGGAAACCTCTTTTACATTACATAAATTAATTCTTGGATGATTAAAATGACAAAACCTCCTTTCTATATATAGGAGTCCATGGGGTCACAATATAATCCTATTCGACCTAACAATAATAATGTAAGTGCACAACAATAACAATAGTGGGGTTTTATGGGGCACAATAATAACAATATGATTGCTACAGGGATACATAATAAAAATAATGGGGATACACTAACAAAAATAAGGGACTACATTAGTAATACAGGGACCTAACAACCAACCTCCATTGGCTGAGCTAATGGTGTACTGGGCAAGATAGAAGGGCTAATGGTAGGCGCTGCTAACAATCTCTCCAAGAAGTTTTCCCAAGTCATGTTAATGGAAGAAAAGTGATGCAAGACAATGAGCTTGATTAGGCCATGATGAAAAATACTAGTGTGATGATATTCTCTTCTACTCTGAACCTTCTGAGTCATCTTAATCAAACTCCTGTACAAATAGTATGGAAAATCAAGTGTTTTGACAGAGGTGAAATGCATAAAAAGTCTGATGTGATACCTATATAACCTGGATAATATTCCTTCACATGTGAAGTACTTCATTATTAACATCATCAAAGGATCATACTTGTTTCTAAGGTGTCTGAAAGGAAAAATATAGTATGGCTCCTCTCTAGCATGAGGCTTGAGAAATTTCTTGTAGTTTTCAATATCTAACTTTATGCCCTTGAGCCACTGCTCTTCATGAGAAGGGATACCTATAGCTGAAGCAATTAGGTCATATGATATTCTTATCTCCATACCTGCAATAGTGACCTTTCCCATATTGTAGCTTGTTGCAAATAGGCTTAATGACTGAAGATGATACCCCTCTTCCATAAGCCTTTCAAAAAATCTCAAACATTGAGATCTCTCAAAGCATCTTCTGGCCAATGGAGAAGCATTAATTTCATACATGGTGAAGGGTTATAGCCTGAGGTTGTGCCATCCCTTATATATCTTCTTATCACTTTCCATTTTTCCTGTCACTGGAATGATGAAAACCCTAGGGTGTTAATGAAATGAGAATGAATGAAATATGGAAAAACAAAGTGTAGGAAAGTGTGAGTTTAGTGGATGAAATGAATGGACTTGAAGCTGAGAAAAATTATAGAAAAATTATAGTAGGTTATGTTGTAGGTTAGCTTCAAGTTTTAGGTGGAATGAGGGAAAATGAGTGTGAGGAAGGTGTCAAAAATCCTAAAATACAGGAAATTCCCAATTTTGACTATGAGAATAACTACTGTACTGGTAGGGTAAGTTGATAAGATGAAATGAGGGTCATGGAGCTAAGAAATTTTTTTAAGAAACATTAAATGCATAGGGTGTCATCTTAGCTCCATACTGAAAATGGAATGGGGAGAAATGGATAAGTGTAGGGTGGAAAAAGACTTAAAACACATGAAATTCTCAATTTTGACTGTGAGAATAGCTAGTGTAAAAGTGTTTTAGGTTAAGAAGGTGAAATGAGGGAAAAGGAGCTAATAAAAAATTATAAGGAAAATTTAGCGAAAATAATGGCATCTCAGATCCACACTGAAAGTGGAATAAGGACAAATTAATGGGTGTAGGGTAGCAAAGTCTAGAAAAAACAGTAAATTCCCAAGGTTTTCACTGTGGAAAAGCTAGAATTAGGGTTTGTTTGCATTTGACATGTTAGGGGTAGTGGTGTAGATGATAGGAGTGTGGGGATAGCATATGGGATGTATGATTTAGGGTTTATATGATGGGGTTAGGGTTTAGGTCAGTGGGTAGGTTAGGGTTTGTCAATTTTTTGTTTTTAATATGTATGGATAGTGACAATATAGAGAAAAAAATGAGCATGAATGTTTCAAACCTTCAAACTTCGACCAAAAGATAGCATTAGGCATGAAGACTTAACTTGCATGAGGATACACAAAGTAAAGGAGTTTGACTTTGAGTTCATTTGGAGGTTTCTGAAGCCAAAAACAACAAACTGCTTCTCCTATAGAAGCGTAACATGCAGCTACAGGAGCATAACAACGTGGTTCCAAAAGCGTAATAGAAGAGGTTAAAAAATGTAACAAAACTACTACGAAGTGCTCCAAAAGCGTAACAGGGGTTGCACATCGCTTCCAAAAGCGTAAAATGGGTTTCACAATGCTTCCAAAAGTGTAACACTTCAGCCCAGAAATGTAACACCTCGGTCCAAAAGCATAACACGAGGGTTCAAAAGCATGACAACACTTATTTGAAGGATGGAAAAAGGATTTTTAATGGGATTTGAACCTTGGATTTTGAAGTTTAGATCACCATGGAGGGCAAGTGAAGTATATAGTTTCTCTCACATAAATCAAAAGGTAACAATGAGTGAAATGAGTTTGTTTTTTTCCTTTTTATAAACTGAAGATGACATTTACCCTTTGACACTTTGAAAATAATTTTTTAAAACTTTTTGTGCATTTGGAAATGACTTTTTTTCTCCTTCAAGTGAGATGAGAGGATAGAATGAACCTCTTTTCATCCTTTGACATTTGGAATGAATTTATGGACATTTTAATGAGACAACAAGACAAAAATTCTCCTTTTAAATGAGACGGTAAGACTTCTCCCTTTGAAACTTTGAAAATTTTCACAATTGGATATGAGCTTTTGTTACACAGCATTTTGTCACTGTCCCTGCAATCCCCATCTCACCCATTGGAGGGTCGTTTTTGTGACCAATAAGAATTTTCATGCCTGGAAAAAACCATCACTGCATTCCTTTGCATGAGAGTAACATTCCTCTTGTTGAGAATTCCCTGAAAAAAACTGTAAAAACCCTTGTTTTTTCTTTGGCGCGGGTAGCCAGTTACACTCCTGTGCTGAGATGGAAAATTAAAACTGAGCCTGCGCCAGTTGGCACTCTGTCCTTGTTAAGCGCCCGTGCCAAGCTGTTTATGGAATGTTTTTTAAAAATAGAGGTGGAGGTTCTATTCCAACCACCTCAAGGATGAGTCATTGGGAGTGGTTGAACTAAAACAACCACGGACTCCCTCCTTTAGTTAATAGTTTCCACCTCCCTTGGAACTCTCCTAAAGGATAGGACTCCCTCCCACATTTGTAGGGATCCCAACGTCCTCTTTTTCCTCTATAAAATGAGCTATCTCTCTTAGTACAAACTAGCTGAATGGCTGAATAACTGAACTTGGAGAGCTGATAGTTGAATGACTAGAGAAGATAGAGAGAAGGAATCACATTGAGGAGAGCTTGAATCCATGTCCTCGTTCCGTCTGAATCCCTTGACAGGTACTGAGACGTGCTTCGACTGAACCCCGATGGAGGAGACTGCAACGTCAAAGCATCGATTGTACCTCTACCTTCTACTTATATATACATGACTACTGTTTGGTTCCACTATTGTGTTATGATGTTTATTTAATACGATAGCTTTAGTCCTCTTTGACTGGTTAATAGTTGTGAGTGAAACTATGATGTCGTATGTTGTTCTCGTTTTTGTTACATGTGCAGGTATCTGAGCATAACAACGAATGGATTGTGATTTGCCAAGACCAGAGCGAGAGGCTACTACTCTTCTTGCAACGAAGACAACATTGGATTCCAGGTAGGTCGATCTATCGTGCCTTTCATTCATTCATTAACTAGGAAGCAACACTTTAGTGTGTCCTTTTGGTTCTAGACCCTCCCTAGGAATAGAGGGATCGTTTCTGTCCACAGAGAGGATTTACCTACGTAAAAAATTGGTGACTCCACTGGGGATCAGTGTGAGTTTGTTGTTCCTTCCAATTGAGGTCAGTTTCAATTATAAATTTCATTTTCTATCTTCTTCTAGTTTGTTTTCCATCCTCTGTTCAGCTCGAGAGTGTCAAGGTTAGCCTCTTCTCATTAAGTTTTGGTTTTTCCTCTTTTTCCATAGGTATCTAGCTTGGTGTGGTTTTTGTCTGAATACTCGTGTCGATTGGCACATGTTTCTCTCTTTGCACTCATGCCAACCTCTATATGGCATGGATTACAGCTTTACAGTCGCGCCAACCCCTGTAGGTTTTGGATTGACTTCCTTAATGAGTATTTTGGTCATTTTTTCTTTCTTCTGGGTTATTTTTGATGTGATTGAAGCCTTTGGGGACTGTGTTGACTACTGTAGACTTGTTTCCTTCAGTAATTTGTCCATTTTCCTTTCGGTGTTATTTGAGACCTTAGGGTTTCTAAGTGTTCTAGTACACTGAGCGTTTTGCTTGAAACAAGTATCTTTGATTGTTGTCAGTCTTGGTTTCGAAATCATTATGCTGAGTTTTTCTTGATCCTCTTGAGTATTTTGTTGTTTTAATGGTCTTTTCATTTGATCGATTTATCCATATTCTTCTTTCTCTGAGCACTGACTACGTTTCTTGTTTGGATCATTTTGGGAAACTCTTCTTTCATTGAAAGTTTTCTACATTAGCTTGAATGTTTTTGCATTTGTTTTGTCTTAATTGAATCATTCAATTATGAGTCTCTACATTCGCAAAACTCAATATAGTGTTTGTTTTGTTTTCTATTTGAATTAATACAATGTGTGCTTCATTTCATTGAAAATTAAAAAAAAAGAAAGAATATCTTTCATTCTTTCATTGCATTAAAATTGAAACGTTCCTTTACATAACTAGCATTTGTCATCTAGGAAGGAGTTTCGTTTTCAATTGATTGCGTTAGAGGCATTAGAAGTTTCTTCGCTTTTATTTGTTTGTTGTTATTTGAAAGATTTATATCCTTCTTATAACTATAATTCATAAAAATGAAATGATGTTCATTTGCATATAGTTTTCATTTACGAAGTTGAGCTCCAAATTCGTTAGGGCCTGGAAATTTGTAATGTTCCAAAATTTTCATTAAGTTAATTGGAACATTAATTTTGCTTTCCTTTTAATAAAATGAATAAAATGGGTAAGGGGGCCCATGAAGAAGCATAATAAACACTCCAAATGTGCAAAGGGGTCACTTAAGTGGCTTATTTATCATCTCCTAGTGTGAAAAGGGGAAAATACAAGAAGACTAGGCCCAGTTTGACCAAGTCAAACAACGTTGCATGGAGGGAGTGAGTCACCAAGTGGGACAATGTAGTTTTAATGGGAGGAATATCATTGGATGAGAGAAACCCTAATGGGTGGGGTCCATGACAAGGAAGCCTCCTTTTGGCATAAAAGAGGGAAGGAGAGCCATTGCTCATTATGTGGAAGAATTTGATTTTTCTGTGCTCTCACCAGTTGTGAAACTGAGATAGCTTGTGCTGCTTAGCACAAGGGAGATTTTTGTTTAGAATTTTCCTCTCCTTCATTGGGAAGCTTTGGAGGACCTGATATTCATTCTCCTCACATCCAGACATGAGGCCAAGGTAACCATCTTCAGCTACAGTTTTTGGCAGAAACGTTGAGTTGCTGGGGGTTGCAATGAGGAATCATTATCACCCACTTTCGGAGCTAGTTTTGCAGAGGAGGAGATCATTATTTCTTTGGGAGATCAGTGAGGAATATCCTAGAGATTTATTGCAGATTTTTTCATTGGGCCATATGTTTCATCTCATTCACAGCGCAGTCTCTTCCCTATATTGCGTTATTTCTAGTGGGCACTTGCAGGAGGGGTTCACACTGTGGATTGGAGGGTGTAATATTCAGTGAAGGGAGCAGCCTTTCACTTTGAAGATTAGTGGAGGAGGTTTCTACATCATTTGTAGAATTTCCATCCTTCTCCCTTTTTTATTGTATTTGAGTTGCTACTGCTACCCAGCAACTCCGGCATTTTTCCATTTAGTGTATTTTGGCTAATCCCTTGGAGGATTGTTGTAGTATTGTTTTCTGGGGTTGAGATCTTTCTCCCCCACTTTATTTGAGCCTTTTATTGTTATATCCTTGTATATATATCAGTTTGAAATCATTTCTTACTATATAATGTGCAATCATAGCTTGTTGTTGGGTTGTGTAGCTGTGTACTTTCATTGCTGCATGTACATCTGTCTTGGGGATGATTTGTCCTAATTTGAGAGGGCTTACCTTAAGTTTTTGTATATCTATTTTCTACTGCACATAATTTAAAGGCTATGCTCTCTTCTTTCACCATATGTATTAATATTTCACTGCTGCTATTTGTTGAAGTTCATGTATTGCTGTAGCTCTCCATTTTGAGCATTGTTGGAGATACATAGGATTGGAGGATCTGCATAACCCTCCTAGGGTTATTTATTTGAGCTAATATTATGGAAGAGTAATGTATGAAGGTTAAACCAAGGGATATAAGTCTTGGTTCAAATTATTCTTACACTGCCTTCCTTATATAGTGTCCTAGAGGACCATTTTGTAGAAATTCCTAAAAAGGGATATTACAATGGTATCAGAGCTTCGAACTTGGCCCGGCCTATGGAAGTTCGAATTGCAGAGATAGAAGAGATCAAGATGATGAAGAGGATGAGATTACTCTCATCAGTTTTTAGATCCAGAAAAGGCCTCTCCAAGGAGGTTGAGAAAACTGAAGAAAGAGAAGAGGAAGGACCATGCACTTCCTACTCTCACCAAGGAGGAGAAATGGAGCATGAGAAACACTTGGAATTCGAAATTCTAAGTGATTATCTTGCTGAGTACAGAAAAAACCCTGGAGCCTTCCAAGAGACTCTATCTTTTCCATAATGTATTTAGCAGAAAGAAGAGAGAAGACCCTTTAGCTATGGGATGATGAGAGGCAATAGATTCCTATTGTCCACTTTCGATGGATCACTCACTTGTGCAGCAGAGGTCTGGGTAAAGAAGCTAGAGACTTTATTCCTAATACATCCTTTAGTAGACAGAGAGGCTGTAGAAGTTGCAGCACCGCACCTTGAGGGTGAAGCAAAGACTTGGTGGTTCAGCCATTGGGACCATGCAAGGGTTTCTACTCTTGCTGATTTTTCTCAAAGATTGATCAGGAGATTTGGTCAAAAGAGGGAGGAGCCCTCACCACTAGTTGCAGAGGCACATACCAGTGCTGTCGTAGTGATGGAGAAGCAACCTTAATCTCTAGCTATTGAGGCATCCAACACTATTGAGGAAGATATTCTTGCAACAACACAATATTCTTCTGAAACTCTCCAAGGTATGCCTAAGTTTTCATTTCTTATGTAGGATTGTACATCATTGCATGTTGATTGTCTAGAGCAGGAAATTTTCACTGCACTGTGCCATAATCCTTATACATCATGGATATTTTGTGTACCACCATTGAGTTTGGGGTTAGGAAACCTTGTCATGGAAGAGATTTCATTTCAATGTCCCATGAAATGAAAAAGCCAAAATCCGTTTTGGAAAAATGGTAGCCCTTCTTGGGAGGATACCAAGATGCCGGAGGAAGGGATACATCCACAAGGAGTTGAGTGGATGTGGATAAAAGGCAAGAGGATGGTGAGCCTTTTGCAAGTTTATGATACAGGGCAGCAAGAGGCAATGATGCGTTGGCTACTCTTGAGGGAGTTTGGCCGGCATAGGACCTATCTTTTTTTCATGGGATATGGAGAAGGAAGAGGACTGGCAGGATACTTACACCATGGGGCAGAGGGGAGCATGGGTGGATTATGATGAGATGGAATTATTCTTACCACTAATTATGCCACCTTCACATATTTTTTATGGTGGGAGTATGGAGGAGCAACAAACATTCTTGTTGCTCAAATTATATTCAGATGTTGCAGGAGCAGGAGGAGGCACTAGCATAGTGCAAAGAGATTTCTCCTTGGCCTTAGATGCCCAAGAAATACCTTCTTCATGGGAGGAAATCTATATGTGCAGCAATATGGTGAGTAGAGTCTTTGACAAGATCCATGTCAAAGAGTTGAGCTTTGAGATGATAGTGGCCCTACTCCACAGGCCAGCAACGTTGTCACTTCAGAGTTGGGATTACTTGTTGAGGTGTTTTCAAAACCACTTCACAAGTGATGTACCTTGGAGACATGTAGGAGATGAGGATGAGGGAGTAGTGGATGGCAGCATCCCTTACTATATCTTGATCTTCTTGGCTTGGGTTCCCAAGCACAAGGGGAGACACCTACATGCATCATTTATGGATCCTCCTTTCATGCATTCTTATGCATACTATTTGTTGATGGAGGAGTCCACTTGTGAGGGAATCCTAATGGATGTATATCAGGATATGGATAGATGCATAGCCTGAGAGATGATGATATGGTTGGCACAACCACTTCCCTACACTGTTGCAGTAAGGGAGAATTTTCACTTGAGCCATTTCAGCTCAAAGACCGGAGTACATGATGAGGGAGGTAACTATTTGCTTTATGTTTTGCACTCTCTTATCTTTTTGAGTAGCATATAATATCAAGGAGGATATTTCCTTCTTGCACATTATGTTTTTTTGTACTTATGTTCAGTTGCAGCAATTATGATGGCCATCCTATTGGTGGATTGTGGGGGAAAGCCATAGGATTTTCAGTGTGCACCATTGGCACCAAATTATGTTTTCATGGTCTCATCTTGCAAGATGAATGTGGCAGCAAGCAAGTGGCTGAAAGGACACTTGTTGCACTATATATTAAGGTAGGCCAATGATGCCCTGCATTGGTTCCATGTGTGGAGCTATGTTTCACCTCCTTGCTCACACAGATTTATGCTTCCATATTCTACTAGTAGAATGTTGGACATGGGAAGCACCATTGGAGGATTGGCACAAGAGATGAGGATGCCCATAGGGATTATGGTTCCACATACTTCTCACATTGCATGTTTCAGAAAAACAAGTGGGCCAACCTTGATTTCCATGTTGCATTTCTTGCTTTCAAATGGGAGGAGCCATTTGGAGAGCTTGAGCTTTTTGGGGAGGCACCCCATGGGTGTTGGTTTTGATAGGATGGCTTGGGTCTCTCTTGAAGATCATTATGTTTCAGCCATATATCAGCAGCAACCCCATATGCATCATAAGGGAGGAGAAACACATTGGAAGGATGTTTTCTTTGGGGGAGGAGACCTCCATACTTTTTACAGTACATGCTCTATGGGGAGTATGGAAGAGGATATGGTCACCATGAAAAAATGTTTGTTTCTTCATGAGGTGAAACATATGATTGGTTGGATACCATATGATGATGAATTCCAACTCATCACATATGAGATGATTTGGGCCAGCTTGATTTACAACGCCGATGGAGAGATCCTTGGAGATCTAGACTCCATCTTGCCACTTGAGGGCAACACTATTGCAGCCCAACTTCAGCTTTCACTCCACACTCATCATAAGTGGAGAAGAGAAAAATGTGGGGCAGGCTATGAAGCTTACCAAGATTAGATTTTCAGCCCACCTATTCTACATGGACTCAAGATGGAGGGTGATTTCCCGGAGTTGCCTAGTTGGAAGGTGACTCATTTTGTGTGGTTGATTTCTTGGGGATGGAGGATACACATGGGGAGGATGTCTCCCAACATATTTCAGACTCCATACCTTGGGAGGACCTCTAGAAAAAACTTTTCCACTCTCTTGAGCACCTCACTTTCTCATGATGATAGCTTGATAGCTAATTTACATGCTGAGGAGAGGCATTGTGGGAGCTTTATTGATATGGTAGCATCCTATTTCTTGGAGGAGACCATCATACATGGGTGCTGCATGAGAGGAGGAGAAGAATCATTTTACCCTTTCACTTTCTTGAGGACAAGAAATCTTTGGGAGGGGAGGACTGTAATGTTCCAAATTTTTCATTAAGTTAATTGGAACATTAATTTTTCTTTCCTTTTAATAAAATGAATAAAATGGGTAAGGGGGCCCATGAAGAAGCATAATAAACACTAAAAATGTGCAAATGGGTTACTTAAGTGGCTTATTTATCATCTCCTAGTGTGAAAAGGGGAAAATACAAGAAGACTAGGCCCAGTTTAACCAAGTCAAACAGCGTTGCATGGAGGGAATGAGTCACCAAGTGGGACAACGTAGTTTTAGTGGGAGGAATATCATTGGATGAGAGAAACCCTAATGGGTGGGGTCCATGACAAGGAAGCCTCCTCTTGGCATAAAAGAGGGAAGGAGAGCCATTTCTCTTTATGTGGAAGAATTTGATTTTTCTCTGCTCTCACCAGTTGTGGAACTGGGATAGCTTGTGCTGCTTAGCACAAGGGGGATTTTTGTTTAGAAGTTTCCTCTCCTTCATTGGGAATATTTGGAGGACCTGATATTAATTCTCCTCACATCCAAGCTTGAGGCCAAGGTAACCATCTTCATCTACAACATTTTCCAGCTTGGCAGAAACGTTGAGTTGCTGGGGGTTGCAGTGAGGAATCATTATCACCCACTTCTGGAGCTAGTTTTGCAGAGGAGGAGCTTATTATTTCTATGGGAGATCAGTGAGGAAGATCCTAGAGCTTTATTACAGATTTTGGTATTGGGCCATATGTTTCATCTCTTTCACAGTGTAGTCTCTTCCCTATATTGCGTTATTTCCAGTGGGCACTTGCAGGAGGGGTTCACACTGTGGATTGTAGGGTGTAATATTCAGTGAAGGGAGCATCCTTTCAATTTGAAGATCAATGGAGGAGGTTTCTACATCAGCTATAGAATTTCCATCCTTCTCCCTTTTGTATTGTATTTGAGTTGCTGCTACTACCCAACAACTTCGACATTTTTCCATTTAGTGTATTTTGGCCAATCCCTAGGAGGATTGTTGTAGTATTGTTTTCTGGGGTTGAGATATTTCTCCCCCAATTTATTTGAGCCTATTATTGTTATATCCTTGTATCTATATCAGTTTGCAATCATTTATTACTATAGACTGCACAGTCATAGCTTGTTGCTGGGTTGTGTAGCTGTGTACTTTCATTGCTGCATGTACATTTGTCTTGGGGCTGATTTGTCCTAACTTGAGAGGACTTACCTCAAGTTCTTGTATATATATTTGCTGCTGCACATAATATAAAGGCTATGCACTCTTCTTGATCCATATGTATTAATATTTCACTACTACTATTTTTTGAAGTTCATGTATTGCTGTAGCTCTCCATTTTGAGCATTGTTGGAAATACATAGGATTGGAGGATCTGCATAACCCTCCTAGGGTTATTTCTTTGAGCTAATCTTCTGGAAGAGTAATGTATGAAGGGTAAACAAAGGGATCTAAGTCCTGGTTCAGCTTATTCTTACACTTCCTTCCTTATACAACATCCTAGAGGACCATTTTGCAAAAATTCATAAAAAGGGATATTACAAAATTGAAACCTAATTCAAGATTAACTTTAAAATTTAGTCAATGAAACTAAGGTAACATTGAAACCTAACGCAGTATTTCTAGCAGTCTAGGCTAGAGACACGTTCTAGCGTCTTAAAACCTAGTAGTTGTCACTCGCCTGTTGGTTTCAGACAGCACTAGTACCGACTTGTGCTCCCTGTATCGTTGTGTATATAAAGGGAGACCCCTCTAGGTTGCAATACTTTTATCCATAGAAAGCTGAGTCTGCCGCCTTGTAACCGTGATACATCGAACACAACATTCAGAGAGACTACCTGCACATACATCAAGTCCTTGGTCATTTCTGTTTCATTTGATCACCAAGGTGTATATGGCAGTTCATAGAAACCTGGTACACCCTCTTGCTTAGAATTCCTGAGAAGTCATTTAGATGTTTTTGTGACTCTTTAAACAAGAGAAGAGATCATTGAGCACTTGTCCTTTCACGCTCATTTCAAATTGAAAGTTACTAGAGTCATATTTTTCCTGTTTCTCGGCTCTTAAAACATGAAACAATGAATTTTGGTTTCAATGTTATAAAATTAATCACCTGCGATCACACACCCATTAAAAGTTTCATACTTGGCTTGATTTATTTCTTTGGTTCTTGTTTTGGCACCTTCGATTGGTTATCTCTTTTCCTTCCTATTCTGATGTACAATTAAAGTGGCGGAACATCTAGTTTTTTCGTCCTCACTGCCTCCTAGTGGTGGTTCTTTTCTAGATGTTTCTTTTGAAACCCCTCAATCCACTAGGTCTGTCGAGTTCTCACAGCATATTCTTTCATCTGTCCAACCCCTTGCTACTTGATCTTCGCTTGACCAGCCAGTTGAATTCAATTGGGCTCCTTCAAGTACTTGGTCTAGTTTTGGGGAAGAAGAAGAATTTCCTCCTCTTACGTCAGGATCGCCCTTTTTTGCTGCTGCGGTACCTCCTAGTCCCCGTAGTATTTTCTAAGATCTTACGTTTGACTCAGATATGGATTCCTCCAGTCCTATTGGTAGTGAAGAAATGCCTGTATCCATAGGAGAATATCAACTTTTTCCTGAAGATCTCTCTTGTGCCTCCACCCAATCTTCACCACCATCGGTGTCACTTCCACTTGGATATAGATCCTTGAGTTAGATCATATCTGGCGTTGCCTCTATTGCGCAATCCAGTACAATAACTCTTCCTCTGAGTTCAGTCCTACCTTCGTTGGGGCTATCACCTTCGACTCTTGGTTCGTTGGTTACTATCACATCTGTTCCAGTTCAACCAACAGTTTGTGTGGCTTCTATTTTAGTTTGCACTCCTCCTGTGATTCCTGGTGGTCTTACTTTTGAAGAATATATGTTGGCTGTTCAGCAGCAGAGTTCTCAAGGTTCTTAGGAGTCTCAGGCTCCTGCTAATCCTCAATTCCATCACTATTATGCTGTTGGTAATTTGATATATATCTATCCACACCATTATGATGTGTATGGTAATCCGGTATATTTGCCTCCTACTGATCCTTATAAGGTTGTTTATGATCCTTATCAGACTGTTACTCATCTGGGAACTAATATTCCTGCGCAACTGTTGGCGAGGAAACAGGTCTCGTGGGAAAGACCCAGGTTCAGGGATTGGGCCAACAAGGGATTCCACTGTAGTCTAGCACCACGCCGGAATTTTCACCCTACTCCGAAGAGTAGAGAGTCTCACCTGAGGCGTGGCGCGACCACATGAAGGAGGGGAATAGACCGATATCAGCAGATGGATCTGCAACTCAAAGCTAATGCAAAATCATACACATACATAACACCGTATATAGAAGATCTCTCAGAATATCATGTAGATACTAAGAAATTAAAATTTTAAAGTACTACAGGAGTCATGCAACACATTCAAGACATACGATATACCAACAGCCTTCAGATATATTAAGAAACATTCAGTAGAATCAAGTGTTACATCGCTCGACAGAATGAGCTCTCAGATTCAATTACAAAGGTCCTGCAGGACATAGATAGATACTATAACAATAATAGATCTATGGAGACATAGGAAATACAATGTTGTCGAGACCAGGACAGATCTCTCCTGTGGCGTCTGCTCCTCGGCTTCGTCTTAATCTAACCTCTCTAACCTTCTGCTGCTGGGTGATGGCCTATTTATTCACCAGCCAGCGCAACTGTTAGTTTCTCCTGTGTTCTCACTCGGTTGCTTTCGGCTTCTTCCTGTTGAACAGGAGTTCCACTATATGTCCTTTGCCGCATTTTTCCTTCATCTGCACTTGTTGCGCCAACCTCGCCACCTATCTCCTACTCCTTCGCAACCTCGGCCCGGCTCCGGCACCGCACTCTAGTTGTTACTGCCACATGCGATGCGCAGCCAAAATGTCTTCCGTAAGTCCAAAACAAGGCTAGCAAGCAAAACCCTGAGTCTCTTGAATTGTCCTGAGTCAATCGCAGATCACTGTCTCCACCTCCATGGCTCCGCTTGCTCCCATATCCTATTCCACCGGTCGTCCCTCCTCTGTTTGCTCAAAAAAGGGCCCCAACTCAGGGACCTTTGCAAGGGCCACGACCTTAAGTTCATGGAAGGAAGCTACAGCCTTCCGCCACTCCTGCAGAATTGGTTTAGTTGCAGCTGCAATTCGAGTGACAGCTTCCTCTCCTCCTTCAGTCGGGAGCTTTCCACAGACAGTTGAGACCTAAGTACTGGCTTGAGCGACCAGTTGCTGCAAATTCTGAGCACTTTCCATGATAGGCTGCCTAAGCTCCCGGAGGGCCTGCTTGGCCGTTGCTGAACTGGCCTCTGTCTGCTGAATCTGGACTTACAGGCTGTTTGCTGTGGCGTATAGCGGATCAAGGCCGATTGGGTCCTTTGCATTCTAAATCTCTTGGTTGATTTGTTGATGCTGTAGAGACAAGGGTTGGGTCTAGAGAGTCAGGGCCATCGTATGTTCTTGTAGACCCTTCAGTAGGTCATATGCTTCCCGGGCTGCAATACTCAAGGCTTCCTGCACTCTCTCAACCTATTCCTGTCTTGCTGTTATCTGGTTGGCATAAATGACCTGGGGGTCTAGAAGAGCTGGGCGGGCCGCTAGAGCTGCTTTGAGCTTAGTGTTCTCATTCTGAAGGTTGTCCCATGCTACCTTGACGTGTATAGCTCGTTCACCCACAACATTGGCTTGGACTTCCAGTGGTGGTACCTGGGTGTCGTAAGCCGCTACAATGGGCCAGATGTCCCAAAATATTCAAGTCACCAATGCAACTTCTTTTTGCAGGGCCCCCTTCTCAGTTCGAAGCTGATCACGCTCTTCAGTAAGCGCGATTATTTTTTGATGCTGCTACTTGCATCTCTGTCGAAGTTCGGCGTGGAGCCCATCGGCCAGATGTGCTGCCCACTGTATGAAGTGGAAAAGTTGGGACGTCCCCCATGTTTCCATGCTTTCTTCTCCTAGCGTACCCTGCTCTGGCAACCTCGCCTGTAAGGGTTGCCCGCTAGCTACTGAATTGGCTGAATGTTCTGTTGGTGAAGGCGGTGGGGTTGGATTCTTGGCCTGGTTGCTAGAATCGCCCATGTTGATGTCGGGCCGTGATTCAGGTGTTGCTCCTATATCTGGGGGGTTCGAGTGAGCTGGCTATCCTGGAGTCTACACTGGAAGTTGGTCAACTCTGTATTTTATAGCTTGCTCTGCCTGGCTGATAAGTTCAGTAAATGTGACGTGGGGGGCTAGGGTTTGGCTAACCGCGGGTACTTCTGCAGTACCCGAGTTAACTTCAGTCCCGAGGTCCCCACTAGTCCTCTCTCTGATGATGGGGTTGGACACAGTGGCGGATGAAGTGGATGGGGCGGAGGTGTTAGGTTCTTGGAACGAGGTGAATTGTGGAAATCGGTAATTGCAGGTGGTGGAAGCACAAATATTTAGAAAGTTAAGTGGAAAAAGTGGGTTGGGGGGTGGAAGCTCACTAGTTACCGGGGTCTCCATGAGGGGTTCTTCTCTGATCAGGACTCCCCGGCTACTCTGTCACGGCTGATCCTCGCTAGTGAGGTCAACCACGGAGCTGGAGACTTCCACCCTGGGTTTCTTTGCTTTTGGCGCTGCGAATGGCTTTATAGCTTTTGACTTTCGCACCAACGTTGTGGGTGCTAGGGGTGGTGTATTAAACACAATTTTAGGCGGTGGGGTGAAAATAGGAGTCATGATGGGGAGTGAGGCGGACTGGGAGGCTTGGAATTATTCAAAGGTATGGAATTCAAGAGACTCATTGGCTATCTTTTGAACAGTATGATTGAGATTGTGTACCTTGTCATTTAGCCGATCGATGACTGGATTCAGCTACAGTCCCGTCACCCTGGCTGCTGTTTTCTCTAGTGTCTCTCCTGGTAGCAACGCAACCATCATTCCTGCGAAGTCATAGACATATTTCCCCTCTCGGACCTCCATCTGTACTCCTGGACATCTGTAGACTTTCGAGTGGAAGGTGTTTTCATCAATGTGAAGCTTTAGGGGCGTCATTTCAAAAGTCATCGCCAACAGACCTTTTGGCCTGAGGAGAGTGTGGTTGTGTGTGACACCGAACTAGACCTGTTCGCTGTATTTGTCCAGCAGAACCCCCAGTATTCGCTGCTGGCTCATGACCATTTCTACCATCATACCATACCAAACCCGAAATCCTTCCTCATTGGCATCCTTCGAACTTGGGTCGTTGGATACCCTCTAGGGAGTGTAGTTCATTGCTAGTGGCTGGCTGTCTAGTATCTCAGCTGGTGTCTGCCTGCCAGGGAAGGACCATTTCCACATGGTGAAGGCCATGATCAAGTACCCGTATATGAATCCCATCACTCTCTGATAGTTGTCCTCGCATTCCTCAAACAACTCGTGGAGAATGAATGAACACCAATTGAGCTGCGTTCCCTGGATATAGTGCTCTGCCACCGAGATGGTGTCTAGGGTGCACTCTCCCTTTGTATAGTGCCTCATCGTTTTGCTAGCGATGAGGTAGCATGCAACTTTAACATTGGGCTGATCAATCAAGTCTATCCTAGCTCCCTTGCCTCCACGCCGTGTACCATACTTGGTGTATAGGTTTTTCTCTCTGTCCTTTCTAGCCCACTTTGATACTGTTTGGAACGCGGTCGAGACTTCCTGACCTTCTTGTGATAATCCGGTCAACCGGTGAATATCCTCTGCGCGTATGGGGATCTCCTTCCCCAACCACAATGAGCCGTTCTGAATCCGGCTGAGTAAGAGTTTTGTACACTGCATGGAAACGCCCATGGTGAAAAATATCGACAAGTCTCTTAGATTCAGTAGTGTTGATTGTTGGAGGCCCCGAAAGTCTGGCCATGTTCTTGATGCAGGATTCCCGGCTTTCGTCAGATAATCCTCCATATAAATTTTCCGCTTCATGACCGAGAATTCGACCCAGTCTGTGAGGTCCGAGTCTATCATATTTCCCGACTAGTGACTCCGTTTTTGAAATTCTTCAGTCTATCTCAGGCTCGAAAACTGATGGGATTGTTCTAGCCATCTTCACTGCTTCACCTTTGCGTCCCTGGCACTCTACCTTCTGCAACCTTCCCTGTTTTTCTGCACTCACGAACTTCCTTATTCCTTGAGATGTTTCTAACTCGGAAATCTCTAGCATTCTCACTCGTTTTTGTATGCAGGCTATGTAATTAACCGACACGAGTGAGGTTGATGAGACCCCATAACTAATTAATTCTTGCTGGCTTAGTCCGCGACAATAATCGTGTGATTAGTTACCTGCTGAGGTGTGTTCTGATATCTGCTGACGGTGGTGTGGGGAAATGGGTGGACGCGATGGCTGAGGTTACTTCTAATTATGGAAAATTTATTACTGTAAGGTTACTTCTAATTATGGAAATTTAGTTTGCAAATCTTGGCGATCCTACGGACTGACACAAGTATTGGACGAAATGATGGGGACTGACACTTGACACATTTTCTTATCCTACGTGGATGGCATGTTGGATGCGACCCTCCCCGACCACAATCGATTGAATTGTGGTCCCTGCAACCCAGCTGTTATTGATGACCTATGCATGGACAAGTGACACTACCTACGCTCATCTCAGGTGTGAGAGAGTTATGCAACTACTCTATTCTACTGACTTCTCTCGGTTGCAAGAGTTATTGAAAGAAAACTAAAGAAACTTAGTCATGGTAGGGCTTCAGGCGTGTGCCATTCACCCATCCAAGTAAAACAGTATCGTCCAGTTGAGCCAACCGAACTGCTCCAGAATCCTTTATTTCGATGACGTAGTATGGTCCCAACTAGTGCATCTGCAGTTTCCTTGGAAATTTTTGAAACCTGCTATCATATAGCAGAACCTTGTCGCCAACCTAGAACGTTTTGCTCTTAATGTGTCGATCATGCCACGCCTTCTACCTTTCTTTCTGAACTTTTTGATGAAACTCAGCAAGGAACCTTGCCTCGTCAAGTTCCTGTAATTCGCGCAGGAATTCCTGTAGTGATTCCTCCTCTGATAACTTTAGGGATGTGGTGATAAGAAGGCTCGGTATGGTGAACTTAGCTGGAATCATGGCTTCACGGCCATACACCAGCTGGAAAGGTGTTTGATTCGTCAAGAACTTCACTATTTTTTGGTAGACCCAAATTGCAGTTGGCAGATGTTCATCCCAATCATCCCTTTTTGCAGTGCAGATCTTCGTCAAGCCTTTTTTGAGGATTTTGTTAAACGCTTTGATAGTGCCATTGGCATGTGGGTGGTATGGGCTGATTTTGTGATGTTGTATCATAAAGGTGTCCAACAACGATTTGATCATTTCATTAATGAAGTGTGTACCTTGATCACTGGTTAAGCTCCATGGGCAGCCAAATCTGCTGATGATGTTGTCAAAGATAAACCAAGCTGCAGTTTCTGCTGTACAATCCCTCACCGATGCTGCTTCGGCCCATTTGGTTAGGTATTCCATGGCAGTGATGATGTATCGGGCCTTTGAATGTCTGGCTATAGGTGCTATGGGGCCTACGAAGTCGACAGACCACTTCTCGAACGGTTGTAATACATTCACTAGGTGCAGTGGGAGTTCGTGTCTGTGAGAGGGCTTCCCTGTCTTCTGACAAACATTACATTTCTTGAAAAAATATTTACTGTCGGCATGGACAGTTGGCCACCATAGTCCAGCTTGCAGAAATTTCCTGGCTGTGGGTTTCGCCCCCATGTGTCCTCCCGCGATGCCGCTATGGCATTCCCACAAAACGGCTTTGCGTTCATGGTCGAGGACACACTTCCGCAGAATCTCGTCAAGCCCCAAATTATACAACTTCCCCGCAATCAGTTGGTATTCATTAGCTCAGACGACCAGGTGTCGTTTCTGGACCGGGGTATAGTGCTGTGGACACTACCCCGTGGTGAGGTATGTTGCGATTTTGGCCAAATAATCTGGTATGGCTTCTATCCGGAAAAGATCAGCATTAGGAAACTGATCATCTAGAGAGCCCTCATTTTCTCCAGTCTCCAACCGAGATAAGTGATCAGGCCCGATATTCAGCCTCTCAGGCTTGACAATCACTTCGAAGGTGAACTCTTGAAAGATTAGGAGCCATTAGCATATCTGTCCTTCCAAAACTGGCTTATTGACTAGGTATTTCAATGCAGAGTGATCAGTGAAGAATTTGAACTTACCTCCTAGGAGGTAGTGGCGAAACTTCTGGAGTGAGTACAGCATTGCTAGTGCCTCCCTCTCCATGGTGGTGTAATTATGCTCTACATTAGATAGATTGCGGCTGGAAAAGTACACTGGGTGGTCGACTGTCGTATCTCCTAGTTGTGCTAAGACAACCCCAAGTGCTATACTGGAAGCATCGATATGCACATGGAACTACTTATCCAAATCTGGGTGAGCCAGAATGGGTGCAGTTGCCAACTTCTCCTTTAAAGCGTCGAGAGCTAATCTACAGTCATCCGTCCACTGGGACACCTCTGACTTCCATAGTAACTTCTCCAAAGGAGCAGTAATCTTCGCATAGTTTCTGATGAATCCTCTATAATAGCTAGTGTGCCCCAATAATGATCTCAGCTACTTCACAGTTTCCAGTGCTTCCATGTTGAAGATTACTGCCACCTTTGCAGGGTCGACACAGACTCCTTTCCTACACACTACATGTCCTAGGAGTGTTCTGAATGGAACCGCGAAGATGCATTTCTTCAGGTTCAAAGAATTTTGCAGTTGTCGACACTGGTCGAACATTATGCATAGCAGGGTGGCGTGATCCTTCAGCAAGCTGTAGACTGTCCAGTCATCCATGTAGACTTCCAGGAACTTATGAATATATTCCCAAAAAGCAGCTATGACAATCCTAGAAAACATGCCAGGTGCGTTCTTCAACCCAAATGGCATCACGTGATATGCAAAGTACCCCCACTCTGTTGTGAACGTCGTATTCTTCTTGTCCTCTTCCACGATGCGCACCTGATGATATCTTGAGAACCCATCGATGAAATAGTCCACATAGACGTGGATTTATGATTTGTCCTTGTTATTTTGAATGACGATGGGACTCACCCACTCTACTTCTTCCATAGGGAAAATCAGGCCTACCTTCAGCATTTTGTCCGCAGGTTCAGTTGGTAAGGTCGATGCTTTACTGGCCTGGCGTCTGGCATCAATATAATCCTCATCTCTCCGAGATCCCCTTTGATCCCTTTCAAATCCGCAATCGACGAAGGGAATAGGTCTTCGTATTCCTTGAGGATACTAAAAATTTCCTTCGACGTCTCCTCGTCCCAGTAGTCCCCAACTGTAGCCATTTTGGGTTTTTCCACCGTGCTGATTTTTAGCTTTTTCATCCTCAGTGGAAGTAGATGTATTCCTTCGGTGGTAGGCTCTTCTTTGATGTTCCACTCTCCTTCTGTCTCTTCAAATTACAGGTGCCTCAGATCCTCCAGACTATCATCTTCTAGCTCGCTCCCAATCCTTTGGCAAGCCAACTTGTGTCTGCCATCGGGGTTCAGCACAATTGGCCTCCCATCTATGCTCTGATCGGGGAAAAAAAATATGTCTTTTATGGCCTATAATTCTTGGGATATCGGGTCTATCTTCCCCTTAAATGAAAAGCACTAAAAAATTTTGTCTGCAACCTCCTGCCAGGAACTGGTCCCTCTCTTCCTCTCTTCTTCTATGTACCAGGTTTGCGGAATGGTATCCAAGGAGTGGAAAAACTGATGTACCCATAGCTGCTCCAGATATCCCACACTTCTCCACTAATCCTGACATAATTTCATATGGTATTTTGGATCGAAATTTCCTTGGTACCTTTGCTTGCTTCAAGGTCCTTCGTCTTCCTTAAACCACGCCCTCAAAGCCGTCGCAACACAACTCCACCGCGACAGGGAGTTGCAGTGATTTTTCCACCACCTGGCTGAGGTGGACTGTAACGCCACGTCCATGACTGGTATTCTTTGCTCCTCTGGGACCTTATCTTCTACCTTTGCAATGAAGGTATTTACTGCTTGCATATTGGACAAGGTGGGGTATTCCCTTATCTCAGCCCCAATCCAATGGATTCTTGCAATACTGGAGCATCTCCTTATTTTGGTCTCATACCCGCCTTGCTGCCAGTCCTCCCAAGCTATTTCTGAGCCCAGCTCCGAGCTCTAGACACTTCTCCAGCTTACGGAATCGGTTGCTATCGAGTTAATGTAATCCTCCCTCTTCCCTGCTGTCATCTGATAGATGTTGTCCAACAGTTGAGCATCTTCCCTGTTATCTACTATCTCTGTATATCTCGGACCTTGATATGGGTCTAGAGGCTGAGTGAATCTAACTTCCCCATCTTCAAAAATCATTAACTCCTTCTTGAGATCAATGATGGCATAATTTTCAAAATCCCAATCGATCCCTAGCAATGCAG
This sequence comes from Pinus albicaulis, assembly GCA_034641835.2. Lineage (NCBI taxonomy): Eukaryota > Viridiplantae > Streptophyta > Pinopsida > Pinales > Pinaceae > Pinus > Pinus albicaulis. The sequence goes on along the minus strand of JAXQQM020077698.1, from coordinate 4,794 downwards.
GGTACAGATCTTTGTCTCCCATAATATCTATTACCTCGAAGTTTGTGTAGGTCTTTACCCCTGCAATGTATACCTTAACTTATTCGAGTCTTCCGATTGGCACAATGAAGTACTGGTTTGCCATCCTGAGTTGGATCGGCGAATAAGTCAGCCGTGGTCACCCTAAAGCTTCCTAAGTCTTCCGAGGTAGGATATTGACATCGGATCCCAAATCAAGCATGGTGTCCCTAATCTGGAATCCTGCAACCTGCGTGTCTAACCGAAACTCTTTTCCCATTCTTCTTTTGTTCCACTTTACTCGCTGTACATACTGTGGTGTTGTTTCTAGGGATTCCCTCACTCCTGCGTTCCCCTGCAGCACTTCCTCCAGGGTATGCTTGAGTTGTTCCCGCATTGGAGCGTTGTCAACAATTTTGAGAAATAGGTGGAACCATTCCTCGATCAGAGCCCCTATAGCGCTCTATTCTCTGGTATCTTACTTCATAGGTAGCTCAATACCTTTGTCTCCCTCCAGTTGGGAAAAAGTTTCTACAGCCTCCTGAAAATATTTCTTCTGCATTTCCGGCCTGATCAGTTGTTGCGGGGATGCTGGCCTGATCACCCTCATCGGATCCTTCTCACGTGCATCTTCCCCTGTTTTCTTTCCTCCTCACATAACTATGGCTAAGTTCTACATTTCCAGAGTCATTGTCCCTCTAGGTTCTGCGTTCACCAGATTCGTGCCTCTCTGCCTTGCTCTTTCCTCCCATTTCTTGATAAGTTCAGGACAATCTTCTGTCGCGTGTGTGTTCATGCGGCACTGGGAACACCAAAGTCTTCTAGTTAGTGGAAATTCTCTGGCCACATGTCCCTCTTGATCACAATTGTATCATCTCAGCGGACCCCATCCTCCTGTACGACCTCCCCTCATATCGTCTCCTCTGCCTCTAGGAGCCTCATTCACTCTGTAGGAGGGCCGATCTAATCAGTATTCCAGTGCATCTAGAGCTTTGCACTGTTTAGTGCTATGAGTCATCAAAGCGCAAAACTCATAGTACACGTTGTTCGGAACATTGGAGTAATTCTGTAAAATCGGACACATCCGAGGTTGATGACCCACTGTTCGGAAAATTTCGCAATACTCTGTTGCGGCTTGGGTCGGCTGATTTGGGAACCTGGTATACTGTGGTTGCGATGGATAGACCCCTTGCGAGTTTATCTGCACAAATTCTTCGATAGGTGGAGCCCCCTACACTACCATTGCTGAGGTCCCCCCTCCCTAGCTTCGCAACCGAGGACACTCGGTCACCACGTGTCCTTCTACCAGGAAATGTGTGCACCAGACATTTGGCCTGGCTGGTCTTATGGGCTGCATCTCCTTAAGTTTTTCAGTCAGATTGGAAATCTGATGTTGCAGTCCCAGTAGGGATGGGTCCTGCGAGGCTACTCCTCCCCTATATTCTTGCGAGTAGCCCGCCATTCCCTCTATCTTCATAGCCTGTTCTAATGCATCCTGTAAGTTATCGATCTTTTGCTGAGTGAGGGGGGTTCGCGTCAAGGGAAGCAGAGCCTTGATGAACCAGTCCCTCTGATGATTCGGGTTGATTTGGTAGTTGAGTTTCCCTATCGCATATTTGAACCTACGCATCAGCTCCCATGCAGTATCTCCTTCTCTTTTCTTGATCTCCCATAGTTCGGATAGACCTTGCTGGTCCGTTTGGGGTAGCTTAAACTCTCTGAAAAAGTCTCGCTTGACATCCGCAATCACTATATTCTGGTGGGCCTCTGACCACTTTATGAACCAGCGTAATGCCTTTCTCTCAGTGTGGTTTGGAATTTGATCAGATTTCCTGCATCTGGCGTCTGCCTAGCCCTCCATATGGCTTCACAAAGGTACTAGTGCTATTCCACATCATCGTTACCCCACCCAAAAAATTCTGGGTACCAGGTGAATGATCTTGCCATATTCGCTTGTGGAGGTGTAACTAGAATGAACCCTCCGGGTCTTGGTTGCGTAATTATACCAATGGAAATGCTACTATTAACATGTGTTGCTGCTAACAACTGACTGCTATTGAAACGACTCAACTCTCTTAACTTAAAAAAAATATCACTTAGGGTTTTATAGAGTAGCAGGGGAAGGTAGGGACCCGTGCTATTCAAACTTTGGGGAGTAGAAATACCTAGAGATATGAATGTCATCCTTTCTTGGAATAAATGCTGCATCGCGACGTACCACTCGACATCATAATCTTCTTCGGGGTGCGCGTCTGCATCTCCTTCGTCAGACATCGTCTCTCTCTTCCTCCGGGCTGGGCTCCCATGCACCCGCCGCACTCCCTCAACGATCCTTCCCATCTCCTGGGGACCCACCTAACCTTCCATGTCCACTATCTTTTGAGGCACCTCCTCTTTATCCTTTCGACTACGCCCCTGTCATTCCAACTCCCTCATCACTCTCTCTCGCCACCTTTCGGCGATATGCACCCTCCGATGTGCACGTTGCTCCATCAACGTCCTCGTGGTTTTAGCATCCATTACCCTACTCCCCCTCTTCACATTTATTATAGAATTTGTCCCTCAGGCCCTTCCCCCAGCACTAGAGGTTTACGCTTCCATTCCTGATTTCTAGAACTCCATCAGCCCTTCGTCCACCATCAAGGCCTTAATCCACAATGGAATTTCCTTCAACAACTTCCCTCTTAGTCCGGATCGGAATATAGCTTCTGCTCTGGAGAAAGACTGGTAGCACTCCACTGCAAACTCCACAATATACCCGTCCAAGGTAGATTCTACCTAGAAATCTACATCTCGGGTCAACTCAGTATCCAGCGATGAAGGGCCACCAGATCTCCGTGCACCCACTTGCGGTTGATCTTCCGCGATTTGTCCTTAGTCACTTTGGTCTGCAGCCTCTGCAACCAGCTATAGAGTTTGCTGGGGAACTTTCCCTAGAAGATATCGTAGGTATCGCTGGCAGAATTAGAGAATAGAACTAGATTTCTGATCGCCTTCTCTTTTTGACTTCTCAACTTAGCTTACTGAGTTATAAATTTGTCTAGGTGGTTATCCCACCATCTTCGTATTTCTCCTTCGAAGATCCTTGATACCATGATCTAGTTCCCCTGAGGAAGTTTATTGGTCCAACAACGAAACCATTTGTTAGCCAGGAAACAGGTCTCGTGGGCAAGACCCAGGTTCAGGGATTGGGCCAACAAGGGAGTCCACTGTAGTCGAGCACCACGCCGGCATTTTTACCTTACTCTGAAGAGCAGAGAGTCTCACCCGAGGCATGCCACGACCACATGAAGGAGGGGAACAGACTGGTATCAGCAAATGGATCCGCAACTCAAAGCTAACGTAGAATCGTACGCACACATAACACCATATATAGAAGATCTCTCAGAACATCATGCAGATAATAAGTAATTAAAATTTTAAAGTACTGCAGGAATCAGGCAACACATTCAAGACATACGATATACCAGCAGCCTTCAGATATATTAAGAAACATTCAGCAGAATCAAGTGTTACATCGCTCAATAGAATGAGCTTCCAGATTCAATTACAATGGTCCTGCAGGACAGAGAGAGATAATACAGCAATAACAGATCTATGGAGACATAGGAAATACAATGCTGTCGAGACCAGGACAGAGCTCTCCTATGGTGTCTGCTCCTCGGCTTCGTCCTACTCTAACCTCTCTAACCTTTTACTGCTGGGTGACGGCCTATTTATTCACCAGCCAGCGCAATTGTTAGTTTCTCCTGTGTTCTCACTCGGCTGCTTTCAGCTTCTTCCTGTTGAACAAGAGTTCCACTGTCTGTCCTTTGCTGCATATTTCCTTCATCTAAACTTGTCTGTGAAAACCTATCCACCTATCTCGTTCTCCTTCGCAACCTCGGCAGCTCCGCTGCATACTGTTGTTGCGCCTGCCATGTACCGATCTGCAACCCAAAATATGTCTTCATGCAAAATTCAAAACAAGGGCCCCAACAAAAACTCTCTGGATTCCAAGGACAACCCTCTTTGGGACAACCTTTAGCTCAGCAGGGCCCTGCTTCTGGTCCACAGGGACAACCATATGGTCCACAAGGCCAACCTTCACAAGGTCAGCCTTTGGCCCAACATGGACAACCCTCTGGTTTTTCAGGTCAACCTTTGAATCAATCGGGATCATCTTTTGGTCCTGGGGGGGAAAATTATCTGTCACAGGGACAACTAGTTGCACCTCAATCACAGCCGCACATTCATTATGGCCCAAATATTGTGCAACCAGGACAACCCTTTGTTCCTTCTCTGGGTCAAACTGGTTATCAAGGACAACCTGGTCCGTCACAACCATCAAGCCAACCTTTTCCAGAAGGACAACCTGTTTTTCCCCAACAACAGTTTCAATAGCAGTTTCAACTAGCTCAGTAGCCATTTCAACCTGCCCACTAGAAGATCCCTTCAGTTTCGCAGCCAGTTCTACCTATTTACCTTTCTTAGCAGCCTCCTCAACCTGCTCCGCAAGGTCAAACTACTCAATCGCAGGGCACTTACTAGCCTCAAGGTTCATATCAACTGGTATATAGCGCGCCTCAGATTCCTTACCCTCAAAATCCACCTTTGTATTATCAACCTCAAAGCCATGCTTACATTCCATAGTAGAATCCTCATACTACTTAGCACGGACCTCCGTGGTCTACTTCAACTCCATATCCTAGTCCTCAATCCCAGTATCAACCAAATTATCCTATTTCTATTCCCTATGATCCGAATCTTTCAGGACATAATGCATGGGGAAAGAATCCTATTCGGACTGGGTACTGG
>JAXQQM020087655.1:0-307696 GCA_034641835.2 Pinus albicaulis | reverse complement strand
TAGTTTGTTGGCAATATGATGCGAGTGTTGTCCTTGATGGCAACCCACTTGATGAAGATGATGGAAACCTACTTAATGAAGTTGTTCTTGATGCTTGATAAGTTTATTATTAATGATGTAAATCTGTTGTTCTACAAGTAGTCTCCTTGCAGGAAGAAATAAATATACGATGTACAAGAATAAGATGTTCTACAAGTAGTACAGAAGTTGCAGAAGAAATAAATATCAGTATGTGCAAGAATAATGATGAAAAAGGTGTGTTACAAGGCATACGCGGGTTTGTCAAGGAGAAGGCGCGTATGCACGCGGAAAAGTACGTGCCAAGTCACGTATGATCAATTGCGCTCTAAATGTGTAAAACCAGGGGTTACTACCATGGTATTGACCCATTGTATTGAGCGCTGGATTGTCTATGAGATCCCGTCCAGGAATACCATCGGAAGTGATGTGGTTTTGGCTCATGGTATTGACAAAGGCTAAATCTATATAAGGAGAAGAAAATCATTGTGCAAGATGTCTGGGTTTTAATGAATACTTCACTCTGAAGTATATATGTATGAATGGGTAACTGTGGAATGATAGATCTGAATTCATAATGCACCTATGAAGAAATTGATGAAGAGGGATCTCTAGATCTGAAATGTATATATACTTTCTAGATCTGTTTATGGAATGTTAGATCTGAGATGAGGCAAACATGTTCTTGAAGTGAAGGGTAAAATCTGAGATACATATCTGTTTTGGAGAATTGCACTACCCTATAATCTTTGAAGATCTATACGCTTGTTTTCAGCAGAGAAAGCGCGTATATACGCGGGTTTAATTCAGCGAAAGCGCGTATGGAATGTGAAACCAGTTATGAAGTATGTGCAGATGTATACGCGGGTTGATATGCATGAAAGCGCGTATATACGGGGATATTTGAAAGGAAACGCGTATAAAAACTAGGGTTTACTTTTGAAGTTTATGGTATGAGATGTCGATGCATTACGATGTTTGATATATTCATACAGATCTAGGTTGTTTGAATGATGATTATGCTGCTGGTTATATTGATGAAAGATCAAGTTGTTGATTGATTGCTTGATGATTCAATGAATGAAGTGATGGAGTTATAAGTTTCAGTTTTATGTATGATTGAGCTTAAATGTGTGGAGTGGGTCCAGTCTAAAAATATGATGAAAAGTGGCCTGCAAGTTGTGTTCTAAAGGAAGCTATTGGATCCGGTGTGAAAATTGATGAAACGTGGCCCATGGTGGTGCTGAGGGTTGTAGCCTTCAGTCAGGGGGTTGTAGCTCCATTCCATGTGAGGCTGGTAAACAAGAGCAGGGGGTTGTAGCTCCTTTCCAGGTGAGGCTGGTAAACGAGAGCAGGGGGTCGTAGCTCCCTTCCAGGAGAGGCTGGTAAACGAGAGCAGGGGGTTGTAGCTGCCTTCCAGGAGAGGCTGGTAAACGAGAGAAGGTTGTAGCCTTCTGCAGGTGGTTTCCTGCGTGCTGGTATGAGTTTGCAGCAGTACATGGTTGTAAGATGTTTTCTCTATAATGAAATATTGAAGGCTGAGACAACGGCAGCGGTGGTTTTCTCCAGACTTGGGTTTCCACCTAAAATCCTGGTTTTCATGTGTGTTGCCTATGTGTTGATGGTTTAATTTGTTATTACTGCACATGCTTACTGTTAACTAAACATCTGATGAGTGAATGTTGCAAAAATCTAAGTAAAGAAATAAATGCATAATAAGATCTCTGTGTATACGCGAGTTGTATGAAGGATATCAGCGTGTATACGCGATTTGGGCTCAGTAAAGTAGCATATGGGTTTTAGAGAAAGAAAAAAGTAAAAAGTTTTGAGTATGCCCTAAATACTAATTCACCCCCCCCCCCTCTCAGTATTTTTCCCAACAATTGGTATCAGAGCAATTCCTTCTGCAGAAGCTTGATCGCTTGAAGGGGATCCGTCACAGTGGGAAAGAAGCAAAAGAAGAAGGCTACTCAAGGAAAGGAGATATCTTAGAAAACATGTGCAGCAGAAAATGAAGAAGATGAAACAGGTAGTGATTATTGTTCTTGTGATATTCTTCTTTGTGCAAGAAATGGCGAAGATAGTGAAAGTAATGCTATGGACCTAAAAGAAGTTATCAAAGATAAACAAAGAATATTTAATGAGAAGGAATCTGCCTACAAAGATTTCATCTCTAGACTGAAAAGGATGTACGATAATGTATCCATTAAAAGTAAAGGACTTGAAGCAGAAATCGTCTCTCTAAAAGCAGATCTGGAAAAATCAAATAAGAAGAATGAAGAAATTGAAGCAGAAATCATCTCTCTCAAAGAATATATAGAAAAAAAAAATATGAAGAATGAAGAACTCATCTCGCTGAAAGCAGATCTCAAAGCATCAAATAAGAAGAATGAAGAACTTAAAGAATAAATCATCTCTCTGAAAATAGCATCATATAAAGAGAGTGAAGAACTTTTACAAACTTTTGAAGCACAAGAAAATGGGTTGAAGGAAGAAATTTTAAATTAAATGATCAAGTAGAAGAAGGAAAAATGGTTGAAGAAAGCATGAAGAAGCAATGCCAAAAATTGGAGGTTGAGGTAAACATTCTCAAAGGTAAATTAGAAGAAAAGGATAAACTCTTGAGGTTTCAAGTTAGTACTAAGATTCTAGAGAATATTCTTAGTAGTCAAAGGTCTCCCTCTGTTAAACTTGGTCTTGGTTTTCATGAAAGCAGTTAAAGGAGAATCTGATTCACAAGGAAGTGCTAAAGACTCCAAGATATCGATACAAAATCGAAGAGTTGAAAGAAACAAGAAGTCAGCAGAGTAATCATGAACACTCAAAGAAATCATTCAATAATGTTGAATGCTTTAAATGTCATAATTATGGGCATGTTGCATAAAATTGGAGAAGCAGATTATTTCAGTCACAATCAAACAGATTCTATTCAGAAAGGTACTCTGGTTCCTTCAAGGGATATTTTTTTTCATGCAACAAGTATGGTCATAAAGCAGCTGATTGCAATAGAAGGAAGAATATAAAAACACATTATGATCCATATGCTTACTTTTCTGGTCACATAAGATGTTATGCCTGTAACAAGTATGGACATGTAGAAAAATAATGCAGGATGAATAGATCTGAGAAAGTGGACAATTTCCAGAACACAATTAGAAAGTTCAAGCAAAGTTGGAAAAAGAAGGAGGACCGGTCAGAAACGTAGGGAATATTGACCCTACTGCAGTCATCTGCTTCTAAATCTTATTTCTCATAATGACTGCATGAATGATGTGAGATGAATTATAGAGATTAGTAATGTATCATCACAGGGGGAGCAATGTATGATGATTCACATGGTTGGTTTGGTTATTTTGGTTATGTGTATTTCTGACAGAGCATCTGATGTGAAGAAGACAGGTACAAGTGGTACTACTTCAGGGGGAGATGAAGGAATGTGAAGTTTTCAATGTTTCACTTTCCATACATGAGTTCAGTGAACTAAAGACGCGTATACACGCGAGTTACAGAGGATACAGTCGCGTATGCACTAATGATAAGAAAATCAGTGATTCAGCTAAAGAACAGGAGCACAGGTTCAGGGGGAGCATTAGTCTGACTATTAATGATTGCATTATTGAAATTATATCTACTTATGTCTCAGTTGTAAATAATGATGACATGATACATGATTTATTATGATGAGTTTATGGATGAGCCCTGTTTTCTTTTTGCTGAAGAATATATTTTTTGTTGTTTTCACACATGAATAAGATGGAAGTCTTGTGATACAGAGATAAGGATAAATCATGCAGAGTTTGTTGTTGGTTAAGACCTCTTTTAATTCTTACACATGTTACATCATGATCATGATAAATCTTGAAGATCTTGGTGACATCAGATCACATGAATGATTACTTGACACGTATGGTTTATTGTAGAAGTTGTCCTGGTATGATAATTCCTCTTGGGAAGAATATGTTGATTCTGCAAAGAGTTTGAAGGCTTGGTTACTAATGAGCTTATGCTACAACCATTGGATGACTTTTGAAGATACAACTGCTGGATGACACTTTTGAACATAACTACTTTGTCCTATTTCTTCTTCTCTCATATATTCCAGGGAAGCATTCAAAATATCCTAGATAGAAGCTGGAAGTTATCTCTGCCTTTTAAAGAGATCAGATCTGTTCAAAATCAGAAGATTAAAATGGATACGTGGATTTACTAAATGACAGTCGCGTATATACGCGAGTACATACAACTAAAACCGCGTATGGGTGCTTGCTGACAAATTTCTCTGATTCAGCATTCTTCGGCAGAGCTGCAGTATTGTTTTGGTATCTCTGGTGGTGTTCCAGTAATCATAATTCAGTTTCATTCTTAGATGTTTCTTAAAGATTCCTTGATGATTTGGATGTTGAAAGTGTTTAGGTTGCATAAGCTAAGAAGGAGTTTTGGTCATATGGAAAGGATGCATTACATGCACATTTTCAGGAAGAGCATTAGCCTTGCTGAGCATAATGCATTGTTGGCATTATGATGATTCTGAAATATGATCTTTCTTGAGGTATTTTTAGTAGTGGTCATAAAAGTTCATATTTGTAATTTGATGAAAAGTTCATGTTGAGACCTATGATGTAAAATTGTAATATTCAATCACGTAAGGACTTGTTCAAATTTGTAAACCCACTTGGTTGGGTAATCGAGTCAAACTTGTAAACCCACTTTGTTGGGCAGTTGAGTCAAAATGTGTAAACCCTCTTGGTTGGGTATTTGAGTCTCATATGTAAATCCACTTGGTTGGATCTTTGATGTAAGTATGAGTTCTTGGTGAAAGGAAGGTCAAAGAGTCATGTACTTCATTGAAAAATATGTTTGAACATTCAAGCATGAACTCAGGGGGAGCATGGTAACTTCAATGCACATCAAATCTACAGTGCTCTTCTTTTACATGAGCAGAAAAACCTTGCGTTGGTTTTGATCCACCCTTTGCCCTTGATGTCAAAGGGGGAGAGTAACCTGGTGTTTGAATAACGGGAGAGTAACATGGTTATTATATAATGGTTATAATCAATGTATCTATCTGTTGTGGTGATCAAACACCATTGTGGTTTCCATCAAGTCCAAAGGGGGAGATTGTTGGCAATATGATGCCGAGTGTTGTCCTTCATGACAACCCACTTGATGAAGATGATGGCAACCTACTTAATAAAGTTGTTCTTGATGCTTGATAATTTTATTAATAATGTAAATCTAATGTTCTACAAGTAATAAATAAGTTTGAAGAAATAAATATCGATATGTACGAAATAAGATGTTCTACAAGTAATACAGAAGTTCCAAAAGAAAGAAATATCAGTATGTGCAAGAATAATTATGAAAAAGGTATGTCACAAGGAATACGCGAGTTTAGTGAAGGGAAGGTGCGTATGCACACGGAAAAGTACGTGCCAAGTTGCGTATGATCAATTGCGCTCTAAATGTCTAAAACCAGGGGTTACTACCATGGTATTGACCCATTGTATTGAGCGCTGGATTGTCTATGAGATCCCGTCCAGGAATACCATCGGAAGTGATGTGGTTTTGGCTCATGGTATTGATAAAGGCTAAATCTATATAAGGAGAAGAAATTAATTGTGCAAGGGGTGTGCATGAGTCTGGGTTTGAATGGATACTTCATCTGAAGTATGTCTGAATGGAAAGGGTAACAGTTTGATGATAGATCTGAATCTATGATGCACCTATGAAGACAATGATGAAGAGGGATCTCTAGATCTGAAATGTATATGTACTTTCTAGATTTGTTTATGGAATGTTTAGATCTGAGATGAGGCGAACATGTTCCTGAAGTGAAGGGTAAAATCTGAGATACATATCTGTTTTGAAGAATTGAGCTGCCCTATAATCTTTGAAGATATATACGTTTGTTTGTAGCAGAGAAGGCGCGTATATACGCGGGTTGAATTCAGTGAAATCGGGTATGGAATGTCAAACCTGTTCTGAAGTATGTGCAGATGTATACGCGGGTTGATATGCATGAAAGCGCGTATATACGCAGGATCAATGAAAGAAAAGTGTGTATGAAATCTAGGGTTTGCTGAAGTATGTGGTATGAAATGTCTGATCTGTTCTGTTGTTTTACTGTTATCTGACAATGATATATTCGTACAGATCTGGGTTGTTTGAATGATGATTATGCTGTTGATTATATTGATGAAAGATCAAGTTGTTGATTGATTGGTTGATGATTCATTGAATGAATTGATAAGGGTATAAGTTTCAGTTTGATGTATGATTGAGCTTAAATGTGTGGAGTGGGTCCAGTCGCAGAAATATGAGAGAAAGTGGCACGAAAGTTGTGATCTATTGAAGCTATTGGATCCAGTATGAAAATTGATGAAACGTGGTCCACGGTGGTGCTGAGGGTTGTAGCCTTCAGTCAGGGGGTTGTAGCTCCCTTCCAGGTGAGGCTGGTAAATGAGAGCAGGGGGTCATAGCTCCCTTCCAGGAGAGGTTGGTAAACAAGAGCAAGGGGTTGTAGCTCCCTTCCAGGAGAGGCTAGTAAACGAGAGAAGGTTGTAGCCTTCTGCAGGTGGGTGCCTACGTGCTGGTAGGAGTCTACCCCAGCACATGGTTGTAAGATATTTTCTCTATAATAAAATATTGAAGGCTGAGACAACGGCAGCGGTGGTTTTCTCCCGACTTGGGTTTCCACCTAAAATCCTGGTGTTCATGTGTGTTGCTTATGTGTGATGGTTTATTCTGTTATTATTGCACATGCTTACTGTTAACTAAAAATCTGATGAATGAATGATGCATAGACCTAAGTAAAGAAATAAATGCATAATAAGATCTCTGTGTATACGTGAGTTTTATGAAGGATATCCGCGTGTATACGCTAGTTGGCTTCATCAAAGTAGCGTATGGGTTTTAGTGAATGGAAAAGCAAAAAGTTTTAAGTAAGTCCAAAATACTGATTCGCCCCCCCCCTCTCAGTATTTTTCCCAACATAGTTGGGTCTCTTAAGAAAGTAAGTCAATAGATTGATGCTACGGGCGAACTGTTAAGATTTGTTTGGTTGTTTTGGGTAAGGACTCCTACTAGTTGTGTGCGCATAGATACTCAGTCCTACTATGTGCGGACCCTACTAGGCTGTGTGCATGGGTTGTGTTTGGATTGTAAGTGGATATTTGATATTAATGAATGCGAAGTATCGTTGAAGTATCTTTGTGTTATCTGGATTGGTTATGTTTACTGCTAAAGTGCATTTGTGATATTTATTTAAGCTACGAATGTATCTATGTTCTGGAATTATCATAAGTATATATGTGATCTGATATTGGTTGCGATTATAGTGCTCTGTGATGGTATTTGGTAATGCATAAGTGGATGCGAATGCATTGATTAGATCTGATAGCTTTGATATGGTTATATGTTGATTACACTATTAAAGGAGCTACGAATAGACTCATTTTGTGTGAACCTAGTAAGTTATAACACAGATCTGCCTTGAATTACCTACTCTCTCTCAAGGTGCAGAAAAATTTTTCCAGCACCCTCCCATACTACTTCGGGTGAGACCTTGGCCTGCACAAGTAGGTCATTGCCGAAAGGGCTAGTAGTATAGGGGTTTTTTGGCAAACCTTAACCTCCGAACCCAGGTCAGGACCCCTCAAGCCAACAAATGGTTCTATTTCCGGGACCGAAAGAATTTTGAGAGAGGGATCGGGTAACACCATGAGTTCATTGGAGACCTTGGAGGGTGGAAATTGAAGACTGGTTTGAAAGACAGATTCAGGAATTTGCTATAAAAGAGAATCACAGAACGAAGCTGACAACTGAGAAGTGGAAAAACAGGTACATATTCACTTAATTATATGAGATTTTCTTTGTAGCCTTTACGCAAGAGCTTCAGGGGTGGTTGGAAAGGCTCGTAGAATTCTAGACATGTTGGAAGGACGATCAAGTTATGCAGTTGACACTAGAATTGATTCAACAGTTGGAGAGAACTGACAATTTGATCACCCGTACAGTAGATCACTGGGTGGATAGTGTGCTAGGAGGATTTGTGACAGAATTTAAAATCGATCAGTTCGTATCCTATTCTGAAGCAGAGAGGAGGTTCTTAAAAGGTTTCCAAGGTAAGTTCTTGAAAACACTGCCATTGTTAATCAAAATATTACTATGCAAAAAAAGCATTTTGTGCAGCCACACCGAGTGAATGTCCTATGATATAAGTGAGAGTACAACATGAAGTGGTAAGTACTATTGAAATAATCAAGAAGGAGATAGATTCTTCTATAGTCCATTAAGAGAATCCATTATACATTAAAGAAATAATCCTCCAGCTACACCACCTTCAAGTCAACATAAGGGTAAGAACTCACCCACACCTCTGTCACCACCGGAAGAATATATGGCCACACACATGAAGCTACCCACCTTCAAGGGTGTAGGATATGAAGATATGGACTGATTTTGGTTTCTACAGAATCAGTATGGACTACGTAGAATGTGGCTACTGATGTTGTAAAGAGAGCGTAGCTATCCTTTGCCTTTGAAGGAAGGGTCTTGGACTGGTATATGGGATACGTAGGACAAAATGTGGATCCATCTATTCAAGAATTAAAATAGCTTTAAAAAGGTAGTTCTGAAAGCCTAAGTACTACTTGCAGCTAGTAACTGACCTAAAATACTTTAGAAAAGGACCCACTGAGTCTGTATGGGAAGCTGATCAGCGGTTAAAGAAGGTTATCAGAGATGGAGAATTTCAGTATGATGATAGACAACACAAGGAATGGTTTATTGCTATGCTGCTACCTCACTTGCGTGGACCTATGGGTCAGTAGGCGATTGAGACACAAGCCTTGGATATTTCTATGAAACTAGAGGCTGCGCCAAGTTACGATGCCCAATTTGGAGTGCAACAGATCAAGGGAAAACTGGAGGCAATGCACCTTGAAATATAGAATCTGTGAAAAGAATGGGGGAAAGAGGATAGTCCAGACATATGGTGCATAAGATGAAGGGTGTTCGGTCATACCAAGGATCAGTGTCCTCTGCTGATGGATTACATGCAGGCTGGGGGACCTAGCCCATTCCGCCCTAAGGAGGCTATGGGGCCAACTGGCTCAACGTTATGGTGCGCTGATTGTCGTGTTGTCGAGCTACATGATACTAACCACTGTCCCTGTCTTGGTGCTTATGTTTCAAAATTGAAGCAACAATGTTGTCGATTCTGCTCCTCTGTGGCGCATGACGAGCATAACCTGTCAGACTTATGAATTGATGATAGATCAAGGAAACCTATACAGGGTATAGGCTGACCCTTCTTCACCACTTTCTCCCTCAAGCAGAGGAGGCTCCCCGACAAGGGGCAGGGGAGGGGGAAGGGGTGGAGGTGTAGGTCGTGGAAGAGGAAAATTGATCTATTACAACTGTGGAGAAATAGGGCACTTTTCGAAGGACTGTCTATTAGTATGAATCATAATCGCAAGTGTATGAAAAAGGCTCAATTTAGCCGTGCATAAAAAACAACCTTAATAGAAAATATGGCTACCAATATCTTTAGATCTGCAATTAGTTGACCAAGCTAAATGCTGCAAAATCTAGATCTATGCATTAAAAGAAATTAAGCAGTAAATAAAAACAAGAGTTTCTCCATGCATCCAATAGACAAGACAAGAATACGTTTAAAGAATTTTTTATTTATGGCACCTGGGAGGAGAACATATAAGGATGTTACCATTCCTCCTCAATGGGATGGGTTCTTGTAAGTCCTCATCACTTCAAATCTAAAATCCTTCTCTCTTGATGGTGTAGAAAACCCAGACAAAAATGGATATAAAAGGGAGCTCACAAGAAAAATGATAGCAAATATGACAATGATGGTGGATCAAAGTTAGACCAAGAGTATAGATCTAGAATGATCTTTAGGCAAAAAAAGGTACTGAGTGAATGGAAAAACTCTTCTATTTATAGCAAAATATTTAGTTAGTCTAGATATTGGTGCATAATTAAAATATTATTAACCAAATCAAGATCCAACTTTTATGGAATATTTTACTATATTTGTTGGAGGGAAAAAGAGTTTGACTTTGGTCAAATCCCTTTATTTGTAAACAATGAATAAATAAATGATTTATTTATTATTTTAAGGATGTGGTTGAGTAATAATCAAATAAATAATTATTTATGAATGATTTAGTCAAATTTAACAAGGAATATTATTTAAATAAGGTTTACATAACTATTCCTAGAAAATAATAAGATAAATAATAATTTATCTAATTAATTTTCCTGTTTTGGGTTAAATATGACCTGGAATATTAATTAAACTATTGTTTAACTAATTATTCCTTGAGGAAAATCAAACAAATGTGGATTTGTTTAATATTTCCTAATGGGGTTTCCTGTTTAGACCATAAACAACTTAATAAAGGTGGTTTACTAAGTTATTTTTCACAGTGAAAGAAATTTTACTTAGGGTAAAATTGGTCTTACATTGTGTACTTAGTTCCATCTAATAGTAAGAGGTTAGATGACCAAAAAATGGTGTAACACTGTCTGAACCCTGCGAGGCAATCTTGTCGATATTGTCAACAATTGGACAATGTGATTGAAGACTATCCAATCTTGATAGCAAAAATACAGGAAAAACAATAGACACATATGCAGAATGTGCAGAGGGTTAAGGTGGAACCGCGTGATGAAGGACCAAGTATTAATGTCATAATGCGTAGCGACATGGCTACTGGAGGAGCTAAGGATAAAGTTGCGACTGAATCTCTTATCCGAAAAGCAGTTGTCAAGCAGTAAATCTTGGACCTATAGAAGGAAAAGGAAAACTTCGTCGCAGCTCGCAAAGACTTTACTAAGGATGAGGCGTCTACTTCAAAAGCTCTAGTAAACCTAAGAATAGACGATGATGTTAAACCATTTCTACAGGCATGTATGAAGCTGCTAAGCAACCAGAAGGTAGTAGAAAATTTGCAAGAACTAATAGATAGCTGCGTAGAAAGAACTAACCCTTCCTCGGAAGTTTAGCATGTGCACAAAGTTTACAAGCATAAGAAACTCACTGGTCGGGAAATGCGGCTAATAGTGCATATTGGCGACTAGGAAATGGATCAGGTTATTTTGGACCTAGGGTCAGATGCGAACGTATTGCCGAAGAAAACTTAGTTGTGGATGGGAGAGCCTAAGTTGGAATGGTCTACTATCCAGCTACGCATGGAAAAAAAATATAAGATCATACCATTGGGGAGGTTGTCAAAGATTATGGTAGATATTGCAGGAGTTAAGGTCCGCACCAACTTTGAGGTAATTCAGATTGTGGAAGATGCAGACCCCTATCCTACGCTCCTAGGACTATATTGGGCAATAGACGTGGGAGGAATTATCATCCTAAAGAAAAAGAGAATGGTGTTTGAGAATGAGGGTATGAGGGTGATAGTCCCACTAGACCTTGTGGAAGGAGATCGTTATACAGAACCAGTGCATGAAGAAGATAATTTGGATCACATCTATAAATTAACTCCTCGAGACAAGGATTGGATCAATCCAACGACTGATGGTATGCTTTGCTAGGATAAGGAAAATGAATTCTTCTTTGACTCCGACGGGGAGATAGAAAATTGGCAGAATCGGTTACATGATGTATCTACGCTGCGATGTCTTAGAATCACAAAGAACTTCAGTGTATCTCCTATGAGGTAAGAGAACTGCCCTACTTTGATGGTTCTAGTAGTATTCAGGAGTTTTTGTGAACATTTGAAGCTGAAGTCCCATGGGAGAAAAGGATGTGGGACGTTAATCTAGCCATGTGCAACCCCTACGAGGTGGTCAGACACACATAATGGGATGTTCCAGGATTGGGAAGAGTGTCGCGAAATGATGGTCCTACAGTTTTAACCCCCGGCTCACCTGCACGTAAAGACTTTCCTTGGCCTAGGGGACCTGCGCAAGCACTTGTCCGCATGGATGGAGGAATGGTGCGAAAGAACTACAGAGGAATGGGTCCACCTATTCATTCATACCTTGGGGCGAATCCCAACCACATGGTATTTAGATGCAAAATTACACCTGCGCACCCACCACTGGGAAACCCTAAAGGACAAGTTCATAGGGACATTCGGTTTGATAGATGGAACAGAGTCACTCGACGAAGCTCTGTAGGATATAGATGACTTAGTATTTGATGAATCACACCCTTTTGTAGCACATGGGGCACAAAGGTGGGAGACATAGATGCAGGATATTGTTGATTTTTGTAATATATCAATGGAGGAATGTGATGAAGACCCGCAAAATATTTCTATCTCAGAGTTGGAGGGCAAGCGTGTAGTTGTGTGACCCCCACTGCAAACCGTCAATGTCACTAAGCCTCTGAAGCTACGAGAAGTCAACATTGGGATGGAGGAGAAACCTAAGCTAGCTAAAATAGGGGAATACTGGGATGATGATATTGTGGGAAAAGTCACGGAAATCCTCACTGAATACCAGGACCTAATTCCAACAAAATTCTCCAAACTCAAAGGGATTACAAGGGACCTAGGGGTCATGCACATCACTTTAAAACCAGATGCGCGCCCTGTGAAACAATGCCCTTATCAGTTGAATCCCAAGTATAAGTAGAAAGTCAGGGAAGAACTTGACAAAATGATAGCCGCAGGTATCATCGAACCAGTCGAATAATCAGATTAGGTAAGTCCTATGGTGGTTCAGGAGAAAAATACTAAGGGAGAGATACGACTCTGTGTTGACCTATGCAAATTGAATGATGCCTGTGTACATGATCCCTTTCCTACACCATTCTTAGATGAAATCCTTGATAACGTGGGAGGGCAGGAAGTGTACTCATTCATAGACGGGTTCTTAGGCTACCATCAAATTAGTATCGCACTTGAATATCGCAGCAAAACTACATTTTCCACTGAATGGGGATCTTTCCAGTACATTGTCATGTCGTTTGGGCTCAAGAATGCCCCTGTCATATTTTCATGGGTGTTGGTCACCATATTCAAGGAGTTCATCCACAATTTTTTGGAGGTATATTTTGATGACTGGACGATCTTCGGGCTAGTAAAGAAGAACATCTCAAACTTGCGCATGATGTTGGACGCTTGTAGAAAGCACCAAATTTCCCTGAATATCAAGAAGTGCATATTTTGCACACCCTTTGGGATATTGCTAGATCACATAGTCTATTGACAAGGATTGATTGTTGACCCTGCCAAGATAGCAATGATCATCAACCTGGCAGTACCTACAACTGAGAAACAGCTACGCTCTATCCTCGGGCATACAGGCTACTACAGGAAGTTCATTCAAGGGTACGCGGTGATCAAAACACCTATGGAAATGTTGCTAAAGAAGGACATTTCATTTTTTGGGAGGAGGAATGTCAGAAGAGCTTCGAACTACTCAAGGAGAAGATCGTTTTTGTGCCTATCCTTATATTTCATGACTGGGTGAAGTTTTTCCATGTTCACATAGATGCATCAAGGATTTCCCTAGGAGCTTTCCTTACACAGCTTGGAAACGGAGACATTGAACATCCAGTTGCATTTTCTAGTAGGAAAATTTCTAGTGCGGAGCGCAACTATTCCAATACTGAGCGTGAAGGGTTGGCCATGGTATACACCCTGCAAAAATACAGGCATTATCTGTTAGGAGGGCACTTCAAGATGTTTACAGATCACTCAAATTTAAAGTACCTAGTGAATAAGCCTATGTTGGGGGGGAATATTTGCTGATGACTACTACTATTTCAAGAATATGACTTGGAGATTATCGTAAAGCCAGTGAAGCTGAATGCCAGGCCAAATCACTTATCCTGAATTGAAAGTGGCGAAGATTCGACCAACCTAGAAGAGGGACTTCCTGATGCATAGCTGTTCACTAGTAAGGTATTTGATGCACACTTCACTGACATCATTTGACTATGGGGATGGCGCCTGTAGATTATTCAGTATAAAAGAAGATATAGCTAGTTACCCACGCAGTGGATTTTACCATCATCGTAGACCATTTGGGAGCCGACGAAGTGCTGCAAAGATACGTAGTGGAGCATGAAAGGCACGCCATCTTAGTAGAAGCCCACAGGGGTATAGCAAGAGGTCACTACACAGGAAAAGAAACAATGCAGAAGATCTTGAGAGCTAGGCTATGGTGGCCCACACTGCATAGCGACTCTCACGAATATTGCAAAGCCTACGATATGTGCCAAAGGACAAGAAGGGCATCGCGCAGATATGAAATTCCCCTACAACCGCAAATGGCCCTGCAAGCGTTTGAAAAATGGGCCATCGACTTCGTTGGGCCCATCAACCTGCTAGGAAAGAAGACAGGTGTGTGCTACACCATCACTGTGACTCATTATGTAACTAGATAGGCCGAAACATAAGATGTTCAGGATTGCGCTGCAGATACCGCTGCACACTTCATTTTTGAACATATTCTGACCAGTTTGGTTATCCGAAGATCCTAATGAGCGATAGAGGTACACACTTTGTGAATGAAACAATACATGCCTTGACTGAAGAATTTCAGATCCACAACGCGAGAAGCACCCCGTATCATCCACAGTAAAATGGAGTTGTAGAAGATTTTAATAAAATATTGGAGAAGGCACTGACTAAGGTCTGTAACGTCAATCGCAGTGACTGGGATGTGCACATCCTGTCAGTCCTTTGGGCCTATTGAACCACCTGTAAGAAGTTGACTGGAAAAACACTGTTTCGGATGGTTTATGGTAAGGAGGCCATTATGCCTATGGATTATCTCGTTCCTAGCCTACGCATCACATCCTTTACCAACATGGAGGAGCCTGATATCATGGAGCAACGGTTAGCACATCTTGTGGCCTTGGAGGAAGATCATTTCATTGCTAACTTCCATCAGTAAGTTTAGAAGCCCCAGGATAAGGCATGGCATGATCGACATATTTGGAAAAATACATTTGCGGAGGGATAATTGGTCATGCTATATAATAGCCAGTTTGGGAAACACCGAGGGAAGTTCCATCAGCACTGGCTAAGTCCCTATATGGTAAAGGAAATTACTGACAGAGGAGTTGTCCGATTAGCCACCCTACGTGGTGATATGGTACCAGGATATTTCAATGGAAGCCAACTCAAACCATACCAAATCAAATGACTATATGGCTGGAGTAGCTATATGGGGCGAAATACGTGCATGCAGGAGGACAAACAAAGGCAGGATCGTGGTATGCGCAGGTATCATTTGCAAGTTTAGAATCATAGAGAGGTGTGATGGGAGCGTAGGGGTGCACTCGGAGCACAGGAGGTGTGCTGGAAGCATAGGGGTAATCTACAGCTGCGAAAACTAGCCATTGGAACAATAAAACTAGGTAAAAAGAAAATTTTACCATTGAAAGGGGCAGGCAGCCGACAATTAATGAGGTGATTTCTAAAGATTTTTTACTATTTAATTAATGGTAAGTTTCTAATAAGCCGCACCCACCCGTTGGTTGATCTCCGAGGCTATAAAAGCATAAGGATAGCTTAGAAGAGGGTTTTGTGTATCTTGAATAGTTTGTTCTTTGTGAAATTCTGTGAGTATTGCGCTTTGTTCATGTCTGAGTGTGCTTCCCCCTCTGATAGTAGCAACACCTGAGTTCATTTTTCACACAAGAATGACTGAAATTAATCCTCCTGAATCCTCCCAGACCATGGCCTCAGCGCAGAAAGAATCTAAGGAAGTACTGTAAGTCACCCCTGATGTTGAGGAGTTTATGTCCACACCGAGCAAGGGAAAGCAGAAGGTAAAGGGAAAAGGCCAGGAGCAAGGGCCGGGGAAACCTGCCAAGTGGGTTGGGTTGAATCCATGTACTTCGGCGTGGAATGTCAAATCCCCATGAACGGTGCCACAAGTGCATTCTCCCAACCCATTAAAGATACCTCTATCTTCTCAGGAAGAGGCACATATTGCCAAACCAATAAGCTAGCTACCACCCTATGTGCAGCCTTGTAGGCCCTCGGTGTGCACACCCAAGAATCTCGATGGGATGCATGCCTATCTACAGATTCCTCTTATTTTGGTTGAGGTCTCCATCATTGGAGGCTCCTTTTGCAAGCTCCACACAGTCAAGTTCGACGATCATGACCTAGAAAACCTGGAGGCCTTCCTTGAACTTGCACCAGAATTGTATCTGGAGAGGGTATTGGAGAATGATGTACTGAAGGTAGTCCCTATGCCATGGGAAAGTGGATTGGTTGGGTCTGGGTTATTAAACTTGCTATGGATTCCTCATTTCGACCACTACAACATCACTGACAGGATTGTGTGGAAGTTTCTTGCTCTAGTCCATGACGACTACTTAAGGATTCAGGATCGCATTGCCATAAATGCAACGCTCATTCACTGTATCACTGGTTTGCCCATGAAAGGGCTGAATCCCATGGAACGTGTTGGGAATAAATATGAACAACAGATTTTCGATAAGGTGCGTGAGGATTATCATGTTGAACAAAACACTAGGGGGTTCATGATCAGCGCTATTAGAGACCCCGGTGCATGCATGGGAGCCTTGTTGTTAGCATGCAAGATGATACGCAAGTGCTAGGTTGCCATGGTCACTGCATATGTAATCCAGTTGGTTGATCACTATGAAAAGGGGGTTTTCTTCAACAGGTCCCAGTTCATGTGCACAGAAGTTTTGGAGAATGTGCATGAATCCCAGGATCATGAAAGGGCCTTCTATTACTCCTGGTTGCTGCTCCTCATCGTGTTGGTCACATAGGAAGCCCCAAAAGATTCAGTCCTCCCTGAGCTAGAGCCAGATATGTTCGAAGGGGCACGGTATGTAAATTCGTGGGATTTGAAGGATGAAAATCGAATTGAAGATAATAAGGCATTCTAGTTCCTATTTCAGAGCGGGCTCACAGCTACCATTCACTCTTGGTCACGGTTGTCACCAACAATTTATGAAAAGTACAAGAGCATGGCAGAATTTCAATTAAGAATGCACAATGTACAGATCAGGGGCTACAAGGATCTAGCATAGGTATCACTCCCGTATATGGTCGCTGACGAGGAGGTTGATCACCTTATTGCTACTTGGCTTGGAAATTAGGCTTCAAATTAGGTACGAAGGACACTGCAGGTATGAGCACCACAAAGGTCACCCCATATGAAACCACCAAAGAGACCAGAGGGTAGGGAAAGATTACTAGGAAGGGAGTGGACCCGGAATCACAAGGAAAGACTACTGGGAAGGGAGTGGACCCGGAATCACATGGCAAGAGTACAGCGAAGGGAGTGGACCCAGAATCACAGAAGGATTTGCAGTAGGATTTGGGCACAAAGGGTCTGGATGCGGGAGATTCTTACTCCCCTCGAGGTACAAAATGGAATGGTGACCCTATTAAAGGACCATGGAAGAAGCAATAATCTCAACAGATAGAATGAGACACTAGAGTTACTCTGACAGAAAAGGACCTGGAGCATATTGTAGAAACATTCACCCTCACCGCAGAAGATAAATGGTTGGCTCTGGAAGAGCAGCACAAGGCAATGGTCGCTATGCTCCAGTCTGAGCTCCGACCTCTGCAGCTCAAAACCGACACCCTCTAAACGAGTTTGGTGCAGGCACGACTGCCACCAGCAACAAGTAGCGAGTTGATTATCACAACGAAAAGTTGCCTTTGCCCCCTGCTAGGTGCAACATTCGTCTTAAGCCCGCCTACCTTGGGAGCGCAAGTCCAGGCCTGCACAGAGGTACAATTGGATCTAACCCGACTGCTGCATGAACCACTGTAGGTCCTTGACGCATCACTCTTCGAAGAAATTCAACACAAAGACTGCCAGGTGCACCAAAAACTCAGTACAACTGAGCAGATGATTGTGGAGAAGTCCGCTGAAGTGTCCTAGGCACAGGTTGCATGCACCCTTGCCACCATGCAGCAGACAGAGCTGGAATGACTAATCAGTAGACTCTGCGCATATGTCACTAAGGACATCTCGGCTTCTGCCACCCCCCAGGCCAATATTGAGGGGATTTTTGCAGCACTAAAGGCTTCAAGAACCAAGATTCAGGCTATTAAGATAGATATGGAACATCAGATTGCAACTTTATAGGCCAAATTGTAGCCAGAAACTCCACTTGAGGTAATAGCCCAGCGAGCCATGCTGGTAACCGAGGCTGCCAATACAATCACAACTCATATTTCTCAGGGTGTAGAGCTATTGGAGATAGCTATGCAACTGTGGTATAAGGTACAACGTGACCCCCTCCTACGAGATTTTACTCAAGAGCTACACAAGAAGGAGGAAGAGTTTGAATAGCTCAGGGCTACTATGTCATCCTTGAACTCTGCTCAATGCTTGGCACGACTGCGTACCAGCCACCAACTTAGAGATGACATTGAGGAGATCCACCATAAGAAGAAGGTTCTCAGCGACCACCTTAAGCCTTGGGCCGATGAAGCCTTCGAGCTCCCTCAAGACATTGATATCACAGTAAAGTAGCTAAACCCGACTTTGGAGAGTGTCATTGTTTCTATAGAAGGTCCAACTTCACAGAGGTTAGTGGAGATTGCTCAAAATACTGCTGCACAGAGTGAAGGAGTGATGGCCCCATTGGTTGATGCGATTAAGTAGCTTCAGGCGAAGATGCATACCCCATGGTCGTAGTGACTCGGGACGAGTGAAAAGATTATATTGGGGGGATGTTGGAGCAGGGTTCCCTAACCTGCGTTTTTTATATAATTTTGTAATAGTCAGTCCTACGTAGGGGTTTTTGGGTGGGTCAAAGCCCCTAATGTTTTTTAATGGGTTAAAGGGTAGCTTTAGGGTCCAAAACCATGGTTTGCAGACCATAGGATAGTGAAGGCTATGATATTATAAATAGATAGATAGTTGGGTCTAGTAAGAAAGTAAGTCAATATATTGATGCTACGGGTGAACTGTTAAGATATGTTTGGGTTTTTCTGGGTAAGGAATCCTGTTGGATGTGTGCATGGAGATCCTTAGTCCTGCTATGTGCGGACCCCACTAGGCTGTGTGTGCGAGCTGTGTTTGGGTTGTAAGTGGATCTTTGTTATTAATGAATACGAAGTATTTTTGAAGTATCTGTGTGTGTAATCTGGATTGGCCATGTTTACTGATGAAATGCATCTGTGATATTTATTTAAGCTGAGAATGTATCTGTGTTATGGAATTGGCATAATTATATCTATATTATTATATTGGCTATTATTGTAGTGCTATGCAATGGTATTTTCTAATGCGCACGTGGATGTGAATGTACTGATTAGATTTGATATCTTTGTTATGGTTATATGTTGATTACACTATTAAAAGAGCTGCGAATAGACTCATTTTGTGCAAACCTAGTAAGTTATAACATAGATATGCCTGGAATTACCTTCTCTCTCTCACGGTGTGGAAATATGGTTCCAACACCCTCCCGTACTTCTTCGGGTGAGACCTTAGCCTGCGCAAGTAGGTCATTGCCGAAAGGGCCAGTAGTATAGGGGTTTGTTGGAAAACCTTAACCTTTGAACCTGGGTCAGGACCCCTCAATCCAACACTAAGTGATGCCTGGGAAGATCCAAATACCATTGGAATAAGATGTAAAGTTTGGATCACATGTCTTTGAGATTGTTGAGGTGTTTATGGATAGATAGGAATTTGTGATTCAACTTGAGTATTTAACAGTCGATCCCAAAATGAACCATGTTGAATGGGTGAAGTAGGTTTCCAAACACTGGAAACCATTCTAGGATAAGGTGGACCATAATTAGGTGGATTACCATTTTGAGGTATACCAACAAAAGGTTTCCCCCCTGTATAACGAGGAGAGGATAATGGAGGAAACTGTGATCCATATGGATGGTACCCAACATAAGGAGAGTTAGGTTGTTTAAGGGTAGCTTTGAGCACTGATATAAGGACCAGCCTATTGCTCAATTGTAGGTGTAGCCAGATGAAGAGGAGCATACTGTGTCGAATTAATAAGACAAGTACTAGATATTATTCCTGAATTAGATGACATGGGATATGTCGAAATATTAGAAGCCGCACCATAAAAGGTACCAGATAATGACTGATAACCAAGTGGGACAGACAGATCAACATACAAATGAGTTTATGGTGATGCTGCGAACATAGATGAGGAAGCAACACTTGATATCTCAACCATAGTGTTGGAAATGGGATGGGAGCTTGAATCAGTTCCAATCATGGTTGAAAATCCCAATGAAGATTGTTTCCAAAGATTCGTGAGTAAACCCAGAGACTCAAGAAAAGGAGGTCGTATTCGAGTTTGAAGAGATGAAAAAGGCTTAGATTGATAAAAATGAAGTCCTTCCCAATGAACAAGAGTATAAGGATGAGGATTTTATTGAGGGATCTCTTAAATAATAAAAATTCTGTATGGAGGAGGTTCACCGTCGAGCCCAATATATTGGTTATGTGTGAGACAAAGGAAGAGAAGATAAAGTTCTCATTTAATCAGGCAAGGATGGTTGAGTCTCCTCAAGTTCAATGAACTCAGGAAACAAAGTTTTCGACACAGGAAGGTCAGCTTCAATGACCTTAGGTAATAAATTTTCAAGGACTTCTGTTTTAATTGTGTTAGTGTCACCAACTTGGGTAGATGTGATATTGGGTTCGGAACTCAAAGGGACAAATTATTCTGTAAATTAAATATCAGGAGGAGGGCCAAAAATAGTGCTTGAAGTTCTTGATTTGGTAGTTTTCATTTTCTTGTGTTTTTGACACCATATAGGAGTAGCCTTTGGAGGTAGGGGAGGCTTATTTTCCATTCTACGTGAACGACGGGGAGGGAGGTTTTTCTCTTCCACAATGGATAATAATTTTTGTTAACACAAAAATAAATAAATAAAAATGAGGGCAATATAGGCATAAAGGATTACCAAGTAATCGTGAACTGCAGTATACACCTTGGAAAACCAAGGACTTAACATAAGACAACCAATATCCATGAATGTTGTGTTCGATGTATCATAGTATACAAGGAAACAGACTTATTTACCTATGGATGGATAACAACCTATTGGGGAAACCCAAAATATACTCGAAGGTACGTGGGAATTCAGTTCGTATCAGTGTTTTCTAATGCATAACCGTTCGATGAGAGCATTCCCATACACTTTTCATGAATGGAGTGCCATTCGATATACCCGAAGGTACGTGGAGAACAATCCTATACGCTTACATACATGGAATGATATTCACCCCTGGGATGCAACGCTAAGAGTATATAGGAATTCTACATTTAACTACATTGGAACACGTCTCTAGCCTAGACCTCTAAATGTTTGTGTCAATGTTACAAATCCTCCTTAGTTTGATTCAATAAATTTTACTGTTTATATTTTATTAAGTTATATTTTTGGGGATCGCCGCAAATGTCACATGAATACCCTAAAATGAAAATATAGCTTGAGAAAATAGGAATATTTTCTCTTTCAATGAAAATATAGCAAAGGGAGGGAAGAAAAAATCAAGATGCAACACACAGTATGAAGCAAACAAGATGCAAGACACAATTTATTTTTCAATGCAATTGTTCCTAATCTAATGCACATGAAAAACCCTAAATTCCAAATGAAAATTTTTTATTTCCACTACACTTAATTTTCAAAATGAAGAAAAATAAGATGCAAATGATCAATTGTTGATTCAATTACAATTTTCCCAATGAGGACCCAAACAAAAACTCCTCCAAGTTATCAAAAATAAAACAATCAACTTTGCAAGTAACCAAAGGATAAGAAAAAAGAAAAATTGATATCAATTCTTATCAAAGGAAAAAAAACACAAATGAAAACTAAATGGATGTTTTAGAGGGACCACAAGACACTAAATACCCAAGGAAACTCAACTAGAACCACACTGATGAAAGAGAGGCTCAAAAACCAAAGCAAAACTTGTGCAAAAATAGGGACCAACACTGGTGCAAAGAGGGCACCAGTCCTTTGCAACGTTGGGATAGAGTGGAATAGGGTGAGGTGCAGCACTATGTCAGAGGCACTGGCGGAGCGTTGGGCCTAGGAAAGAGGTTTCTGGAATATTTGTTTTTGCAAAAACGCTTGAATGAAGCCACTTCCTAGGCCTATTCTTGGTTGGATGATGTAATGAAGGTCTATCATGGAGGTAATCAAATAAAAAATACAAGTAAAACAACCAAGGGAATAATTTTTTCACCAGTATGGTCGCCAATTTTTTATACGTGATTTACGATTGGGGACAAAGGTATCTCCCCTAGGTTTTGTGGTTAACCTAGAACAATAGTGAGACAAGGAACTCACTGATTTTCCTTAAATTAAATATATCATGGAGCGAGGCCTACCTAGAAACTATCACTCACTTCACTCCTTCTTATTCTTGGAAGTTTCAATTGCATCTTTGATGGGAAAAATTAGATCCTGCACAATCAGATAACACAAGCCAAGAAACTAGAATATGTATGCAGTATCATCTAAATACTCTATTCAATAGATTAGCATGGTATTGAAATAAGTGAAATAACAACATCACATACAGGAAAACAAATAATTATTTGCATTAGTATAGGTGGAAAGAGATTACAACCATAAGTGGTAGTCAATCTTGTAGAAGATCTCCTCCAAGTTTTTAACTCCTCCTTTCCTTATCTCAATATGCACCTCCAATCACCCTATGCATGAGATGATAACTACTTACTACAAAAACATAAGGGCAAAATAAATTTCCAAATCAACCATTACCTCTAGCATATGAGAGGGTAAATTTATAGGAGAGAGGGTCAAGTTGGGAATTCTTATCCAATTACCATTCTAAGGTTTTAGATCCACCTTTGATGGAGGGATATGATTAAAGTATAAGTCGTGAAAAATCCAAAGTAGGGTAAGATAGGATCTGAATGTTAATTCAAGGTAGTAATTGAAACAACTTCTGGAAACTCCTAGAAGGTGAAGCTTCGAGAATCCCTATCATTATCCTGGAATTATAAAACCAAAGTAGGTGCAAAGGAGAGCAACTTGATGGTGAACAACGTTGGCCACAATGGAGCAAGTTGTATGTTAACACACCCCAGTAGGTATGTAGGGTGCGTTGGTCCTAAAACTGGCTTAGATAAGGAATTTTGGGGTTGAAAATATAAGGGATTAAAGGTACATTATTAGGGATTTGTGAAAGATGATGAAAAGGGGAATAGAATGTTGTTTGATCTCATTAGGAGGCTCACTTAATCAGATGTGACAAAATTGCCTATAACTCCAATTCCTCTAACTCAAATTTACTAAGCTGATTGACTGACAAGATCCATGTCAGATTAGTTAATTGCCTGTAAGTTGTCCTGCTAATGTGGAAATTTGATATACTCAATTTTATTAAGGCTAAAGTTAAATTGAGCCTTCCATGCTACATTTTTTCAACAAAAACATCACTGAAAGCATATGCTCATTTAACCACGACAGCTAATTTTTTCCATATTTAAGGCATAATACATAAAAAAATGAAACAATATAACAAAATACATGTCAAGATAATCCATGATACATCGGGATAGAAGGTTTCAAGCACTTACCTATTAATTTTTTCTGACTAGATATAACCTCAAACATTCCTCCTAGCCATAGACCATGCTGCTCCAATTGTCTTAGTCATGGAAACTTTTAGGTGTGAAATTTCACAAATGGGTTTGGACTTTTAAGAAATAAATATTCACAAATTTGGTTAAAAATTATCCTATTTCTTACATATATGATTAAATGGGTGATATTCGCCAAATAATTACCAATTTTAATAGTAAATTACATGTTTTTAATTGAGTATCCACCTACATTATATACATATGAATTTTTAAACGAGAATAGTCACGTACATTACTATATATAGGAAAATATTTAAATCCTTAAAAAATACCCTTTTCTTAGAAGTCATTCACACCTAATTTGAAGACGTGATTCCACTTAGCATGGACTTCTTAGGCTGGATACATTACTTTCACTAGATGTAACAGGGACAAGGTACCAAACCTGACAACCTCCAACCAATAGGCTCACATTCTATATTAACCAACACCCAATTGGTGCACACCCTTCTTTGCACTTGCAATCACTTAGGTTGTGCCACCACCTCTAGGTCATCTTACTCATTCATACAGGAATGAGTAAAGTCCTACAGCTCCAAGAATTCCCACTACCTTCATGAGACTATAGGAACCCTCTAGGCCTTCACATGGCCAAGGTACCAAACCTAGAAGCCTCCAACCAATAGGCTCACATCCCCTATTAGCTACACCTAAGTGCACACCCTTCTCTATATTTGCAATCCCTTAAGATATGTCACTACTTCTGGGGTGCCTCACTCAACCAGCCAAGGATGTCTAGAGTCTCGCAACTCCAATAAATCATGCTACGTCCATCGCAAATTTCCAAATACCCTCTGGTCCCTCATCTACGGACACCTATCCCTCATATTTATGGTCTAATGAATAGGGGAGAACACCATTTTATAGAGATTTTTTCAATTTTCATTATAATAATATTTTATTATAATATTATATTATAATTTATATTGTCTCATTAAGACATTTTTTTCCTATGGTGGAGTATGAACCCCTTGTACACATTTTATCATTAGGTTCAGAACAAATTGATCCATGTGGATATTGGTGTCCACCTGCCTATTCCACTTGGGGCCCCACCATTGTTTCTTTCTATTTTTTAGTTTCCTTAATTGTAGCGCAATTTACTATTTTTAACATTTTTTCAGGTCCTAAACTTCCAGAGCCATATTTAGGCCCTAAACGATGTTTTTTTGGGAAAATTGGGAGTAACAAGGAATTTTCTTCAATGTTTCTCACATCAAAAATTTTATTCCTCAGATATGTCTATCTAATGAGGTATGGTGTGCATCAAACAGAGATCGTATGCCAAAGTTACATCCTCGAGAAGTTGATGTACCAATTTACCCAAACGGGGCCCGTGGTTTTGGCGCTTCATCTCCTAGGATTAGGTTTTTAGATGTTTAGGGTTTTCCATTGTTTCTAAATAACAAGTAGGCCCTCAAGCCTCATTCTAACACAGTTCAAAGGCATGTAGCCACCACATCTCTTCTCAGAGATAAGCTACTAGCACCCTAGCTAGTTTATTTCCATTATGTCTGTAAACATGTTTCAGTTGTTTGATATTAATGAAATGAAGTGTTATTTCTGATACATACTTGTATTTATTACTATAATGTGTATTCTGTTGCATTCATACATAAATCCAGATCTGTGGTATGAGAGCAGTCTGCTCTTTCTCAATCCTTCTTTGCATGTCCCCAACAAGGTTAGGGTATAAGGAGTTAGGGCAGAATCTGGTTTAACCTTTGCAAGATCAACCTCCAAACACTGAAGGCTTCCCATGGGGGAAAAAAAGTAAGATTAGGGAGAAGGAGATCCTATTAAAATATTGCTTGAGGAGACCCTTGAAAAAAAAAAGGAACACGATGATGGATAACTTTGCCTAGATCCTTCAACGGCTACCCACCGACAGCGCATTTGCATCTAGAAAATACTCTGGAGGTGAAACTCCTTTTAAGGTACAAGTAAACTTTTACATTCCCATAGTTAAGGGCTAAATAGATGAAGATGTCATAGATAGATCTTTGAATCTATTAGAAGGATATCTCTCAGCTCATGACTTTTCGGACCAAGAGAAGATTATTTTTGCACTCCTCAAAGCTACCCCCCATGTCAAGGACTGGTGGGAAACCTACTGTGAGAAAAAGGACAAGGGGGAACCCTATCTGTTCTCAGCCATACCCACTTGGAATTCTTTTTGTGACACCATCAAGGAACAATATTATCCCATGGGGAGCTATGAGGGTAAGTAAATACAATGGACTACGCTACGTTGACAAAGGGATAAATATGTGCATGAGATGTTGAATCTGTTCCATACCCTGTACACAAAGTTGGGCATCAAATATTCAAAGAAACATTTAGTTTTGAAGTATCGCACTTGTCTACACATATAAATTCATGAAGAAATGGAGTTCCTTAAAATATCCTTGCTTGGTACGCCATATCAGTATGCTGCCAAGATTGAGCATAAATTCAAATAGAAGAAGCGAGAATTTGGATCTACAAATCAAAAGCAAGGGAAAGGTGACCCCAAACCGTAGAACAAAGGGAAAATCCAACTCACGACATCCCAATACAACCTTCCAACGCCACAAGCAAATAAAAACACCGTGAAGCTAAAGAAGGACATGAGAAAGTGGTGTGAGTTCCATAAGAGCTCCACTAACAACACAAGTGAGTGTTGGGCCAAGAAGTCACTAGTGGCTGAGATTAGGCCTTCTAAATTAGATGCATGCTCTGACTCTGAGTCAAAACCAAAAAAGGGGAATGATAAAGGGAATCATATTATTGATGTGGATCCCAACTCCACCATTTACAATCCAAATATCTAGAAGGAGGAACTAGAAGATCTAGAGGAGGAGGAGTTTCTCTTCCACTCCAAGATGTGGGTAAAGGGTTCCCCACTACAGTTGATTGTTAATGGTGGGAGAAAAAAGAACCTCATTTCAGAAGAGGTTGTGAAGCGGTTGGGCTGGATGACCACAACATAGCCACAGTCATACATCATCGGGTGGCTTCACTAAGAATGTGATCTTCGCGTCAGCTAGAAGTGTCGCCTTCCCTACAACATCAAGCCCTTCACAGATGTGGTATTGATATGCATGAGTCTTGACCTCACACTATTATTTCTACTTTGGGAAATATGTTGTACAGGATAACAGAGGTACCATTACCTAACAGCTATCTTTGGTTACTGCAAAACAATGCAGTAAGCTCATTTTTGAAACCAGGAAATTTCTTTTCCTAATGATATGCCCCCAGTGCAAGAAGAAGATTGTGG
The DNA here is from genome assembly GCA_034641835.2 of Pinus albicaulis. Classification (NCBI taxonomy): domain Eukaryota; kingdom Viridiplantae; phylum Streptophyta; class Pinopsida; order Pinales; family Pinaceae; genus Pinus; species Pinus albicaulis. Next base: position 280,808 of record JAXQQM020087655.1, on the reverse strand, counting down.
CCACGACCTCCAAACAGGGCTCCTCCGCACGACAACAACAAATGGAAAAGGTTGTGGAGGAGTACGGAGACATCTTCCCCTGACCCAAAAGGGGGACTCTACACTGTCAGGTCAAGAACCCCATCGATATGACCCAAGGTGCGCCACTACCCAATGGATCGATATATCAGTGCTCTGTTATAGAGAATGATGAAATTAAGAGGCAGAAAGAGGAGCTGTTGCAGAAATGTCACATCCAGTTGAGTTCATCACCCTGTGGGAGCCATATAGTGTTGGTGTAGAAGAAGGATAAGACTTGGAGACTATGTGTTGACTATCAAGCACTGAACAAGATCACTGTCCAGAATAGGTACTTGAACCTATGGATTGATGACCTTCTAGAACTACTCAAAGGGGAAAAATATTTCAGCAATATGGACTTGAAGTCTGAGTATCACCAAGTACCAATTGAATGCTCTGATATGTGAAAGACTGCCTTCAAAGCCAAGGAGGGACTTTTCGAATGGTTGGTCATGCCTTTTGGGTTGACGAATTCTCCCACAACCTTCATTAGGCTAATGGATGACATCTTGCGGCCATTCACTAACTCATTTGTAGTAGTGTACTTGGATGACATCCTGATCTTCAACCAGACTTGGGAAGAGCACGTCCACCACATGCGACAGGTCCTCCAAACACTGTAGAAACACAAGCTATGTGCCAATTTTGAGAAGTGAACTTTTGGAATGACCTAGGTTCAGTATTTGGGATACATTATTGATGAACAGGGCCTGCATGTGGATCCAACCAAGATCTAAGTCATTCAAGATTGGCCAGCCCAAATCACTCTAACAGACCTTCTTATCATTCTGGGTCATGCTAATTTATACCACAGGTTTTTTTTGGGATTATCTCGTATCACTTGGCCCTTGAGGCAAGTCACCAAGGGAGGAGCGAAAGAAAAATTATTTTGGTTAGAATCTCAACCAAAGGAATTCGTAGAATTGAAACATTGCCTCTGCTCTGCCCCAGTGCTCACATTTCCAGAATTTTAACAATCATTTGAGATCAATACAAATGCCTTTGACTATGCTATTTGGGTAGTTATTACTCAACAAGGGCATCTAGTGGCATATGACAGTGAGACACTATCTGACACAGTCTGCAAGTATCCCACCTTTGACAAAGAAATGTATTCCATTGTGTAGACTTGCCAACAATGGAAGAATTACATTTTGGGTAAGGAAATGATCATCCACAGAGACCACTAACCCCTACAGTTCACACAGACATAAAAGGAGTTACAGAACAATCGCCATCATAAGTGGTCCACATATCTGCAACGGTTTCATTTAAAGGTCAAGTACAAGAAGGGTAGCACCAATAATGTTGTAGACTGCCTCAGCTGACCAATGATCATGATGCTAAATTCTAATTGACATGAGACTTTTGATTGGCTACTTATCTACCAGAGCAATCTAGAATTCAGTTACACATACAATACATTCTTGGAGGGTACGCAAGTTCCAGGATGAAATGATATGTCACCTAGGAAACCTTTGTGTTAGTTCAAGTGAGTGTTACAATATGATTTTGGAAGCACACTACAGTCAAGTCACTGGGCATTTTGGGGTTGATAAAATAGTGGCAGTACTGTAGAAGTATTTCTATTGGCTGAACCTTCGACAGGATGTTGGGAAGTACATCATATCCTGCACTACTTACGCCATTTCCAAGCCGACCATCAATAAGAAAGGCCTCTATACTCTGCTACCTACCCATAGTCAACCTTGGGAATCCATCTCCATGGATTACATGTTAGGCCTTGCTTCTACCAAGAATGGAAATGACTATGTTTTCATGGTCATCAACATATTCTCGAAGATGGCCATTATGGTGGCCTACAAGAATAATATCACAGCAGAAGCCACTACTAAACTCTTCTTTGAAATATTGTGGGTGCACTTTGGGATCCCATTGCCTATCATATCAGATCGATACAGTAGGTTCCTCAACACATTTTGATCCAGCCTCTAGTCAATGTTAGACACCAAGCTCACCAATTCCACAACTTTCCATTGCTAAACTGATGGCCAGAAAAAGGGCGTCAACAGGATGATTGTACGCATTCTGCGCATGTACAATTCAAAACATCCATGAACATGGGATGAGATACTTACCTATGTAAAAAAATAGTTATAACTGGGCTCTCCACAGCTCAACTAGCCACAGCCCCTTTCAGGTGGGCTTGTGATTCCAACCACTATGTCCTATTGACGTAGCCATGCCATTTGTAGCTACTCAAGCTAATTCATCTCATGTCTAGTTTGAATCTAACATAGTGAACAACTTCATTGAGCACATTCAGCACATCTGCCAAGAGGTTCATGACATATTGGACAGAGCCAATGCTAAGTACAAGCAATGACATGATAAACATCGGGTGCCACACAACTTCCACGTGGGGGATAAAGTGTGGCTACATTTGCATAAGGATCACCTCACTAGACCCCACTGCAAGCTTTTACCACTATAGGGACCAATGCCTTTGAGCTTAGTATTCCAACCTTCCTTGGTCTGCACCCAGTATTCAATGTGGACTGCCTTCGGCCATACTTCCCACCTCTATTGGACACCTCCGACATTGCAGAACAACTCACACCAATAGAGCTAAACCCAGATTGCATGGAACATGCCACCATAGATTGTATCATGGACATGAAAATCAAGAAAAATCTCCAACAAAATATCAAACTATATCAGGTTGTCAAATTTGTTCAACTCCTGCACCAAGGCAAGTGGTTTACAACAGACCAAGTTCAACAGAAGTTTCTGCATTTCATGGAGGAACTCAATGCAATGGGGACCATTGCTTCCTAAGGGGGGAGTAATTTTCCAGGTGGATATTGGTGGCCACTTGTGGCCCCACCATTTTTTCTTTCATTTTTTCAGTTTCCTTAATTGTAGCACAGTTTACTATTTTTAGCAATTTTTCGGGTCCTGAACTTCTAGAGTCATTTTGAGTCCCTAAATGACATTTTTGGGGAAAAATGGGAGCAACATGGAAGTATCTTTGATTTTTCTCACATCAAAATTTTTATTCCTCATATATATCTTTCTAACGAGGTATAGTGTGTGTCAAGCGAAGATCGTATGCCAAAGTTACGTCCTGGGGAAGTTAATGTACCAATTTACCCAAATGGGGCCCATAGTTTTGGTGCTACATCTCCTAGGTTAATTTTTTGTATTTTTAGGGTTTTCCATTATTTATTAATAATAAATAGTCCCTCGAGCCTCATTGTAACATATTTCAACAACCTGTACCCACCACATAGTTCAACGACCTGTAGCCACCACATCTCTTCTCAGAGATAATATATCAACGCCCTAGCTAGTTTATTTCCATTCTATCTCTAAACAAGTTTTAGTTCTTTGATATTAATGAAATGAAGTGTTATTTCTGCTACATATTTGTATTTATGGTTATATGTGTATTTTTTTCTATTCTTGCATAAATTCGGATCACAAATAATATGTTTTCTAAATGTCAAGTCAACTAGGCTCACTAGCCTAATCATCCCATGGACTCTCTGGCCCTGAACACATAAATATGTTGGCCCACCATCTTAATGCATCATAAATACATACAAAGGAAGACGTGCCTCAATGGAACAAAGCTCACCAACATAATAATATCACTCCTTTGACCCATTACTTAGGCACATCATCCTTAAACATATCAATAACTTGGCCCACTAACCTAACATATCTATACATATATAGGCATGTAGGCTTTAATAGTTTTTTGGCTCACCAACCTATTACACATTCCTATTCACCAACCTATTCCAAAATATAAATCACCATCCTAGGTGTTACATGTATATGTATAAATACAATTTATGGTCTAGGTTGGGGGTATTATATTCCCCTCCTCATTTTTTATGCATTGTCCTTGGTACATTCACATATATGCAGGGAAAATTTTAGGGGCTAATATTCGCAAGTGGGCTAATTTTCCATTTTTTTTCCAATCTCATTTCCATTTTTTCTAAAAAGTATTCAACCACATTTTATAGTATAAAATTATTTTACCTTAAAAATAGCCAAAATTTATATAGGCTGATATAAAATCATTCGAAATGTATATATTTTTACAAAAATATTTCCAAATATTTTACAATTTTCCTATTAGGAACTAGTAAGATTCGCCAAGGTTTCTAAACTTTAAGATAAACTCTCATCCTTAAAATTTTCCTTGCATATATGTATAATCAAGAAAAAATATTGCATTTTGTCTACATGATCACAGTTAGTAATTGTAGGTCCATTACACATATTCCACACCAATGGATTTATTTTAGGATATCCTCAACTCCCTGGGCACAAAAAGTATCTAGAGATTGTATTCAAGCCCCACAATGATGATTGTGCAATTCAACATGATCAAAATCATACCTATAACACATCAAATAAAATTAATAAATTCCAACAATAGTTAATTCATGGAAGGTATTTTTCAATAATTTTAAAAATAAGGATATAAAAAATAATCAACAAGAAGTTATATATATATATAGGGTAAAACTTTAATAATTTAGTAAAGCACATCTTGCATTTAAGTGCCCTGTCTTTGAAGAAGTATCCCTACATTCTAGCCATATCAAGCTAGTAAGAGTCTTAAGCTACCCCTAAATATTTGTTGGTAGTGATGTTTTTCCATTAATAGATAAACATAAAAATTAGGTTTTACATTGTCCTCCCTTCCCAAGACACCATATGTAGGCCTTGAACTATTATATTGTAACTATTATGTCGTAACAACATTTGGATTTTGTTTAAAATACATATATTTAATGAAGGAACAACACCATCGCTATTTTCTTTAGTCACTTCCTCATCATATTTCGAAATATGAAGTGTTTCTTCCAGTCACATTGTTGAGGGATCCAAAAAACCAAGATCAAAGAAATTATAACTTTCAATTCAGGTATGATTATAAGCCACCTATTGGAAAGATGCACACTAGAATACAAATTTATTTGTAAGCTCTTGTTCCCTAAGCTTGATATTATTGTGTGATTTTCCTAATATTAAACATGTTATACACATGGGATAGTTGATTTGTTGATGGTCTGGCCATTTATCAAGATAGGGCCTATGAAAAAGGTGGCATATATCTAATATCAACTCCTTGTTCAAATTTGGATGAACATATTGCACACTCAAATTGTGACCATTATGGTCTTTTTCCTACTTTTTTTTTGTAAAGAAGTTGTAGACTCTATTATTACTAAAATGTGGCACCACATCTTGATAGGATATCAAGGGATGCACATTTTTGTATGGAACATAAAAAAATTTTGCACTGTCACAAAGCTTAGGAACATACTCCATTTTTATTTTCAAATACACATACATTCAAAAATTTCATGCTCCACTATCTTTCATCACAAATATTACTTCAATAATATCTTTGCACCTACCAGCTCCAGCATATGTTTGGAAACAACGCATAGTGTCCAACATTTTTAGTCGATAATGCAAAAAGGTGTTTAGCCACAACTTGTCCAAGATCTGCATTTCCATACCTTTTACAAGCACCAATCAAGAAATATCAAAGCAATTTTCTCATCATACTTGGATTAAATACTATCTATCATACCTTCACCAGATAATCACTATAAAACCTAACAAATATATTCATGTGAAAAAAAGGAAAAAATATTAATGGATTTATATGGAAATGTAGGAGCATCTTCTCTCCTAAACAAGGAGTGCCCTATTAGTCCAAGAATAGGACTTGTAACTCCACATGCTGACATAATAATTGTAGATCATATGGGTTAGTTGGTTTCCATATATTTGTCATATCTGACTAGATTTCAATTATTAGAATAGGAAAGAGAAGGTGATTGTAACTCAAAGGGAATGCACCATCCTCTCTTGTCAATAATATAATGAAATCTAATTCATTCATGGAAACTACATTTTCTATAACAATTTTCATAAAAGGCATGAATAAACACCCAAAATGGAGTGCAATTGTTGTTGATGTGTGTAAAAATTATTGTCATATAGGTTATTAATGTTGAACACATTTATAAATAGAATGTTTCCATATCTACCGTAGAAAGTCATTAGATAGTGGTTTCCAGTGCCTTAAGTGCTGCTATTTTTAGAAAAGAGATAGAGCCCTCATATTTCTGTAACTAATTAGTATAAAAGCATTGGAAAGTGCACTTATGGTGCTAGTTTCATCCCCTCAATGAAGTGCCTCTTTGCTGTTGAAAACAACCTCTTAATAATGTTCTCTATTATGGATATCTCTATTAATGGTATATCTTCATTGTGTTGTATATCTCTCATGGAAGCACCCTTAACCAATTATTGAAAATGTTGACATAACTCCTGAAAAGTGCACGCTCTTTTTTACTATGATCATATTTCTTTTGGAGCAATTACTATGGTACAAAAGTTGTGTTAAAATTTATTTGGGTTTTTTTTGTGTGTGTGTAAGCTCATGGGTTAACAAGTGGCCATGCACACATGCTTAGATGTAGTGAAAAATTAGTTGTTTAAGAAATATAAGAAAGCTTTTGATTAGTCCTTTAATACTCTGGATGATTTCACAACAATGCTTCTAGAAATGTGAGATAATATAGACCTAGGGTTATATGGGCTCTCTATGTGAATATGATAATGTAACTTGGAATTTTTCTGAGTCTGATATTCTATAAGTGTAGAAAGAAATGAAGGAGGAAGAACTTATGGATTTCATAAATCAAGGTCCTATCTAGTATCGAATTCCTCCCTAATTCCATGATCATTCATATTCTTGGTAGACATTATCAAACATAGGTATTGCAATTCATCTCTTATTTATAAACATGCCTATTACATCTCTAATTAACTGATGCAAAACTAACTCGAAGTGCAACAATCTAACTATTGAAATTGGTTATAGTAATTCCAACCCAGAAGAATAGACAAAATGTAAAAACAAAAGACACTAAATGTATGGGATTTTCATGTTGAAACTTAAAAGAATAAGAAAACATCCCATGAATGAAATTTCCTAGCTCTCATTGAAAGGATTTTGCATTATAGTTATTTTTTTTTTTAAACAATTATTGATGTGGAGAAATTTCATGTAGCGTTACAAAATGGAACTGAATAATTAATAAAATTTTAATTTTATGAATACGAATTATTATTTGTATGGAATATTTCCAGGATCCCTCACAATTCCTACAATGTCTATCCTAGTCAAAGGGATCATCTCTACCATGGACAAAGCTATATTTTGGAGAACAATCCCAAATAGTTGTATTATCCCAAATTTCACTTCATCTTCATCTTTGATCTCTTCCTTGAATCATGAATAGAAAGTGGAGTTATGGTAATCCTTCCCATATTCATTTACATCATTCGCACCATCTCATTAACTAAATTTATGAAGATATAAAGATGAGCAAGACCAGTTGTGTCCAAAATGTTTTGGTGTATCTGATGTTATATGTTAATATCCATAGGTGACAGTTATATATTGTTCAATTATGTGTATTTCCATATATATCCTATATTTTTTGTCGCCAATATGGATCATATTAAACTCATTTACTTCATCATAAAAGTGTACACTCTCCCCAACCATTCGACTATCTGTGAAAGCCATAAAATATTGTCAATTTTTTTTTTTGATGAAGTGGATTTTCAAGACTTGTTCATCCAAATTCAAAGGTTTTTTTGTTAGAAAAATAAATCCACTCTCTCGAACTCCTAATACATTACCCATTGTCTCAATTTCATCTAATTATCACTTCTTCATGCTCAATTGGCTGAATAGAGACCGTGACATAGATATAAAAAGGAAATATAGGACCAGAATAGTGGCCACAAGCATCAACATGAACCTTGATTCAACGATAAGCCTTATCGATTTTTCGCCATGATTCTCATTAGGAGCATATGGTGCAACCGAAACTCCTAGGAATATAAATGTAATAGTTACTCCCTTATTCAACACTTTGAATTTACTTTGAATTCATTAAATTCAGATTCAAATTTTCTAATTCTCCATGTAACACCCATCGGAAATGATAAGTACAAAAAATACAATGAAGGTACTAGTATAACCCATTGGTTTCCAACAAAAAAAAAACATGGTTCAAAGGGATCTTTTTTGAGAAAAGGAAACTACACCAAGCCATGGTAGAAGTATTAACAGAATAAATTGATATGACTTGACCACTTTTATATTAAAAGACGGCTCCAAGGGAAATTAGCTTAAATATAAGTTATGAGTGTATCAAGGACATGATGTCACTGGGCCTTCCTTAAATTGTCTTGAGTTAGAATCAGAGGAATATTTTTTCAAGCCACACTGAAAAAACCTACCACACATCATCCAAATTGTCTATCATTATGCAATGGAGAAAAAATAGTTTTTTGTCATGGTTTTTTCAAATGCAGATATTTGGCCTTCTGCAAAGTGGTTTTTGTTGAATTATTTTTTCAGAGTTATTTTGGTAGCCTATATCAAATAAGGAAACACCACTCAATTAAATATGGTTTAGGACAACCTACCCATTGGGTCACTCAACATAGTTAATCACCCCCTTTAATTTACACCCAATATGCATTGTTTACCATCAATTTGTGTGGCTAGATAAAATTCACACATGCCAAATTAGTTTGGAAAAACCATGTAAACATGGGCCAACCTACCCATTGGGTCACTCAACATAGTTAATCACCCCCTTTAATTTACACCCAATATGCATTGTTTACCATCAATTTGTGTGGCTAGATAAAATTCACACATGCCAAATTAGTTTGGAAAAACCATGTAAACATGGGCCAACCTACCCATTGCGTCACTCAACGTATTTAATCACCCCCTTTACTTTACACCCAATATGCATTGTTCACCATCAATTTGTGTGGCTAGATAAGCTTCACCACATGCCAAATCAGTTTGGAAAAACCATGCAAAATTTGAGGGGAAGGGTGTCTCCTCACTGAAATATTTCAACCATGCATGTCTTGAGATCATTGTATTCATTTTGACTATCCCTCTCACAAATATTTTATCAAACAATTTAGCGAGCAAGCACTAAATGGGTTAACATGTCAACACAATTGTTTTCTCCCTCTCGACTGGAAAAATCATATAGATAAACCAACATCCAATAAAAAAGATACATTATGAGGCATAACGTCCCCAATGATAAACATTAATTACTTTTTTTCCTTCATAATGAAAAAAAAAACTATGGTTTTCGCAACCATTTATAGTATTTTTAATGCATTTTTGTGTTTCCCTGAGTTGAACAATCAAGGCATCAACATAGATTAAAGAACAACATAGATTCTTATTTATGCTTCTATTTAGATAGCCATACTAGTCTCTAGTTGCGTAAAAAATGTGTCAGAATACTCAAGTGGTTAAGTACATTGTCCCTCCAATAAATATTCTCAACAATTGAGATGCTTCGTACACTAGTAGTATGAGCAAGGATGAATTCCCCATTTGCACACTGAACACAATATACATGAGGAACCATACTTTCATACACACCATTAAATCACATATTCTCATCCACTGAGACATAATATATTTGAGGCCAAGGCCAAGGCCTTTTGTAAATAGTGCTCATCTGGTAGCAATAAGTTTTCTTCCACCATGTACATATGGGTATTCAAGAAATTTGATAACTAGTCATTTATTATATTCTTGTCTACATATTTTATGAAGGTCATAAATTCTAATATGTTATTGGATAGCCCATGATCCATTACAAATCTATATGATTCCACTTCGGTCGACTCTGGGCTTATACTTCCTTTTGGCATGCAATGAACACAATTGCAACAACCAATATGAAAATCTCTCTGCAATGAATCCAACTTGGTTGTTGTGGGTGAAGCTATGGATTTCGAAGTTAGATACGCAACCAAAGGCTTCTTGTTGATGAAAAAAAGTGTTAAAAATTGCATTTACATGTCATTCTATCCTAGATGTAAACTTCTTTTCAAAACTTCAATTCCCTGCTAGTTATATTATTCAATCATAAAGTGCCTAAATGGGGTGGGACATATGTCCACATATCAGGTCACTCATAGGAGTTAACTCCCTCGTACTATCAATTCCACTTCTTCACCCCTGTGTGAATCACTCGATGTAATGAGTGCTATGTGATATATTCAGAATCATGATAAATTTAGTCAGTTGATACTAACACTCATGCATATGGTCATAGTATAATGACTTACTCTATGTGTTTCACTATGAAAGCCCCAAGTTTAAATGAAAAGAGTGAAGGGATATATAGTTAAATATTTCATATGGTACAATACTTGCTATGATTTGGAAAATGGGGTAGCAAGATAAATGGGTTATTTGGGGAAGAATCCATAGTTAATTTTCTTAAGTCGAAGGAGTCTTGGGGTGACCTCCCGTGAAGTCCTAGTTACTAAGTGCAAACCCCATAGGTGATGATTGATGATGTAAATTTTTTTTCACTAGTATCAATCCCACTTCTTCACCCAATGCAATGAGTGTTATGTGGAATATTCAAAATATTGAGAAATTTGGTGAGTTGAAACTAATAGTCATCAATATGGTCATAGTTTAATGACTTACTCTACGTATTTAGTATCTAATATGTTGTGTTGTGAAATACCCATGCTTAAATGAAAATACTGAAGGAATCTCTAATTAAATAGTTCATACCGCACAATACTTGCTAATTTTTTGCAAATCGGGTAGCAAGCTAAGTGGGCTTGATTGTGGGGAAAAATCTACAATTAAGCATGCTAGAGCCAGAGGAGACTTGGGATGGTGACATCCAAGGAAATCCTAGATACCAGGTACAATCCCTAGAGGCAATGCTTGATGGTATGCAATTTATTTCACTAACACCAACCCCACTTCTTCACACTTGCGACCGTCACCTGATGCAATGCGTGTTATGTGGACTATTAAATATCGTGATAAATTTGGTTAGTTGAGACTAACACTCATGGATATTTAATAGTTAAATGACTTACTCTATTGAATTAATTAGTCCCAAAAATTATATCTAATACATTTCATTTTTCAATCCCCATGCTTAAATGAAACGAGTGAAGGGACCTCTAATTTAATAGTTCATATGGTGCAATACTTGCTAAGGTTTTGAAAATGGGGTAGCAATATAATTGGGCATAATTATTGGTAAAACTCCATAGTGAACCATGTTTGAGTCAAAGGAGTCTTGAGATGGGTGACCTCCCGAGAATTCCTAGTTACCAGGAGCTAATTTTGGAGGTGCTAATTGATGTCGTTTGATTTATTTCTCTTGTATTAATCCCACTTATTCACCCCTGTGAGCATCACCCGATGTAATGAGTGTTATGGAATATTCAAAATTATGATAAATTTGTTCATTTGATACTAACACTCATGGATATGTGTTGGTGAGGTAAATCCCCTCTGCAGACAGAGGCGATCCCACTAGCCCTACAGTGGGTCTAGCCACAAACAAGACACACTATGACATCAATTCCTAGCTAAAAATGGACAAAGACTTGGTAGATCACTTACCATAGGTCCTGCATTGTTGTGTCATCCGGAAGAATGGCTACCTCCCGCTCCTGATTCGACAGATAACAATTCGTTCTTTCTCACGTCCGGATACCTACACATACACAAGAAACAAAGATGATACACAATGTACTATTTCGCATTCCTAACTATCAGTCAGTCGAAGAAGACTAAATCAAATGCGTTAAATAAACATAACACAGAGATGGAAAAAATATCATAGACGAGTATATTAATTTAAATAAGGAAGAGTACAACCACACTTCGATGTTGCGATCTCCTCCAGCAGGGTTCCAGTGGAGCACATCTCACAAAGCTCCTCGGGAATTCAGATGGGGCTCTCTCTATGGGATCCTCCTTGGTTTTACCTTCTCTATAACGATTACTCAGCTATAATGTCTCTTCTCCAAGTTCAGCTTCTTGGCTATATGTTCAGTTACTTTTGTAAAGGGAGAAGGCTTGTTTATATATAGGCAGAAGCAGAGGTTAGTATCCCTATAATCATGGGGGGAGTCCTATCCTCTAATAATGTACCATCAACCATTTCCTAAAGGAAGAGATCCATGGCTTATCAAGTTTAACCACTTGCAATGAGTCATTCCTGAGGTGGTTAAAGGAAACGTTTGCCTCCAATTTTTTAAAAAATATTCCAAAAAATGTTGGCGCGGGCTCAACACAGGGAAAGAGCGCCAGCTAGCACAGCCTCTAGTGAAAATTTTCCCCATTGGTACGAGGGGTGAACTGGCTACCCACGCCAATGAGAAATCATAGGTTTTTGAGTGCTTTATGAGGAAATGTTCAAAAATAAGAATCATTTCCTTATGCAGAAGGATGAAAAGAATGTATTTGCAGAGTTTGACACTGCTCACAAGTCACGGGAAAGACCCTCCAATATGCAGGACGAGGGATTGTAGGGACGGTGACAAAATGTTGTGTAACAAATGCCCCCTAAAGCATGACGTTTGAGAGAGAGGGAGGGGTGAAATTCTTTATGAGAACATGTTCGACCTAAAAACTACTGTTGGAAAACCTACAAGTATGAATACAACTGATACATATGATATATGACATGTGGCATGGGCGCAGCCACCCATAAGAGAGTATATAAACAATGAGATCTGAGGTATGGACACAGCCATCTAGCAGTCGGGATCAATAATTATACTCAAGTATGGTTGCAGCCATCCAATAAAAGGAGTCATACAATAAGTCATAATAATCCACAAAGAACCCGCAGCCTAGATTTCATCAGACAAAACCCAGGGTCTTGTGCTCCATCTCGACCCGAACATAGTACAAATTCAAGCATGCGAATATGTGAGCTGAAGTCGAACATTCAAGAACATCGTCCAATTACTAGCCAATGATGAGAGCTGTTAACAGACGTAAGAGAAACCACCAATAATGAAAATGGCTCTCAAGGTACAAAAGGTACAATCCACAGCATGTGAACAATGATCTGACGTCGAACACCCGCAGAGTCAATCGATTGAAGGCTAATTATGTGGACCTTATGTCGAGTGTGAAGAACTTGCCATTGAGGCATGAAAACTCCAAGGTACCTGAAGGGAGTCTCTAGATCAACTTCCTAGATAATGAGCTGGAGTCAATAGGAAGAGACCTCGATTGAAGGTGGGCCATAATGTTTCCCACATCATCGACACGAGACAGAGGAATATGATTTTTTTGAATCAATACCAATAGAGAATTAGAGGGAGGTTGAAAACTGCAAAGGCGAACTTCTCTTGAACATATCGGCGGCACGACACTGGATTTTGAAATATTTGACATCAAGGGATATAAGGTCATGGTGACGTGGCAAAGAGCAGATGAGCGGTCAAAATATATTACCAAAACCCATGGAGGCAAACAAACAACAAGATGAGATGTCCCCAACTTGACACAAATGCAGACAAGTGCCTTGTTCAAGAGCGACATATTGCCAACACAACTACAATCCAGTTCCATTTTCCCCTACCATTTCAGGTGAGTACCGTAATTATTTTTGAAAACAAGCTTGAAGGGGATATCATGTGCTTGAGATATAAGTTTTTCCTTCAGACAAATCCAACCTACTACATTTTACGAGCCCTAGGAAGGAGGAACTCAAGTAACGTCATTGCGATGGAGTCCGATGTCATCAGAGTTTAATGAGTCTGACAAAGGGAGAACTAGTCATATTTTCATATTTAGAGAGTTTGAAAAGAAAGTGGAAAATAAAACTCTAGCATTCCCTTTTCGTAAATAGTCCCACAAATCCGAAAAGGTAGAAAAGTATGTCTGAGAGAGCCTCCTAGTTGTGATAGGCTAGGGTATTCCTTTTTCGTAAATAATCTATCCCAGCTTGAAAAAGTGGTAAACGTATACTGGGTAGACATCGTTCCACAGCCAAATTAACGAGTTCAAAATGACAAGTGACTCGGAAGTATTTTCAGTTTTAGATATTCAATAAAAAGCTAAAAGGTGACTCTAGTAGTGAATTTTTTGTGTTTTTACAAAGTTCGAAAAAATATAAAATACAACTCGTCTCTTCGTCATAACCACGTGAAAAAATTTTCACTGCACAAAAAGACACGTGTAAAAATATTCCACGAAAATAATATGAAAATATATCAACAAATATGTTTTAAAACCTATTTTAGGACTTTGAAAAGTTATAAAAGACCACAAATGGTAAAAATTATTTACTTTTCACTTTAACCTCTTTTTAGAGCAACAACGACCCATTTCCCTTGCGATCTTCAGGCGATGATTGTGGACAATCCAGTGGACCAATCCAGATTCATTCTGTTTTAGGTAATAACTGACTCCATTGGCCATATTTTAAGCTATATTTTACTACATTTAGTTGTTATTTGGGATCCCTTAGGGGAGGATTGGAAAAATCTCGGGCTCCATAGTTGGCGCGGGTTTCGGGCACGGACCTACGCCAATCGACCCTGTTTTACACAGGGGTCGTGCCAGGTGGCGTGATTGTTAGCCAAACAGTCGTGCCAACCGTGCAACCCAAAATCTGCTTTGAATTTAAGAAAATGCAACCAATAGATTGCATCTTTTAATACCCAAGGGGGCTTCTAATGTTCCTATGATCAATTGATGCAGGTACCAAGAAAAAAAAGATGGTAATCAAGTGGAAGGAGAGAGAAAATAGCGAAGAGGATGAACGAGCAATGGAAAAGGAGCAATGCATGAATGCCCTCAGGAATTGTGGGCTCAAAAAGTTCTTCCTAACACTGTGTCTTGCGGGCTCAGCCTGAATTGCTTCAGTTTCTCATCAACATTTGGGACGAAGATCAGGAGAAGTTCATAATTCGGGACCAAGAGCTTGAGCTTGAAGTATCCGATATATATTTCATCATTGGAATGTAGCATAGGGGTGCAATCCCTATTCTGATTGGTACCAGACCTTCCGAGGAAAGCATGAAAATGGTAATGAATAGTGTGTGCCTAGGGGCACAAAAAGGAATAGGATGTGGTAAAGTGGATATCTAGATCGTCCCTGATCTAGCATTGAGAGTAGTGCTACACATTATCATGTGGGCCGCGGGATCACAGGAACTGCATGAGGCTACGAAGACGCAATTACTTCTTTCTTCAGAGTGTATGAACCCAACCATCTTCAACTAGGACGAGGCTGTAACCATGAACATCAAATGACAACTCACCAAATGCAAGAAGGCCAAACTAAAGTTGTTTGGGTATGGGTGGATTCTGGTATCATTCTTCTTGGAATGATTACCCATATTTCAATGCCAGGAGGCTATAGTCCCAGGTCCACCACTAAGAGAGCCACGGATGGCCCGATGGGCGACACTGATGCCCAGAGCAGGGGGTGGCCAGCAAATGTCTTGGAGGCCAGAGTTTTATGATTGGCTCCGACAACAACTGATTGTCGTGGAGGATTGGCCCTACGCCGGCACAGACTTCACTAGAGACCCAGACCTCCCACTCCTGGAGGGAGAGGATTGGGACGAAGAACTTGGTAAGACTCATTTTTTATTTTTATGATTTTTATGATTTTTTGGTATATATGCATGTTCTAACAGTTAATCTCATATGGATGCAGATGTTGGCCTAGAGCATCCCACCGGTATGTCTCCAATAGCGAGACGGACTCCTCGTGAATTCGATCCTTAGGGTGAGGGCATTGACGAGGAGTTAGTGCAGAACCTGGAGGGAATCACCTGTGGGGTCCCAGATTATGCCCGTTTTGATGACGTACCTCGAGCCTACCAGAGGCACACTATAGGAGTGCCAAGCCGTATCCAGCGCTTGCTGAGGAGATTGGTACTAGTGGTGATGCTCTATCATGAGCACCACGCCGACTAGGCACTTAGGCTTTATTTCTATACATTTTGGAGAGACATGTTGTCTCATGATATAACCGAAACAAACATATATTATTTTTTGTGGGTTTTATGATGCACACGGCTTGTAAAAAAATGACTTATATATATACATCTATTTTCTACATGGGTCTATGTACATATGATGATGTTTTTATAAATTTCGCAGATGTATATCTAGCACAATGTTAGCTATTACATATGTTAATGTATTCATTCGTCTTGGTATATGTTGATAAGTAATGAAATCAAAATGTCATTCAAGTAAATGAATACGCAAATACAATCTCAAAATGCATGGGTTTAGAACCGAATAATGACCGTTCAGTTGAAGAACAACAAGTTGTTAATGCAACTTAACAAGCAATGCGCGTATGCCGAGGTTGACATCCTCGATTAATAGTTCCAAAACTTCACTATATTCAGTGACATTGTTTGTAGCTGGCCCTAGACAAATACCTTGTAAGTTAATAAACTCACCAACAGGATCATAAATTACCTAGGCTGCCGAAGACAAGTTCTCGGTACTACGGAAGCACCATCCGCGAAACCGGCATAAGGGGAAATAGACATCTACATAGAAAACAAGACCCAGTAAGCATAAAGAAAGCTCACAAAGCACATCAAACCAAAGCATGCACACAAAATGAAAGCAATCACCTATGTACACATATCACGCATGAATGATTCAAGAATAATATTTTTTCAGATACAACCTATTCCTGGGCTGCAATAAAGAACAACCTTCATAGTCAATAATCTCATAAGCCCCATTCTGTAACACACATTTAACAATGTAGGGCCCATGCCACATAGGTTGGAATTTTCCTACCCCCAGCTTGTCATGATCTTGGTCATATAGAAGAACAAGATCGCCTTCAATGAAATAACGAGGAGAAACTGATTGGTCAAAATGGGCTTTGACTCACTTCTTCTGTGCTTCGATGACCAAGGCAGCTAAGCGACTAGTTTCGTCCAATCTCTCTAAATAGACGAGACATTCTTCTTCAGGCAAATTATCAGGCAATAATTCCACATCTAATTTCAGTGAAGGGATTTCACATTCAATTGGAAGCGTGGCTTACATACCGTATACCAATTGAAATGGGGTAAACCTGGTTGCATTCTTGATCGATGTTCAGTAAGCCCATAGAGCTGAGAACAACATGAGATGCTATTTTTATTTATGGATCCCGATTGTTCGTTGAAGCATGGTAACAAGGACCTTGTTTACAGCTTCAACTTGGCCATTAGCTTGAGAATAGTAAGGCGTTGAGTTTTCGTGATGCAGACCCAACTTAGATGTTACCTCTGCCACCATATAATCCCGAAAATGAGAACCATGATTGGTAACGATCGCTTGAGGGACACCAAAACGAGCAATAACGTGATTGAATATGAATTATGCCACTTTCTTATCATCTGCAGCCAATGTAGGCATTGCTTCGGCCCATTTCGTAAAATAATAAACGACAACGATAATATAGGCATGCCCCCCGGTCTAATGAGGGTTACATGTCATAAAATATATGCCCCATTTGGAAAAAGGGCCAATGGTAATGACAGGGTGTAGTGGAATAGGCAGCACATGTATCTTGCATTGATAAATATGGCACGCATGGCATTTACGTACTGCAACGATGCAATATTTAAAAATAGACGGCCAAAAGTAGCCAGCACTAAGGATCTTCTATGCAGTGGAATAACCGAACATGTGACCACCACAGGAACCACTGTGGCAGTCATTTAAAACCTTCTCCACTTCCTCGAGGGTCAGACATCAGTGGAGTACAGAATCGACTCCGACATGATAAAGGGTATCTCCAACAATATGATAGGGTTGCGATTGATGCCGAATGCGGTGTCAGGCATCTTTCGTTAGCTCAGACCTAAAAGTAGACGTTTGGAGGTACACTATGATATCGCTGTACCATGGAGTGAGGGTACTGATCAGGAAGAGAGTTTCGTCTAGAATGTGATCTTTAGAGTAAGAAGGAGTGGAGTTGGCGGGGAGAGAACAAATCAAATCAGCGAAAACAAGTTATTTCTTAGATTTGGCGGTAGTGAACTCCAAATCAAACTCTTGGAGGATGACGATCCACTTTGAGTTTTTTCCCCCCAGAAAATACCGTGATAGAATATAAGTCATGGGGTTACAATCAGAAATCACGGTCACCATGCGTAAAAGAATGTAATGATGAAAACGTTGGACGACCTATACCACAGCCAACTCTAAATTATCGACACGTGCATAATGTGTTTTAGGGTCAAGAAGGTTCTGAGATAGGTAGTAAACGACATGTTCGTTGCCTTCATCATGATCTTGGACCAATACCATGGTGATCCTACTGAAGGCGGCAGCTAGGTAGAGGGTGAAATCACGATGGTAATTCGGAGGACACAATAGAGGAGCGTTGGCAATCAATGTCTTAAGTATATCAAAAGACTGCTGAGAAATCTCATCCCAATAGAAAGGGACGTCCTGCTTTAGAAGTAGTGTAAATCCTTTGGATACTTTGGCATAGTTTGGGATGAAATGACGTAGGAAATTGGCTTTCCCTTGGAGACTCTGGAGCTGATGTAATGAGGATGGGGAGGGGAGATTGAAAATAGCCTCAACCTTAAGAGGGTCATGGCGAATTCCATATTTAGATATGATAAACCCTAAGAGTCTACCGGAGTCGACACAGAAGACACATTTATGCAGGTCGAGCCTAATATTGTAGCGTCTGCAACGAAGAAATATTTGACGAAGATGTTCTGGGTGGTCTTTCCGCACAGCTGAATGAGCTGGAAGGTCATCCAAGTATGGTTGGAAAATATGTCAAATATCATGAAAAGCATAGGACATCATGCATTGGAATGTAGCCCTAGCATTCTTCAATTCGAACGAGAGTTTCCTATATGTGAACGTTCCCCATGGAAAAACAAAATAGGTCTTGTGTTGATCCGACGGGTGAATGTTAATCTGGTTATAGCCAGAAAAGTTGTCCATAAGGGAGAATGTTTCACTCCCCGTACAATCGTTAATGATCTGATCGATAAACGGGGTCAGATAGTTATCCTTAGGACAGGCCCGATCGATATCACGATAATCAACACAAACAAGAATGGCATTGTGCTTCTTATCTACAAGAACTATATTAGAAACCCATTCAGTCAGGGGAATCGGATAAATGAAACCCGCTTTAAGAAGTTTCTCAACTTCAGCTTTGATAGCGACGGCTTTTCGAGGATGCACGGGATGAAGATGCTGGCGAACAGGCTTCGCATCTGGGTAGGTGGGAATCTCATGCACCACGATACTAGGGTCGATTCCAGGCATTTCTTCATAATACTAAGAAAAAACATTACGGAATTCGTGAAAGAGACTAGTGTACACTTGGAATTCCTCGGAAGAGCAAGTGACACCCACATGGATGTTCTCAACGATCCCTAGTTTAATGGAGATTTCTATAGGCATCATTTGAGTAATGTTCCCCAAGTTACCTTCCATAAATACCTCATGATTGAAAATGGGCGTCTGAAGCGGCGGAGAAGGAACTTGGGACACGAAGCGCTCAAGACAGTCAGACATGGCCCCGAGGCAAGGCATGAACGAGGAACGATGATGCACATCGCTCCATGGTAGATCCTCGAGAAACATGGTTTCCATAATAGATTTGTCGGATGGAAACACTTCTTTCAGAGGAACGGGCAAATTCACATCACTGAGCAAGGGGGATTGAGAATACACGTTGAGTACTTATCCAATAGATAGAGTCTCGATTTCCACCTTGAACCAAGGACCCAAAATCAATGCTGGTATATCTCGTCTCCTCTCTCCAGCAGGATCGAAAGTAGTTTCAGCCTGAGCGAAGGAGATTACCTAGAAGGATTAGATCAGACGCCTGTTCACAAATTGATTCTTCCGGGCTACCTCCGTATGAACACCCAACATGCTCAAGGGAGCAACTTCAGGAGGGGGAGAATTAGATGTAGCTGTAAGCTCACAATAATTGATCTCGATGGGATTAAGCAGCATTGAATATCCAAACGAATCAACCTGTTCAGGTGAAGGGATGATCCAAGGGTCATCTAACCAAGAGACCATATTGACTTGAATGGTATTTGGTGGCGAAAGGGGAAAAATACCCATGAGAGTGAGATATTTGAAAATAGCCCTATACTGTCAGGGGCATTAGGAATTTGATCCACATATGGTATGTTTTTCTCGGAAGATGAGGTAAATAAAGACAACCGATCAACAGTAATAATTTTTCCCTCATGTGGAAACTTCAGAAGTTGAAAGATGGTGGATAGAACGCATAGCATAGCGTGAGTTCAACTGCGACCGAGTAGAAAATTGTAGTTGATTTTGGCATCAACGACTTCTACTTCAACATTGACTATCTTTCCTTGCAATGTAATCGACAAGCAAGCGAGAACACCCAAGGGTTTTGATTGCCTTCCATCGAATGCCTCAAGGGCATTGGGTGATGAATTAAGGGCTGGAGAGCCAATAGCCTTCCAGCAAGTAGATGACATGACACAGGTAGATGCACCTTCGTCCACTATGGCTCTATGGATGTTGAGACCGTTGATACTAACCTGTATAACAAGTGCAATCTGGTGCGGAAGTCGAGGGACAAAATTCTTTAGATCGAAGGAGAGAAGGCTAGAATCAGCAGGGTCAATCCTGCTGATCATAGATAATAATTATTTCCGTTGAGATAGATAACTCTGGAGCATTTCTAACACGGACATCGTAGAAGGCACATGTGCCAAATCCTCAACAATACTATAATGTTGAGTAGCATGGGCGTTAGGATTATAAGAATATTTCCGGAGAACACCTTTGGAAGGTGGTTGTATAACGAGTTCAGCATTGGGCCTTTCAATCTCAAGGGGACTAGAGGTAGGTGGGGGAGGAGGACCATCAATGACCTCTTTCCCAGCTGCCTGGCATGATCCAGTATAATCCTTCGACCGAGTAGCGATGGAAACGGGTGCAGAATCATTCATCATGAAAAATTGAGAGCTGAACTATGCAGATGGCAGAGGTTTCTTGACCATCTGGGTCTTTTGATATGGGAAAGGCTCTTTAAGGAACACTGGAGTTCCCTTAGCACCTTTGATTAGTTGACTAACCTTAGATCGTATAGGAAAATCCTTAGTGTAGTGGTCCTCATCACAAATCAGATAGGGATACTTCGGCTTTCACTGTGAAACATCCTCAGCACGAGGTTTAGATGATTCTGGTTTTGGGGCATCATATTTGGCCTTGCCTTTGCCCTTCGTTTTCCCTTTGGAAGTCTTGTCCACAAGATTGGCCTGAACGGCGTTGACCTTCATGGTTTTACCAGAATCTGGGGTAGGCTGAGGAGCAGAATTATTGGAATAATTTGATTTCTACTTCCCAATAGAAGACTTAAGTGAAGTTTGAGATACGAAACCAATAACACCGTCGACTGATGGGGTAGCCAGTGCTTTAGAGGTCCCAAGACGTGGAGTTTAGTTAATATTTCTTACAAAATTCACGATTGAGATTACACTAAATCGAGGTACTGAGCACGAGCGATGGCTTGTTCCTTGGTTAGACATGCCCCCATGACGATGTCTTTCGCAATCTGATTGACAAAAGAGGTAGTGAACCAATGAGTAATAAGTTGATCAAGAATTTTAAACTTGATCAAATGACGACGCTGTCTCCATTCATGAATGTGGTCCGAGATATGGGTAGCTCGGTCCTATTTCAAGGATGTGAGGAGATGCGTCTTGGCTTCATAACGAACCGGAAATTGGAAGTGAGTCAGGAATGCCATAGCAAGAGTATTGAAATCTTGAAAGATGCCACGCGACAGTTTGATATACCACTTAGCAGCAGCTTCGGTAAGAGTGTGTTGGAAGAGACGGAGCCGAACAGAGTCGTCCACCCAAGAATTGGAAGAACACCATAAATGGTATGTCATGACGTGAGCTTGGGGGTCTTCTCCAGACTTTACCTCAAACTTGGGAAAATCACCAGGAGCCTTTGTCGAGACCAGAAGCCAATATGGATTATGAATAATGGGATCATTGGTCAATTTGGACACATCCGGTAACTCCAATGTAGCGAGGAAAGGTAATTGAGGATTAAATGGCATAGCAGTTCCTCGATAAGGACCTACACCCATACTCCATATTGGTTGAGTATAACTCTGCCCCCATTATTTCAATCCTGGAGGACTCTGACCATAAGGGGTATAAGCCAGATAATTCGATTGATATGGAGGCTGAGGACCAGGATATGGTGGTTGAAAACTGTGATACTAATTCTAAGTATATGAGGATCCTGATTGAGCAGCATAAGGATTCTACTATGGAGTATAAGTATAGTTTGGTGGTTGAGGGTGACAAGTAGGACCTTGAGATGGGTTGTAAACCGTTCGATATTGACCTCGAGGAAAATAACCACCTTGGGGTCGAATAGGATTCTCATAAGTGGAGCCCTGGTGAGCTGGATACGTCGGGCACAGTGGTTGATTTGGCTGCGGCATAGAGTAGAGCGACGACTAAGCAGGGTGAATAGGCTGTGCAAGTTGGCCTGGCTGAGAAGGTTGACCTAACTGATGAGGGCCACCAGGTTGTCCCGGTTAAGCGGGTTGGCCTGATGGCTGAGGGCCACCAGGTTGCCTTGGTTGAGTGGGTTGGCGTGATGGCTGCGATGGGCCAGGTTGTGCCAGGTAAATAGGCTGACTTGGAGCAGGACCATAAGATGGCCCTGGCTATGCAACATTTGGATTAATCGGAAGATAAGGCTGTTGAGTTTGCACCAAAGGTTGATATGGATGAATCTTCCCCCCAAGACCATATGAAGGTCCGGGTTGATATAACGGCTGCCTAGCTTGTCCTTGAGGTTGCCTTGGTTGGATCACAGGCTGGGCTGGAAAAGGTTGACCTTGAGGATTGTAAGGCTACCCTTGCGAGCCATAAAATAATCCTTTCTAGACCGAAGGTTGTGCCCGTAAGAGTTGCTCTTGTGGGTCGTATGCATATGCTTGATGAACCAAAGGTTTTCCCTGAAAGGGTTGTCCTTGTTGGTCATGAGCATACCCCTGTTGAACCGAAGGTTATCCTTGAAAGTGTTGTCCTTGTTGGTTAGAGGGGTGCATAACGCTGGAAAGAAACTGATAAGCCTCAGGAGCAGGGAAGTAGATAGGGTTTCCTTGCTCATCATACTGAAATGGAAGTGAATAAACCGGGGTACCGTCCGCTCCATAATGAGAAAAATAATACCTATAAGGATCCTGAGGGGACTGGTAATTCTGGGAGCTCCGCTGCTGAACAGCCAGCTGATACTCCTCAAACAAAAGGTTGTCAGGGATTTCCATGGCGATCAAAGTTTCTATTGAAGTTTAAACTCCTAACAACTGTGGAGTGACAACCGGTGCCGAAGCAGCCACACAGATAGTGGGCCTAGTGGGAACAGACATGAGAAAAGGTGTCGATGACAAGACAGGTGTCATCGGCGACATACCTAAGGATGGAAGAACTGAACCCCTTGACAGATTTGATGTTTCCATGGAGGAAATACCGACCATAATCTGACTTAAAGACCTATATCTGGTTGGAAGCGACACCGATGGTGAAGATTGAGCAGGTTCTGTTTGGATGTATTCTCGAAAGAGTTGGTATTTTTCACCAGAAACTGGATACCCTCACTACCATTAGGACTAGACGAATCCATATTTGAATCCACCATAAGATCTTGCAAAAGAGTACGAGGGCTAGGAGGTATGATAGCAGCCAAAAATGCCAATCCCGATGTAAGAGGGGGAAAATGTTCTCCAACCCCAAATCCAAACCAAGCGTTGGAAAGAGGCCAATGGAACTCAACTGGTTCTCCAAAGGGATACTCTGGCGGGATGACAAGCAGTTGAAGCTCAGCAGACCCAGAGATCTGTGAAGTTTCAAATGAATCGTCCGAGAAAGGACTGCCAGTAGACGAAACTGATGGTTCTACCACTGTGACTATAGCACACCATAAAGGGGAAAAGTATCGAAAAAGAACACTCTTGGATCAAAACCAAGGCAAATACAGACCAAGTAATTAATATTTAATGGGCATGTAATCGTAGGTAGTTTATTTTACCACATTGAAATTTTTTTTTGTTGTTTCGTGTTTTAAGAGTCAAGAAACAGTCAAAGGTGACTATAGTCTCTTTCAGTTTTAAGTGAGCGTGAAAGGACAAGTGCTCGATGACCTTTTCAAGTTTATGGAGTCAGTAAAGATAAAAAATGACAGCTCAGGTATTCTAGGTAAAAGGGTGTACCAAGTTCTCGTGAATTGCCATATACACCTTGGTTATAAAATGAAAGAAGAATCAACCAAGGACTTGACGTACATGCAGGTAGTCTCCCCGAATGCTTTGTTTGATGTATCACGGTTACAAGGTGGCAGAATCGGCTTCCTAAGGATAAAATGATTGCAACCTATAGGGGTATCCCTTTATATACTCGATGATACCCCTTTATATACTCAACGATACGAGGAGCACAAGTCTGTACTAGCACTATCTGAAGCCAAATGGCGAGTGACAACTGCTAGGTTTTAAGACGCCGAAACACGTCTTTAACTTAGACCACTAAATGTTTCGTTAACTTTCAATGTTTCCTTAGGTTAACTTAATAAATTTTAAGTTGATCTTGTATTTATGTTTCAATTCCAAGGTCCTACCGAATTTTGGATCTCACAAATTCCTGAATGCAAGCTACATGCCATAAAATACCATTTCGTTCAATGAGGAGCTATCTACGAGAAGGTTAGGAATTTCAAGAGATAGCAAACAATGAGAACACAGAGAAGTATGCACTACAGAACCTGATGCAAACTAAAGAGAATGAAATTTTTTTTCCTAGAATACTGAATGCTAGTTATGCAAAAGATTTTCCAATTCTATGATGCAAACAAAAATGCACGAAAAAATGTATTTTTGATTTTTTCAATGTAATAGAGCAAACGTCGCACTAAATAACATGAAAAATGAATCTTCACACTAGTTCTAGAATTCCAATGCAAGATTTCAAACAAAAGAAACTTAAAAAACTTAAAAGAAAACAAGACAAGAACTCAGACCAATGTCACAATCTCTCAAATCGAAGAAAGATGTCAAAACAGACCCATACAAGCAATGTGAGCTATGCTTGGAGTGATAGGAGGAAAAACTGAATGAAAGAGACAAGACTCACTCAAGACTCATTTCACCAAAATAAACCACTCTAAATGGATCCAGGGACCTGAATGAAATCAAGAAAATAATGAAGGTGACCGTGAAACAAGAGACCCAAACTCCAACAGGAGGCTCGGCATGTAAAAGCACTAGAAAGCCCTAAATCCATGATGCTAAAAGAAATGGACAAACAACCAAAGGAAGAAGGCCAGTCACGGTCACAAACAAACCCAAAGCATTCAAATCAAGTCAAGAAAACACCCAGAGACACCAGGATGGACAAAAAACTCCAAAACAATGGAAACCCTAGCACCTACAAGAATTGGCGCGACTGTCTGGCTATAATCCGTGCCAGAAAGGGGATGGCACGGGTGATAAACTAGAAACTCGCACCAGTGGGCGTGCCTGTCAGGCTGGAAACTGTGCCAATCAAGCCAACCTTGAAAATATGAAAATTTGGAAAAACAGAGGTCAAAAATGATCCTCTAGGGTAGACAGGGGCCTAAGACTCAGCAAAAAAATCCGGAAAAGGCAAGCTGAGCAAGAAAAGATGAAGAAGAAGATCTAATAGACGAAATAAAAACTCACACTGATCCCCAGTGGAGTCACCAATTTTTTGGTGAGGTAAATCCCTTCTGAGGACAGAGGCGATCCCACTAGCCCTAGAGTGGGTCTAGCCATAAACAAGACACGCTATGACATAAATTCCTAGCTCAGAATGGACAAAGACTTGGTAGATCACTTACCATAGGTCTTGCACTATTGTGTTGTCCAGAAGAATGGTTGCCTCTCACTCTCGATTCAACAAATCACAATGAGCTCGTTCTCACGCCCGGATACTTGCACATACACAAGAAATGAAGACAATACACAACATACTATTTCGCATTCCTAACTATCAGTCAGTCGAAGAAGACTAAATAAAATGCGTTAAATAAACATAACACATAGATGGAAACAATATCATAGTCGAGTATATTAATTTAAATAAGGAAGAGTACAACTAGGCTTCGACGTTGCGATCTCCT
The DNA here is from genome assembly GCA_034641835.2 of Pinus albicaulis. NCBI lineage: Eukaryota > Viridiplantae > Streptophyta > Pinopsida > Pinales > Pinaceae > Pinus > Pinus albicaulis. Next base: position 254,674 of record JAXQQM020087655.1, on the reverse strand, counting down.
CCAGCAGGGTTCCAGCAGAGCATGTCTCACAAAGCTCGTCGGGAATTGAGACGGGGCTCTCTCTACGGGATCCTCCTTGGTTTGACCTTCTCTATAACAATTACTCAGCTATAATGTCTCTTCTCCAAGTTCAGCTTCTTGGCTATATGTTTAGCTAGTTTTTGTAAAGGGAGAAGGCTTGTTTATATAAAGGGAGAAGGAGAGGTTAGGATCCCTATAATCGTGGGGGGAGTCCTATCCTCTAAGAATGTTCCATCAACCATTTGATAAAGGAAGAGATCCGTGGCTTATCGAGTTTAACCACTTGCAATGAGTCATTCCTGAGGTGGTTAAAGGAAACTTCTGCCTCCAATTTTTTAAAAATAATTCCAAAAAAGGTTGTCTCGGGCTCAACAAAGGGACAGAGTGCCACCATGTGTAGCCTCTAGTGCAAATTTTCCCCATTGGCACGAGGGGTGAACTGGCTACCCGTGACAATGCCAAATCATAGGTTTTTTAGTGCTTTCTAAGGAAATTTTCAACAGGAAGAATCATGTCCTTATGTAGAAGGATGCAAAGAATGTATTTGTAGAGTTTGACACTACTCATAGGTCATGGGAAATACCCTCCAATATGCGGGATGAGGGATTGCAGGGATGGTGAAAAAATGTTATGTAACAATATGGTAATAGTTTAATGAATTACTCTACATAGTTATTTAATCTTGAATATGAAATCTAATATGTAGCACTGAGAAAGGCTCGTGCTTAAATTGAGGCATGATATATTGATCCAACAACAAAATTGTTGGAGTGGAACTCCAAAGCACCCAATGAAAATTACCTAGTTCTAGTTCCAACATACGAGATACATATATGCTCTATGGAACTCCTCAACCCAATGTCCGAAATCTGGACATTTTTTTATGGCATCTCTACATGTCCACTATCCAAGAAAACACAACTAGTCGCAAACTAATATGATGTGAATATGGGAATTTATTTTTATTGTGATATCAATTTTGTGTTTGTGCACTCCTCTAAAGCAGACCATAAAATTCAATATTATAATCACTTGTTTGACTTACCCTCATCATTTTAAGGGTTGTCAATAGGGAACTCAGTTTTATTAATAACCACACTATTGTTGGTATTTCTACCTTTCATCTCAATCATTTAGTTATAAAAACCCATCATTTTTAATTAATCCCCATGAAGACACAAATTCACCTTTACCAAAGGTTTATTCAAGAAATTGGGGCTCCTTGGCAAAATTTAACCCAACAAATTTTCCCAAATATTTTGTAGAATAAAAATGGTAGCTAAAATATTTGAAATCCTTTCCTCAACAAACATGCATATTTTAGCATCTATCAAATAATGTGTAAACATACTATTAAAAAAATTTGTATGCTTACTCTAGTTGGCCTATGCAAACCTAGTGTTGCAATGTGCACTATGATACCACTTGTAACATCCCCAACCCTCTCGTTGGGAAATTCCACTCACACCAATTTTCAACATTTTCAAACATCATCGAAAATGTATTTTCATTTAAACAAAACTTCTAATTTTGTGCACATCCAAGCCATAATTCATAAAATACATGAAACAACATAATGAAAGACATGCCAATAAAATACATGGTACATGAAAATAGAAGGTTTCAAGAATTTATTGATTATTTTTTTTTGGTTGGTTTCAGACCTCAGAAGTTTCTCCTTACTATAGAATGCATTGCTCCAGTTCTCTTAGTAGTTGATCACTCCCGAGATAGGGATATTACTCCACTCAACATCTACTTATCAGGACATGTATATTCTATGTACCAAAGGTAATAGGGCTAAGGTACCAAACCTCACATCCTCCAACCAATAGGCTCACATTCACAATTATCCCACACCCGAGTGATGCACACCCCTCTCTAAATTTGCATGGGCCATTAGGTTGTGCCACCACTTTTGTAGCATCTTACTCGGCTAGATAGGAATGTTCAAATTTTTGTGGCTCAAGGAGTTCCCACTAACTTGAAAGTTCTCTAGGTACCCTCAAGGCCCTCACACAACCAAGGTACCAAAATCGAGTCTCCAACTAATATGCTCACATCACCCATTAGCCACACCCAAGTGCACACCCTTCTCTACATTCTCAATCCCTTGGAATCTAACACTACTTCCAAGGAGCCTCACTTTTCTAGTCAGGCATGTCTAGAGTCTTGTGACTTCATGAGTTTTTGTTTCCCTCACGGTTCTCTATTTAACCTACAAGCCCTCATACAAGGACACCTATGCCTGATATTGATTATCCATTGAATATGGGAGAGCACATTGATATACATGTTTCCCATTTTTGTTATAAAAATATTATATTATAATATTATACTATAATTTATCATCAAGACCGGTTTTTTCTTTCGTGGAGTCTCAACCTCCCATACTAATTTCATCCTGGGGTCCACAACAAATAATATTTATTCTAAATTTCAAGTCATTTAGGCTCACTATCCTAATCATCCCACAACCTCTCTATCATTCAACTCATAAATATGTTGACCCACTGTCCTAATGCATCATACATAAATATACTAGCCCTTAATGGAACTTGGCGCACTAACCTAATAATATCATTACTTTGACCCATTACATAGGCACATTAGCCTTAAACATATCAGTAAATTATCCTGCTAGCCTAAAATATCTATACATTTAAAGGTGTGCAGAACTCAACATAATTATAGCTCACTAACCTATTTCACGTTTTGAATTCCACATTTCGATTCATTGGCCTAAGTGATACATGTACATGTATATAATTTTGGGTCTAGGTTGGGGGTATTAAATTTTCTAGTAGAAATTGTTGAAGAAACAAAAAAAATAGTTACTTGGAACCCGTAGTGTGTTGAACTTGGAAATAGTTGATCATGTTTCCAAGGTTCTAGTGGAAAAGTTGCTAGACAACAAAACCTTATTTGAGGCACTCATAATTTTTCAATATTTTTCATAGTAGGGAGGAAATCGAAGAAGAGGACACACAATTATAATGAGGATGCAAACGAATAGCATGGGTTTCAGATATAAGGAGAGAGTGGTAAAGTAGTGAGAAAGGACAGGTCAAGAAATGTATAAAAAAATATATGTAGTGAGAGAGTGGTTGTATGGATACGAAAATGGATATAGATTTAATCATGTTTGAGGATAATGAATAACCCACCTTATGATGAGAGGAAAAATGGTGTGACAACAATAGTGGTGTGTGAACACCTTGAGGGTTTTTCAGTCCAACTTATGAAATCCTTCCATAGGAATTTGTATTCCCAAGGAAGTTTTAAGACATATTATTGCGGCATACATGTTGCATAAGATCACTCCATGACTCAAGTTGTGGAATGAACTACTTGGATAGGTACAAGTGTGGTAGGTGTATTCATACACTAGCATGAGGTAATTTGTTGTAAGACCTTATGACTTTGATTATGCATACATGTAGTGTAATGGGACATGAGTTATAATGTTGTGGAACCAACCACTTGGACATGTATGACAGTGGTAGGTGTACTAGTATCCTATCCTCGGGGGAAAAATATGATATGATTGATGAATCATGCATGTGAAAAGGTGTCCAAGATAACTAGTGGATACATCAGCTAGTTACCCATATAATATGGTAAATGGTAACCTTTTTTATATGGAATTTTACAGAGTGATTGGTAATAGGTTAATCTCCCCAAGTAAAGTTTAAGGAATTAGGGGAATTTTGAGGTCTAAAATGGGCCTCATAAGGAAATTATAAAATAATATTGGAAATAATAAAACAATATTAGATTACATCATCAAATTTTAGAGGGCAGAAAGGAAAAATATTTTTTCAACTCCTATTTTATACTTATCTCCCTATGGGTTTACTCAAATTTTGAGAGGTAGCACTTGTTGGATGCAGAATTTCATTCCTCATACAAGGATTACCCATGTTTCATACTTTTGATGGACCTTGCTACACGAAAAATTAGAAATACAAGAAAAACATGATTGCAATCACATTTTTTCAAGTATTTCTCATTTTTCATGTAGCAAGGTCCATCGAAAGTATGCAACATGGGTATTCCTTGGATAAGGAATTACATTTTTCATCCAACGAGTACTCCCACTCGAAATTTGAGTAAAACCACAGGGAGATAAGTTGAAAAAGTAGTTTTATTATTTTATTATTGTTTAATATTTTTACTTTTTTACTCCAAAAATGGTGAATCATCCCCCATGGTTGACATCATCGTCTTGAATCTTATTGGTTCTTATAAAGTTCATTTTGGTTGTACATTTTTCTTAGGAGGCCCATTTTAGACCTCAAAAGTTCTCTAATGGGGGGGATTTTTAAGTTAGTTCATGTAAACTTTACTTTGTCAAGCTACCAGCAATTTCAAGCTTTAATTTTATGAGAATGCATAATATTGACCCATGGTGTTTATGTGGAATATAACCTATTTAAAGGAAATATTACTCCAGTTAAATTTGTGCTTTGTGGCCATTAGGATTCGAGGTAACAATGTCTTCAAGCACTGCCACTATTCTCTATTTCGTGATCCTAACCTAATGTAAGGCTAAAAAGATACAAAAAAAAGAGCTAAAAGCTAGGCTAGATTTATAGCCTCTCATTCCACTATGGACCATATTATTATGCTTAGGGTCATGATGGAGATGTGTTCCACTAATAAAATCAACCTCTTATGAATATATAAATAAATTAAATAATATATTAAATAAATAATAATAATATAATTAATTAATAAACATCAATAAACAATTATTAGTTATGAATGGAAACAAGTCAAATGAAATGGACATTCATCTTTATGACCAGTCAATCCCTATTTATGCAACCATCACAAAGGCATTTAATCACCAATTTTGTTTCATTCAATAATAAAATATATCTTTACAAAAATTTATACACTTACATATAATATCCTACATATGTGGATTCACTGTTATAGTGGTATCAAAGCCTTTGAGTTCTTTGGAAAAAATCACTATGCAATCCATGTTGGGCTTCACTTTCTATTCTCTTATCCCACTAACGTTCTACATTGTTTGTGTTGCCGCATTCCATTCAGATCCCTCCATCCTCGATCTTCCACCACCACAATGCGTACCCTATTGATGTTAGTTCCACTTCAAAGATCATCCTAATGACCGCGCCTAAGGCATCACTCTCACATTGCCTTTTAGACATCTGCAAATTCCCATGATCTATCCACTCATGTCTCTCACAACATGTTCTTGGTCGCCCTTGCATACCACCAAAAAATATCCCGATCAATTGTTGAATCCATATCTCCCATATCTTCCCACACATTGTTTCTATTCAATTGTCGAACCCATTGAGTGTCACGACATATTCCGATGGCACTAACATAGTCGTCAATTGTTTACTTTCCAGTCCTCATACCATTGTAGGCACGGTTCCACTCCCAAATAGCTTCTTGACAACCGTTGTAACTTATCCTGTCAACCATTCGTCTAACCATCTAAATTGTTGTTTTGGGTCATTGACCGTATCTATTAAATTATTAATCAAAATAATTAAATTAAAATATATATATAATATATAAAATTTAACCATAATATTTAATTAATAATTTAACTTAATTATATAATTATATATAAAAAAAAATCTATATATATGTGTGTGTGTGTTAAAAAAAATTAAGAGAAGACAATCGATTCCACCAAGAAAAATAGGAATAAAATGGTTAACATTGAGGAGTTAAAGGTCAAAATTAACCACCATGAGATAAATTCAATATCACGGAATATCAACTCAACATCTTGGAAAAATTGGAAACAGATTTAAATGAAGGAAAAATTAAGTTGACATTAATGATGGAGAAAATACTACAAAGAGACGAAAAATTTGACAAAACCACAAAAGGCTTAATGACCACACTGAACAACTTAATCAATTAATGGATAAGGTGGACCTATTAACAGTTCAAACCTTTCAAAGACCAGTGACTAACTTGCAAAAAATAAGCAAGCATAATCCTACATATTTTCCTAATATATGCTTTTCAGGTAGTAAATATTACACTAGAATTTCATAAAGAAACCATCAACGAATTAAGAATGAACTACCAAAATATGACGGTAAGTATTGAAGAGGAGAAATTTTTTGAATCAACAAGACGGGAGTAATTTTTGGATAAAACACACCTTTATATAAACATAAACATAAGGTTTTACATTGTCCTCCCTTCCCAAGTCACCTTATGTAGGTATTCAACTATTATAATGTATCTATTATATTGTAACAACATTTGGGGTTTGTGTAAAATGCATAGATTTTATCAAGGAAAAACAACATCAAATTTTTCTTTAGTCACTACCTCATCATATTTATAAATATCACATGTTTCTTCCCATTGGATTGTTGAGGTATCCAACAACAAAGATCCAATAAATTATAACTTTCAATTTAGGTATGATGATAAGTCGTCTCTTGGAAAGATGCACAATAGAATACCAATTCATTTGTAAGCTCTTGTTCTCTATGCTTGATATTATTGTATTATTTTCCTAATATCAAACATGATCTACACATGGGATAGTTGATTTGTCGATTGTCCGGTCATTTATCAAGACAAGGTCTATGAAAAGGGTGGCATTTTTCTAATGTCAACTTCTTCAAATTTGGATAAACATATTGCACACTCATCTTGTGAACACTATGGCCTTGGTCCTAATTTTTTTGTTTAAATAATTTATAGACACTATTATTACTAAAATGTTCCACCACATGTTGATAGAATATCAATGGATGTACATTTTGTTGTATGGAACATAAAACATTCTTTGCATTGTCACAAAGCTTAGTAACATACTCTATTTTTATTTTCAAATACAAATACATCCAAAAAACCATACTCAACTATATTTTATCACACATATCACTTCAAGAATATCTTCTCACCTATGAGCTCTAGGATATCTTTCATAACAACACATAGTTTCCAACATTTTTAGACTATAACTCAAAAAGGTGTTTAGCCACAACTTGTCCAAGATATGCATTTGCGTACCTTTTACAACACCAAGCAGGGAATATCAAAGAATTTTTCTCATCATAATTGGATTAAATACTATATATTAGACCTTGACCAAAAAATCACCATAAAGCCTAAGCAATATATTCATGTGAAAATGAGAAAAGAAATGTTGATGCCTTTATTTGGAAATGTAGCAGCATATTCTCTCCTAAGCAAGGTGTGCCCAATTAGTGCAAGAATAGGAATTCTAACTCCACATAATACCATAATAATTCCATATCATATGTGTTAGTTGGCTGCCATATATATATTTCATATATTACTAAATGCCACTCCTTAGAATAGGAAAGTGATGATGATTGTAACTCGAAGGGAATGCACCTTCCTCCCTTGTCAAGAATACAATGAAATATAATTCATTCATGGAAACAAAATTTTATGTAAAAATTTTCATAAAGGCATGAAGCAACACCCAAAGTGGTGTGTAATTGTTGTTGATGTGTGTCATAATTGTTGGCATATCACATTATTAATGTTGGCCACATTTCAAAATAGGATGTTGTCATATCCACCATAGCAAGTCATAATATAGTTGTTTATAATGCCTTAAATGCTGCTATGTTTAGAAAAGAAACAGATCCCTCATATTTCTATAAATAATTAACATAATAGAAATGGAAAATGCACTCAGGGTGCTAGTTTCATCTCCTCAATGAAGCACCTCTTTGTTGTTGAAAACAAACCTCTTCTCAATGCCCTATAATGTGGATATCTCTATTAATGGTATATCTTCATTGTATTGTGTATATCTCATGGAATAACCATCCAAAAATTATTGAAAATGCTAACATAACTCCTAAAAAGTGCACCCTCTTATTGTTTATGATCACGTTTCTTTTGGAGCAATTACTATGCTACAAAAGTTGTGCTAAAATTTATTTGTGTTTGTTGACTTTTTGTGTAAATTCATGGGTCAGCAGGTGGCCATGAAGACATGCTCAGACGTAGTGATAAACCAGTTGTTTAATAAATATAAAATTTTTTTTATTAGTCCTTTAATACTCTGGATGAGTTGATAGCAATGCTTCGAGAAATTTATGACATTAAAGCCCTAGGATTCGATGGGTTTTATGAGTGAATTTTATAATGTAACTTGTTGATTTGTTCGGTTTGTTATTCTGTAAGTGTAAAAATAAATGAAGGAGAATGAATTTCTATATTGAATAAATCAAGGTCCTATCTAGTATCAAATTCCTCCCTAAGTCCATGTTCATTGATATTCTTGGCAGACATTATCAAACATAGGTACTATAATGCATCTCTTATTTGCAAACATGCTTATTGCATCTCTAGTTAACTGATGCAAACTAAATTGAAGTGAAATAATCTAACTCTTGAAATTGGTCATAGCAATTTCAACCCAGATGGATAGATAAAGTTTCAAAATCAAAGACACTAAACATATGGGATTTTCATGTTGAGACTTAAAAGAATAAGCACTCATGCCATGAATGAAATTTCCTAGCTCTCGTTGAAAGTATTTTTCATCATAGTTATTTTATTTTCTTAAACAATTATTGATGTATAGAAACTACATGTAGCAATAAAAATGGAACTGAATAGTTTATGAAATTAAAATATTATTCATATGCATTATTATTTGTATGGAATATTTCCATGATCCCTTAGTATTTCGGCAATGTCTATCCTAGTCAAAGGGATCATATCTACCATGCATACAACATTTTTTTGGAGAACAATCCCAAATATTTGTATTGTCCCAAATTTCACCTACTTCATATAAATATTTGATCTCTACCTTGAATGAATAGAACATGGAATTCAGGTAATCTTTATCCAGATTCGTTTGCATCATTCCACCATCTCATTAACTTCATTTATGAAGAGATCAAGATGAGCAATATTAGTTGTGTCCAAAATTATTTGGTGCATCTGATGTTATATGTTAATCACCATAGGTAAATCAATAGTTATATATTATTCAATTACATGTCCTTACATATATACCCTAAGTGTTTTATCACCAATGGGGATCATATTAAAATCATTTACTTCATCACAAAAGTGTACACTCGCCCCAACCATTTGATATATGTGAAATCCACAAAATATTGTCGAATTATTTTTTTCTAACGAAGCCAATTTTCAAGAGGTTCAGAAAAATTCAAAGGCATGTGTGTTGGAAAAATAAATCCACTCTCTAGAACTCATAATACATGGAACATTGTCTCAATTTGATATAATTCTCACTTCCTCATGCTCGGTGGGGTGAATAGAGACTATAACATAGATATAAAAAGGAAAGACAAAACCATAATATTCACCACAAGAATCAACATGAACCCTGATGCAACGATAAGCCTCATTGATTTTTCACCATGATTCTCATTAGGAGCGTATAGTGCAACTGAAAATCCTAAGAATATATGTGTAATAGCTACTCCCTTATTCAACACTTTGAATTCAACAAATTTAAATTCAACTTTTCTAATTCTCGATGTAACACCATGAGAATTTATAAGTGCAAAACATGAAATGAAACTACTAGTATAACCCATTGGTTTCCAACACAAAAGACATGGTTCAAAGGTCTCTTTTCCTGAGAAAACGAAACTACAGCAAGCCATGGTAGAAGTATTAACATAATCAGTTGATATGACTTGATCACTTGTATATTAAAAGAGGAATAAAAGGAAATATAGAAACCTGAGAGATACCTTTGTGACCTAATTATCTTAACTAGAAGCTATGTGTATACCAAGGACATGGTGTCACTCTACCTTCCTTAATTGTATAGAGTTACAATGAGAGGAAATTATTTTCAAGTCACCCTGAAAACACCAGGCACACATCATCCAAATTGTCTATCATTATGAAACGAAGTGAAAATAAATTTTGGCCATGGTTTTTTAAACATCGATATTGGTCCTTTTGAAAAGTGGTTTTTGTTGAGCTCTTTTGTCAAGGCTCTTTTGGGAGCCTATATCAAATAAGGCAACACCACTCAAATAAAGATTGTGTGGGCCAACCTACCCATTGGGTCACTCAAAATAATTAATCACCCCCTTTATTTAAACCCAATATGCATTTTTCACCATCAATTCATGTGGCTATCTAAACTTCACACATCCAAAATTAGTTTCAAAAAACCATGTAAACATGGGGAAACCTAACCATTGGGTCACTCAATATAATTAATCACCCCCTTTAATTTACACCCAATATGCATTGTTGATCCAGGTGGATATTGGTGGATATTGTTGTCTATGGTTTTCCATTATTTATAAAAAATAACTAGGCCTTTGAGCCTCATTGAAACATATTTCAGAGGCCTGTATCCACCACATCGCTTCTCAGAGATAAGCTACCATCACCCAAGATACCTTATTTCCATTTTGTATATGTATGCATATTTTGGTTCTCTGATATTAAGAAATGAAGTGTTATTTCTATTTCATCTTTGTATTTATGGTTATATTTTTATTATGGTGTGTTCCTATTTAATTTCATATCATTGGTGTCAAAATGGTATGCTCTTTCTATATTTTTCTTTGTATATCCCCAACGAGGTTAGGGTATAAGGAGTTAGGGCTTGAACTGGTTGAACCTTTGGAAGACCAAACTCGCAAAACTCGATGGCCTCCTATGGAGGAATAAAATAAATATGAGGGATCAAGATATCCTTTAAAAATATTGGTCAAAGAATCTCTCAAACGATAGAGGAACGCGATGATGGACAATTTTTTCTAGATCCTTCGACGACTACCCACAGGTGACACATATTATTCCAGCAGCCCCTCTGGAAGCACCACTCCCTGTAAGGTACACGTTAACTTTGACATCCCCATATTTGAAGGTTAGATATATGAGAATGACATATACAAATAGTTAAATATTCTAGAAGGATATTTTTGGTTCATGATCTTTCCAACTGAGAAAAAATTACTATCTCACTTCTCAATGTCGCCCCCCATGTCAAAGAGCAATGGGAAATAAAATCCAAATATATTCAACTGATCTTGTAATGTACTAAAACAAAATATTGAATCAATTCTACAAATTGCAGAAACCAATTACGATCGATCACATGAACAAGAAAGAGAAATAATATCAAGCGCACAACACAAAGATGTATATGGGGAAAGCCTCAACTAAAAACCCCACTATATTTATATTACGTAAAGTAAAGAACATGAAACAATAAAATGCTATTTCCCTTCCTAAGAAACCTCTACACTCTGTTGATTGTCTCACTCTGATATAAGAAATTTTGGTCCAATATTTAACCACTTCCTTGCCTCTCCCTGACCAGCCTTGCTGATGCATTCCTAGGCTAATTGATCCCCTATTAATTAGGAAATTTACTATCAATATATTGTGAAATACATCCAAGGTGTCCTGATGACCTCATGCATGACGTATATAATTTTATAATTGTACAATTAATAGTTCTCTTCCCTTTAACTCAAATCTCAACTGGGTCTTCCTTAGAAATCACATGCAACAACTATTTATAGTTAATTATCAGTCATTTTCTTGATCATTACATGTGAATTAAAACATATTTAATTCACTAGACCTATCACTAGCTCATCTCTCTGTTAGAATAATTTAAACTAATCTTAACTCAAATAATTGAATTAAGTAATTACAACTCAAATAAAATGCAACTAGACCCCCTAAAACTTGGGGAGAACTATGAATGCCTCCATTTTGAACTTCAGCTCGAATTGACTGAGCTAGCTAAGTCTTCCTAATTCAGTTAACTCATACAAGTTGTCTTAAGATGTGGAGTTACAATTTAATTATAATTTAATTAAAGGAAAATTAAATTATAAGCCCCATTGGGGTGCCATTATTATTGCCAATTTCAACACTCCATTTCTTGTAATGCTACCCCGATTCTACCTTTGTGAAACTTGAATTTGCTCCTTGACAATTCCTTCGTTAAGATGTTTGCATCCTCCTCCTCCATGGGAATGTAGTCAAATGGTGTAATCCACCTCTGCACACAATATATGAGATGGTGATACAAGATGTCGATATTCTTGGACCTGTCATGGAAAAATAGATTAACAGAGAGTTTTATGCAACTTTGGTTATCATAATAAATCAATATCAGATCAATCTGTCAACCAAACAAACCAAAAAGTATCTTCTTCATCCATTTGGCCTCACATGCTTCCTGAATAACTACCATATACTCTTCCTCTGCTAAACTGAGTGCAACTGATGTTTGTTTCTTTTTGTACAAGGAAACTGTTGTTGATTCTATGCTCAAGATTCCCCCTGATTTTCTCTTCCTTTCGGATGGACTCCCTACCCAATCTGCATTTGTGAAGCCTTGAATATTCACTCCCACTTTCTATTTATACTATAGCCCATACTTTGTATTGCCTCTAAGGTATCTCAACACATGCTTTCCTACCTTCCAAAAGAGATTGGTAGGCTTATCCATAGTTTAACTAAGCTGGTTAACTGCATAGCATATGCTTGGCCATGTGTTCACCAAATACATGAGTGAACCCTCAAGCTACTTGTAAACAATAGAATCTAATACCTCGCCTGAAGTAGCATCCTCCTTCCTCTAGTTACCTGCTAGAGGAGTCTCCATGGGTTTTTTTCCCTCCATGTGGAAATTCCTAAGGATCTCATTGGCATACTTGCCCTGAGATACAAATAGCTCCTGAGCTCTTTGTCATATTTACAATCCCATGAAATAGCGTAAGAGCCCCATGTCCTTCATCTCAAATTCTCTTGCAAGATCCTCTTTGCAAAACTTGATGAGCTCCTCATCACCTGTCAATATGAAATCATTGACATAAAGCACAATAATAACAATATTACTTTCTACCACAATATCGTAAAGGTGACGCCCAGACGAATGAAGTAAATGTTGATATTGGTGTACCAAGCATGAGTTTCTTACTTCAGCCATGCAGTGCTCTCTTGAGTCTGCACACATGTGACCCCTTGTTGAAGGTCTCAAAACCTTCTGACTTCTCAATGCACAACTCTTTCTCAATCACCCCATTGAAGAAGGTGGTATTTACATCCATCTTTTGAATCTTCCATCCCGTTTGTGCTGAGAGTGCAAGGATGGATCGTATTGATGAGTACCTTGTGATTGCTGCAAAATTCTCATCATAATCAATCCCCTCCACATGAGATAAACCTATGGCCACAAACCTAGTCTTTTTCTTCTCCACACTTCCATCTGCTTCCCACTTTACCTTGTAGATCCACCTGGATCCTAAGACATACTTCCTCTTCGGTGTTGGGACAGATTTCCATGCATTGTTTCTGATAATTTAGTCATAATCCTCAACCATGGCATTAACCCAAATTGGTTGTTGCACTGCTTCTTCAAAAAGTATGGATCTATCTCTACACATTCATTATAAGAGCCATGTATCCAGTGTACCTATCTGAGGACATTTTCTTCCTGTGTTGTGATGTGGTTGCTCCCACATTCTCTCTAGCATCAAGGAACAACCTGTCAGCCTCTTGGTGCGCTTCCTTCTGTCTTGGAATGTCCTTTCATGAGTGGCTGCTTCCACTACCTGCACCTATGCTTGTGGCTACACCACATCTTGAGGTTCTTCTTTTGGATCCAAGAGGTCCTCAACTGCATGCAACTAAATCTCCCTCTCAATATAAATTCACATGGCCTTCTCTTCACCAAATTTCACATCTCTTTTGACCATTGTAATCACGTTTTCTGGTAAGTACACCAGATAGTTGTGAGGTGTATTAGTCTAACCCACAAATATCCACAACTCAGTTGTTGGCTCTAGCTTCTTCCTTGCATCTTTGGTCACATGGAAATAAACTGATGAACCAAAAATTTTAAAATGTGACACATCTAGTCTCTTACCTGAAAAATATTCCTCTGGTGTACTCATCCTAGTTATCCGATGAGGAATTTTGTTCTACAAAAATATTATTGAATTGCATGCTTCTACCCACTAATGCAACGATAGTTCATGATCATCCAACATAGGTCATGTTTCTCTCACAATAGTTATGTTATTCTTATTTTCAACCCCATTCTGTTGTGGGTGATGAGGTGCTATCGATTCCCTTTGAATTCCTTCTGCAGCACAGAAGTTATTGAATTCATTAGAGACATATTCTCCACCATTTTCACTCCTCATACCCTTCACCTTATTCCTTGCATCTTTCTCTACAATTTCCTTGAGCTCACAAAACTTGGAGGGCTTCTGACCTTTCTTCTGCATGAAGAAATCCCAACACTTGTGTGAAAAACAATCTACAAAAATCACATAATACATGCGTTTTTTTGTGGAAGCTGTCGAGAACAGTCCACACACCTCTGAGTGAACTCTCTCAAGGATCACCTTTTCTTGGCTTTCCTTATCATAAAATGTGTATTTGGTACACTTCCCCAATGTGCAGCCTTTTCATGTATCTCATTTCTCAATCGCACCCTTTGGAAGTCATGTAGAAATCTGCTGCGTGATCTTCAAAGCACTATGGTGTATATGGCTCAATCTCATGTGCCATTACTCACTGATGTCTTAGCTCACCTTCTCTTCTTTTGTGCTCAAGGCAGCACAATATTATACATCCTATTTGTAGAGGTTCTTTACTCAAACCCCAATCTTCTTCACTTGTCTCGTGGCTTTGTGATGAAGGAACACCTTCCGTTGACTGAGTATCACATCATAGAAATGGTCTTACAACATACCAACATAAAAAAAAATCTTCTTTAAACCTGGAACATACATAACATATTTTAATGTGAGATGAGTACATGACTAACTCTAAAAGGTAACTGTACCAATGCCGGTAGCACTTTACCTCCCATCATCTCCCATATTGATGTGCATCTAAAGATATTTTTCCTCCAAGTTACTGAAGATTTTTTTATTTTTTTTCTGATCATATGGAATGAAGATTCATTATCTAAGTACAACAAAAAACCCATCACCAATGACACCCTACACGCGATGAGGGTGAAATCCAACTTGAACTGTGAAGCAAGTGCTTCACCTACTACTCCTCCTGAGTACTTCTTATCTGGACACTTTGTAGCATAGTGTCGAAGCTCATGATAGTGAAAACATTTTACCTTTGACAAGTCTCGCTTCATGCTTACGAGACCATAATATTATTTGTAATGGGATGCCTTCCCTTTAGTTTTCTTCGCCTTTCCATCCAAGGCACATTTCTCCTCATCATCAGTCTTTGATGAGGATCCATCTCCGGTGTTCTATCGAATCTATTATTGTACTAAGTTGGACCATAATATCTCCCACTATGATAGCTTCTCCCTCCCATTCATAGAGTCCTAGTAGCTATTCCAACTCTTGGGAAGGCCTAGAATTTCTAGGCTCACCAAATATTTCTGGGAAACTGTCACCCCCACACTTCCAAGCTCATCTCGACACTGAGTGAAATTCTTCAAGTATTTTGGAATCGTGTCGCCCTTCTCCATATTGATCTTTCTAAGCTTCTCCTTTAATTTCAGCTTCCTGTGGTGGCTGCTATTATGAAATGGATCGGTTAAGGCCTTCCACATAGCATATGGAGTTTCCTTTCCATAGAGGTTTGAGACAATATGATCTCTAACTCCTTATAACATAATCCTTCTCACCTTTTCGACATTCTCCTTCCATGCATCAAGAAGTTGAGCATCTCTTGTTGCGGGATGGGGAATATCACTGTCTATGAATTCTTTTATTCCATTTTCCTCCAACACCGCCTCCATCTTGTCCTTTCATGCTATGTAATTTGAATTACCCTCAAGGGAATATTCGAGTCTCAATCCAAGGAAATACATCCTGATCTATTCCTGCTCATGAATAATAAATCTACAAATTCGATTCACCTGTTCAAAACAAACTCTATTTCTTATCTTCTATATTTATTCCTACTATGGTACCATGTAAAAAATCCAAATAGGTTCAACTAATCTTGTAATGTACTAAAACAAAATACCGAATCAATTCTACAAATTGCAGAAAATAATTACGACCGCACAATCACATGAACAAGAAAGAGAAATGATATCAATTTCACAAGACAAAGATGTATTTGGGGAAACCCTTAGCTAAAAACCTCTCTATCTGTACATTGCATAAAGTCAAGAACATGAAACAATACAATGTGTTTTCCCTTCCTGATAAACCTCTACACTATGTTGATTGTCTCGCTCTGATCTAAGCAAGTTTTGGCCCTATATTTAACCACTTCTTTACCTCTTCCTGAAAAACCTTTCTCACGCATTCTTGGGCTAATTGAGCCCCGAATAATTAGGAAATTTTGATCAATATATTTTGCAATACATCCAAGGTGTCTTCATGACCTCCTGCATGACATGTACAATTTTATAATTATAAAATTGATAGTTATCTTCCCTTTAAATCCAATCTCAACTGTTCCTTCCTTAGAAATGACATGCAACAACTATTTATAGCAAATTTTTAGTTATCTGATTGATCGCTCTATGTGAATTAAATCAGATTTAATTCACTAGACCTATCACTAGCTCATCTCTGAGTTAGAACTGGTTAATCTAATTTTAACTTAAATAATTGAGTTAACTAATTACAACTCAAAATAAACTGCAACTCAACCCCCTAAATCTTATGGATAGCTCTACATGCCTCCATTTTGACCCTAAAATCAAATTCACTACGCTAACTAAGTCTTCCTAACTCAGTTTACTCATACAAGATGTCATAAGATGTGGAATTACAATTTACTTCTAATTTAATTAAGGGAAAATTAAATTAGAAGCCCCCTTGGGGTGCCATTCTTGTTTCCAATTTCAACACCTACTGTGAGAAAAGGGAGGAGAGTGGACCCTCACTATTTTCAACTACACCCACTTAGAATTATTTCCGAGATTCCATCAAGGAATAATATTACCCTATTGGGAGCTATGCAGATAAATACATAAAGTGGACCACATTGCGGCAGTGAAGGGACCAAGATGTGCCATAGTTCACAAATATTTTTCATACCCTTTGCACGAAGTTGGGTATCAAGGATTCTAAGCGAAATTTGGTAATCAAGTACCATGGTTTTCTACATAATTACATCTAGTAAAATATGGATTTCTTGGACATCTCCTCACTTGATGTTTCCTATCAATATGTTGTTAAGATTGAGCAAAAATTTAAGAAGGAGAAGAGAGACATTGGATCTGCGAATCTAAAGAAAGTGAAAGGCACCCCCAAACCATATAACAAAGGAAAAAGCCAAGGCAGGGCATCCTACGACAACTTTTCAAAGTCACAAGTGAATAAAAACACCACAAAGACAAAGAAGGACACGGAAAAATGGTGTGAGTTCCATAAGAGCCCCACTCACCCCAAAATTGAGGGTCGGGCCATGTATTCACTGGCGGTCCAGCTGAAGTATTCTGAATTATATGCGTGTTTTGAATGTGATTCAAAACCCAACAAGGGGAATGACAAAGGGAATAATATTATTGACGTGAAGCGCAGTGTCACTATTTCCACCACCAAGATCTAAAATAATTAGCCTGAAGATCCAGAGGAGGGGGAGCACCTCTTCCACTCACAGATGTGAGTGAAGGGCTCCCCACTCTAGTTCATTATCAATATCAAGAGTCAAAAGAACCTCATTTTAGTAGAGGTCATGAAGTGGTTGGGAATACCAACCATAACACACCCATAGTCATACATCATCAGGTGGCTTCACCAAGGATGAGATCTCTGCGTCATCCAACAGTGTCGCCTTCCCTACAACATAAAGCCCTTAATAAATGAGGTATTGTGTGATGTTTCTACTCTTGAATTTAGTGATGTATTATTATGAAAACAATACTTATGGAAGTGACATCTTGTGTATGATTCTAGGCTTCACACTATTATTATTTATTTTGGAAAAAAGTTGTACAAGATACCAGAGGTAGCACTTCCTACCACCATCTCTTTGATCACTGTGAAGTAGTGTAGTAAAATCATTTCCTGGACTAAGAATTTTGTTTCCTTATAATTCACCCCAAGGGGAAGAAAAATATTATGGCCATGAATTCGTGATAGGGCTCATTTTCATGGGATCAACAGATGGACAAGGTTGTGGAGGAGTACACAAATATATTCACTTCAACCATAGGGGTACCTCTACACTCTTCAGGTTAAGCACTCCATCGATCTGACCCCAGGCATGTCACAACCTAATGGACTGATATATCAATGCTCGGTTATGGAGAATGATGAAATCAAGAGGCAAATTTAGGAGTTGTTACAGAAAGAGAACATCATGCTGAGTTCATCACCCTGTGGGAGCCTGATTTTGTTGCTACAGAAGAAGGATGGGACATGGAGACTCAGTATTGACTATTGGGTGTTGAATAAGATCACTATCTAGAATAGGAATTTAATCCCACGGAACGTTGAACTTCTCAACCATCTCAAGGGGGCCAAATATTTCATCAAGATTGACTTTAAGTCCAGTTATTTCCAAGTACCAACCAAACGTTGTGATGTGTGGAATATTTCCTTCAAATCCAAGGAGGGCCTTCTCAAATGGTTGGTCATGCCTTTCAGGTTGACGAATTCCCCCACAAAATTCATGAGGATAATGTAAAACATCTTGTGACCCTTCACCAACTCATTTGTGGTGGTGTATTTGGATGACATCTTGATCTTCAACCAGCGTTTTGAAGAGCACCTACACCATATTCAATAGGTCCTCCAAACCCTATGGGAACACAAGTTGTGTGCTAATTTGGAGAAATTCACTTTTGGTATGACCCAGGTTTAATATCTGGGGTACATAATTGATGAGCAAGGTGTGCATGTGGACCTAGCCAAGATACAAGTCATTCGGGATGGGTTAGCCCCAACCACTCTAACAGAACTCCTTAAATTTCTGGGTCTTGCTAATTTCTACCACAGGTTCGTGTTGGGGTTCTCTCATATCACTTGGAATTTGAGACAAGTCACCAAGGGAGGAGTGAAAGAAAAGGTATTTTTGTATGAATCCCAATAGAAGGTATTTTCTGAGTTAAATAATCACCTCTTCTTTGCACCAATGCTAACATTACCAGACCTGCAAAAACCATCTGATATTGAGACAAATGCCTCTTGTTAGCTACCTATAAAATTTGATTATAGAAAAATTTGGCTAAAACTATTTGAAGCATTCAAGGAACAAATTTTATTGCTAAAAAGTGTTGGCTCTTGAAGACTCTTGAAGGCCTCATGCCTCTATCCAAATCTTCACTGTTGTTCCTGTCTTGAAAAACTCTAAAAATCCTGTTGATTCCCAAGGAAGAATACTGCTACAAGCACCGTTGTCCTTTTCCCCCTTCTTCCAACACTAACCTCATCTTTGCTTTTCTTCTCCCATGAAATCCTTCAGTTTCATGTTTTCTCCCCTTTTCCCTTCATCAAAACCCCTTTGATAAGGTCTAAGACCCTTTCTTAGCCTTATCAAAACCCACCAACTCCTTTCAAAATCATTGAAAAATGCCTAAAATCACATTTTCATATTATGGACTTAAGCCCCCTTGGGTTAAGTCTTTAGCCCTCCCCTCCATACGCCCTGGTGCTGGAACCGAGCACCAGCCTTCCAAGCACTTATCGCGTTGCCCAATTGCGATTATCCCCTCCTCTTTAACCCCCAATCATATTATCTTCCATGCGCCCAAAGGCCCCGCAGTCGGGCACCAAGCCACATTGTAAATTAATATTTTAAAACCTTCATTTATATAAATTTGACATTTTTTATTATGTCCTAAGGTTTTTCGCCGGTCCAAAGTTTAAATCGATCTCCACCGTTGATCTGATCTGCAGATCGATGGCGCACAATCCATCGCCTGGTGGTCCCCGCCATCCACTCACCATTGCAAAACCACGCGGTATCCATCACACCGCTTTTGAGAGTGGGGCGGTATTTTTCATTTTGCATTGATTCCATACACCGCTTGAATCGTGGCCTGAGCACTGTTCACAAAACCACCGTCCATCGTGTGTTAAAGATCGGACATGGACCCAACGTGATATTGACGTCCACCGTCCGTTCTGAGGCCGCTCATCGGACGGTGATCGCTCACCGAAGAAGCCCAACGGTTAACCAAGATACGGCGCGGTCATTAAAGCATCTCCATCGTCGATCTGATCTGCAGATCGACGGCCCACAATTCATTGCCCTGATTCCTCCTCTTTGACTTTTCGCCTCCTCTCCCGACCGTCGATCTCTGCGCGATTGACGGATCCAATTCAATTTATTTTTCTGCCTTTCCTTTGAATTCCTCTGATAAATCTCGACCATTGGATGATGCCATCCAACAGCCATGCTTCCTCCACGTGCCTTCTAAAGCAGTAAACCTACACATGCATGGATTTTATAATATTTGTTCATTTTTTGCAGGGTGTAATGGTTTTTTCGCTATGTCTGAAGAAATTTTAGAAGCAGAGGGTGACGATCCTCTAGCCTCCGATCCATCAAATAAAATCATTTTCAGATTTCAAATTCACATTTCATCAGTGATTCACGAGGCATTGATGCCATATCAACCTCACAGCGCGACCATGCACACCGACAAAAAACACGAGTAAATCAAGCACGATCGGAGAAGTATCGGTGTCGAAGACAAAATATATTAGGACGAAAAAATTGAAGATAGATCTATAGGGATTATGGCTAAAAAATGGATTATCGAAGCCTAAAACATGGTTTAAAGAAGATCGTGAGTTTTTATATCGGACGGAAAGCATACGTTGCCACATCGAGAGGCTAATTAAATTCCCATCCACCAGCAGAGCCACTGCGACCTCAAAGCAATCAAAAGAAGGTCAAAGTTATTACCGGACCGGGAGGTATTTTGCATCAATACAAGCTGAACAGATTATTTCAACCAAAGGAACTTATTGTCGGCTATCGGCAAAAGTTATTACAAGGATAACAAGGAGCCTTGAAGTCAACAAATTCTTTCCGGTAAACCTAATAGTTAATGTAAATGATTTTATACGGAGGACACCTATGTAAGTTGCTTCATTGAGCCCCCCAAAGGCCAAGAAGCCATTTAAGTACGTATTAGTTATTTTTAGAGATCTTTATTAGATTCCTCCTCCTCTTTCTTCTATAAATACTATTGCGGAAGAAGAGTTGGCATTGGTTGATCACTAGTTGTAATATTGGAACTCTGCGAAATAATACATAGTCTATTGAAGTTGAAGAAGAAATTGAAGTCTTGAAGCCACGATGATGTTGTTGCATGTTTATTCTTGTGAAGGCTCTATCATTGGATCCATGATCTTGGCTATTGGTGAAGTATTACGAAGCTGTTTTATGTTTTCCCCTGTTTTCATTATGTTCCATAATTTCTTACTACGATGAGGTTGAAAGTTTTTAGGCTAAGAAATGACTCTTGGAAGCACCTTAGACACTGTTCACCCTTCACTATTTCATGTTTTCTTCTGCTGAAGTATTTTAGAGTATTTAATCTCTCTCTTTAGTCTTCATGCATGTTTATTTCCTTAATAGTTCGAATAGTTGGCTTCGACATGATGTATGGTTTTTCCTCGCTTGACTGCTTCCACTTAAAAGTCGTTATTGAAGTCTCCCTTTGAATTTTTCTATTTACGAGTGAGCCAAGGAGGTATGTTCTAATATTTCCCTTTGTCCTTACTTAAACGAGTTGTCTCAAAGGTCTTTATAGTTGTAATCATAGATGTGTTAAGTGTTCCCTCTTCTATGATTTGTAATTATCGGTGAATCTTTTATGTTTTTCTAAGTCATTTGAAATAAAATATTTAAGGAAATAGGGTGTTCCCGAATCTTAGATTTCATTTTAAAATTTTTTTTTGAAATCATTGTTTGCTTAAAGGTGTGATTTGTAGAATTCATGGTTAGCACTGTCTATCAAAAAATCTCTTTATTGTTCAAATTGTGTTTTCAAATTCCCTTTGTTGAGAATTAAAATTCTCTTTCGAAATTGTTGATGTCCATTTCATTCCAAAAACCAAAGGATCATTGTGGCCAAGTTAGATTTGCCCTACGATATCCCATATCCATTGATAATTATGTTATGACCTCTTTTCGACTCCATTGCCCAATGAGACCGAGATGTTTCTCCATTCTATATATCTTTCCTAGGTCTTTCATGTTCGTTGTATCAATCCAACCAAACAAACAAACAAACACCCGCACTTAATAACTATTCCAAAATCCATACTCTAAGCACACAATATAAACCTTTGCAAAAAAAATATTTGAGAGATCCCTCTCTCGAGAACAAGAGGAATAGATCTCGTAACTCTAAATATTGGTTACGATGTTGCCTTGTCTTTTGATTTGCCAAACTATCAAAACACGGGACACCAACATAATGCCGGTCACGGTGAGACTTTGAGTAAAATATTCAAAACAAAACACTCACTTGTATAGTATAACATAAGTAACCTCCCTCAAGCACCACCAAACAATGGTAATCATGATAGGACCTTTTGAATCGGTGATAAACTAAGTAACCCTTAGGATTTTCATAAAGCCTTATCAAACCTTGAAGGATTCGGTTACCAAGCCATAAGAGTGAACTCGTATGTTTTGACACCCTAGCTAAGTGTTAAGTCACATTTAGGACACTCTCATAACCTATAAGACCAGAATAACTCGAGAAAAAACCCAAAAAAAATTTCGAGTTTGGCTTCACAAATAAACATGGTGGTGGAACCATCCAATATCTTACCTTCATAAAAGCTAAAAAGTTTCCACACGAGTGACTCCACTAGCCCCGAGTAGGCCTATTACTCATCTATTTTCCCGGATCTCTTTAGGACTACGTTAACCGACCCTTGAAGAAGTTTAGAAGCCTAGTCCCTTACTAGATAAGACATCGTGAGAGGTAAAATTCCCAAAAACGAGTCCCTAAAACCTTAACCTCTCTCATTTTGGAAAAAAACACTCCGGCTTCACATAGGATTAACACTAGATCCCATCCGGACCCGAATCCTCCTTTAATCGTTGACAATCTTGAGAGAATTCAGTGGCGTATTTCTAACTCTAGAAAATCAGGCTGCTAATAGGAGCCTCTTAAGAACAAATTTCCGTCCCCGAAAACCTTGTTGTCTTAGAAGATTCACACTTTTATTTACATCATACGAGAACATCTTTAGAACTAGATCTCAAGGTGATTTAAACAAAGACTCGACCTTAACTTTTCAGATTTGCAACGAGCTTTAGTAGAGAAGCCTCACCTTCCACTCCTCCCCGATTCCCGACTTCTTCATCACTTTAGTCTTTTCCATAAAAAATCTGCTCAAAATCGGTTTCTTGGCCCAAGTGTTTCTTCCACTCCAATTCATACTACCACTTTGTTCAAAACACTCCATTTCAGCCATTTTTTGTAAACCCACCTCTTGTAAATCCACCCTTATTTCCAGCCATGGCAACATGGTATGCCCCATTAGTGTTACCACAACCTCTAATTCCCTTACCAAATGATTACCAATCCAAAATCCCTCACTTCACTTTGGAAAAGAATCTACAACAACCCAACATCATGTAGATAGGATGGAAGATGCATTTGATTACATGGAGATAGAAGAATAAGCGTGAAGATGAGGATCTTCGCCCAAAGTTTAGGAGGAGATGTAAAGGAATGGTTTAAAAACTTACCTCCTAATAGCATAAATGATCTCCCTGCCTTGCATCAAACATTTATCAACAAATGGGAACTCAAAAGGAACCCTCTCCAAATACTAGCAGAGTATAGCGGCCTCAAGAGAAATAAAGGGGAGAGTGTCCATGAATACTCCACTAGGTTCAATAGCATTTACAATGCTCTCCCACCTCACATGAAACCTCCCCAAGGCATGGCCTTGGTAAGGTATCTCGAAGGCCTTGATGCTTTGAAATGACTTATGAATTAAGGGGGAGAGATTACTTAACGTTGGAAGACATGCGAGAAAGGAGCTTTGAGTGTAGAAGCAAACATAATTGAGAAAAGAAATAGGTTGAGATTAGAGAAGAGGGTAACTTATAATGATGACCTACTACCCTCAACCTCGACTTCGACACAAAAATTGACAACCTAGTGAAGGTGATGGAGAGGATGCTTGAAAAGATCAATTTAAATGAGAGACTACCACCAAGAGAACCTCCAAACAATCAAAACAGAAATAGAAATCAGAATTATAGAAGATAAAACAATCAAGACAAGCAAAAGGAAAGCGACCAAAAAATTAGATCTCCCTTCCAACATAACTATGTAGATCAATATGAGGAAGATAAGGAGTTGTAAAGGTTGGAAGAATATCATGTAAAATTGATTGGATCGGATGAGTGGGGATGATGTTTTCCTCACGAGGAAGAACAAGATTTCTTCTCTTACGGTCAAAATACAAACACCTATGAAGATTCGATGACTATAGATTGGGTTTTGAAAATGCAATCATGGAGGTACACAAACGAGTATGATCTTAGGAGCAAGGGAAGCATAGATAATTCAAAGGATAAGAACACTAGCACCGATGTCAAGAAAAACGTAGAAAACCAGCTCAAAAAGACGACGAGATAAAACCAAAATTTTGGCCAAGAAACTGAGACTTAAACAAAGACAAAAGTGTCGAGCCAAATGTTGAACAGTACCCCTAG
This sequence comes from Pinus albicaulis, assembly GCA_034641835.2. NCBI lineage: Eukaryota > Viridiplantae > Streptophyta > Pinopsida > Pinales > Pinaceae > Pinus > Pinus albicaulis. The sequence continues at coordinate 230,035 of JAXQQM020087655.1, read as the reverse complement.
CACTTTAGCTAGTATTCCTAACAAAATTGTCCCAATTAATAGTCCAAACAAGGTTTAGCAAATCAAAGTTGTTGAAAAGAATTCAATTGAAAAAGGCGGATGTAAATATCAACAAGTAAATTATTCCTTTCAGCCTTGAGGGAGAAATTGCTAAGATAAAAATTGCCATTCCCCTAAACCGAACTAGTAACCCAAGAAGTGTACAAAAACCAATTTTTGAAAGCTTTGAACTTAGGAAGTGATATGCGACACCTTGAACTTGACGGATGACAAACACTGAGTTGTTGTTTGGTCTAGAAGTTGAAGGAAAATACCAAGAAGGGGCTATCCCTCCCTTCTATGTCGGCTGAACATACACGAGAAAATTTTACACAATGCCATGTTAGATTCGGGAGCTTCACACAATCTAATGCCCAAGGTGGTAATGGAAAGCTTAGGCTTAGAGATTACTAAACCATACAAATATTTTTTATTCCTTTGACTCAAGCAGAGTCAAATTTTTGGGTTTAATTAAAGATTTATGTGTTAATCTAACTCAAATCCCTACTAAAAGTCTAGTAATGGATATAGTTGTAGGTGACATTCCCCATAAGTATGGAATGCTCTTATCAAGATCTTGGAGAGCCAAACTTTAGGGGAAGCCTTCAAATGGACATGTCTTATGCCACCATCCCCTGTTTTGAACCAAAACATAAGACTATACGAGGGAATCTCACATGAAGTACATAGTGAGCAACATAGACAAACAAAACAACACTCCAATATATTATATTCAATCAAGTTTAGATTCCTTTATCTTATGTAACGAAGATGAAATCACCCAACCGAGATAAGGAAAACATGTACCCAATCATTTCACCCAGAACAATCAAATATTTCCTTCAATCAAATTCAAAACATTGACAATCAACGACAAAAGAAACTGAAAAATGAGGCAAATGTACTTTGGACAATAAAATTTGATGGATCACGTAACAAAATAAGTGCGGGAGCAGGTGTTTGGATTCAAAATACAAATCAAAGTTTTTCATACAAATTGGATTTCCCATGCACTAACAATATCGGCGAGTACGAAGCCCATCCTCCTAGGCTTACAATTGCTTAAACAATTAGAAGCCCGGAAGATATCGATCTTAGGGGATTATGAACCTATCATAAAACAAATTAAAGGAGAATACTCAACTAGAAATCCAAGGCTTAGGGAATATCAAAATGCTTCCCTTGATCTATTGAAAACCTTTGAAAAATATGAACTCATTTTCATCCCTAAAGCATTGAATCATCTAGAAAATGAACTCGCCTTCAATGCCGAGCAACTACAAAATACCTAAGATAAATGAACAACTCCGTGTAAAGGTAAAACATAGGCTCTGATGTGCACGCATAACGAAGATCCTTTGGAAAGTGTTTGAATACGACAAACACATAGATGATTTCTTGAAATCAGAAAACGATTTCGACATACCGATATCGAAACCGACCATAAAGAAAATTGTTTGTATATTGAAAAAATCCCGAAGTTGAAATGACATATTCTATCGATATAAATCATTATGAAAATCCTTTTGAAGTAGAGATAATCGACAACGTAGACCAAGAAGACTTGGATGTCTTACAATGCAAAAAATGATAAAATCCCAAGAGGTCTCACACCTTTAGAACACCTGTTTGATTTTAACGATGTAGCCAAAGAACCGAGAATGAAGCCTGTGGAAACAAATGTAGAAGAGCATAAAATAGGCAGTCTAGCAAAACCCAAGATGATCAAACTATCCGACACTCTCCTAGCTCACATAAAAAATGTAATACATAGAGTTGTTCAAAGAGTTTAAATATGTGTTTGCTTGGGGATACAAAGACCTGAAATTATATGATACCCGGACATCATCCGGCCACAAGATCCCCACGAAGGAAAATCAAAAAGCCTTTTTAAACAAAAAACTAAGAAGAATAAACCCTCTCTTACTACCTTTAGTTAAGGCGAGAATTTGAAAAAAATGCATGATGTTGGGATCATAGTACCCATTAGATTTTGAGAGTGGGTATCAAAATTAGTTTACGTTAGAAAAGAAAATAGGGGAAATCGAGGCTCGAGTTTTGACTTCAAAAATTTAGATAGAGCCTCCTTAAAAGACAACTACCCCTTACCCAAGATGGACCATATACTTCAAAGGGTAGTTGGGTCAAGAAGGATTTCCCTCTTAGATGGGTTCTCGGGTTACAACCAGGGTGTTAGTGCTCCCAAGTGATCAAATCAAAAGCTGCTTTTACCACACCTTGGGGCACCTTTCTATATGTCAAAATGCCTTTCGGATTAATGAATGCGGGGGGCCACTTTCCAAGGGGCCATGGACATTTCCTTCTCCGAATATATTGGCTATTCATAATCATTTACCTTGATGATATAACCATTTTCTCAAAAAGCTGATCAAGAAAATTTGATTCACCTAAGAAAAGTTTTTTGAGAGATGTAGGAAATTTGGCTTATCATTGAATCCCAAGAAGACACTCTTTGGTCTCCAAGAATTTAAAATTCTTGGCCATATAATTTCGGAAGAGGGAATCAAAATAGACCCTACAAGGATAGATGGCATATTGCGGATCGGCCATCCAAGAAGCCTCAAAGAGTTGCAATCTTTCATCGGAAAGATTAATTTTCTAAGGAGGTTTATTCCTAATCTTCTTCGAGCTATTAAAAACATTACAAACATGCTTAAGAAAGATGTCGGGGTAAGATGGACTATACCCGACTAAACAATCATTCGAATTGGTCTACAAAGCTCTTACTCAAACACGGTCTTGATTAGTCCAGATTTTACCAAAGACTTTTACATATTTTCTTTTGCATTTGAACATACAATAGTTGTAGTTTTACTTCAAAAAAAATGATTTGGGGCGAGGGAAAAACCAATATCCTTCTTTAGTAGGGCCTTAAGAGATGCTCCTCTCAAATATAACATCGTGGAGAAGAAAGCCTTAGCATTAGTGAAAGCTTTAAAAGACTTCAGGGGTCTATATTTTACACTCTCACGTAATTGTTTTTTGTTCCACATACTATGGTCAATGACATTATAAGTCAAGACCCCGATGGTAAAAGGGGAAAATGGATTGCAACTATTCTTGAGTATGATTTAGAGATCAGGCCCACCAAACTATTTAAAGGGAAAGGATTAGAAAAACTTATGGGTGAGTCTAACTTCCAAGCACTAGACATGAATATGGTAGATGTGTTGGAAGAAATAGAAGAATATACTTGCTCCTTTTATTGAAGAAAAAATTTCTGAATTCTCCTTGGTATCTTGACATTATTTATGTGCTTTTATATTTAAATGCCCCTCCTTCTCTGTCTAAAAATAAAGCTAGATTTTTGAAACAAAAGGCTTTGAGTTTTTGCATCTTATATGGGGTGTTATATTGGAAAAAATGTTGTTGGAATTTTTCTTAAATTTTTACTTGAAGATTATGCGGGGAAAATCATGCATGAGTTGCATGACGAAGAATGTGGAGGACGCCTATCTTTGGAAGGCCACAACAAACAAAATTCTTAGATCAGGTTACTATTGGCCTACCATTTTCCCGGACACTCGGAAGTTGGTCATGTCTTGCCATAAGTGTCAAATCTTTGATGGCGAGGAGAAAACTTCTTCCCTTACCCTTACATCCTATCGAGTTGAGGCACCTTTTCAACAATGGGGGCTGGACTTCATTGGGGAAATCCACCCATCCTCCTCGACTCAACATAAGTGCATCCTCACGAGCCATTGACTTCTTTACCAAGTGGATAGAAGCTATACACTCTAGAAATGCCAATGACTCTGTCATTATTAAGTTTCTTGAAACAAATATCCCATCCGAGATTTGGTTGTCCTAGAAAAAATCATAATAGACAATGTTGCTACTTTTAAATCTAAAAATATGGTTGACTTCTATTACAAATACCACATAACCTTGGGCCATTCCACGCTTACTATCCCCAAGGAAATGGATTAGTTGAATCTTCCAACAAGAGCCTCATCAATATCATTAAAAAAACTTTGTTGGAACAAAATCGGAAATCATGGCATAGTAAATTGGTTGATGCCTTATGGGGTCTGATAGGCTAACTACAAAGAAATCAATAAATATGTCCCCCCTATCATCTATTTTATGGATTGGATGCATTTTTTCCCACCTCGTTGGGAGTGCCGGTCATGAAGCTCCTTCAAGAGTTGTAGGTTGAAGAGGAGAATCAATCAAACCATCCATTTGCGGGCAGACTGGAGAAGAAGTTTATGAAAGAACGCAATTAGTCCAAGAAAATATGAAAAAGCTATTTGATAAGAGGACTAAGGCAAACAATTTCCAAACTAGAAATATTTTTCTTAAGTGGGATTCAAGGAGAGAAGAGAAGGGAAAACATGGCAAGTTTGAGAACTTGTGGAAGGGGCCCTATATTATTCATGCTTTGAGAGGGGTCACAATGCATTCTTCCTGAAAAGAATTAAATGGAGAGGATCTATATGGAGGTCTGTCAATGGCGGGGATGCTCAATCATTACTTACGCAAGAGTCTTGAGTATTAAAGCATTTCATTTTTTTCATTGTAAAAGTCATAGCTCGAACATTTCATTCAAATTTATAAAAATCAAAAAAATACAAAAAAAAGGAAAAGAAAGAAAAAGAGGGCAGATTGTCAAAACAAAGAAAGGTATAGCCCCATACCAAAAAAGAGAAATAAATCTTAAAGTGTGCAAGCTTAAATGCCACTTAGAAAAAACACACTCCTATTTAGTCTAATAGCCCAATATTGACTAATTAGCTTTAATTTTTCTACATGTGATAGGATAGTGAATTCGATTTTCCAAAGCTGTTTAATCTTGGCTTATCGGTAGATAGTTTAGGATAGAAATTAAAGGTTCAAACATGCTCAAAATCTGAACCTAAGGTTTCACGGAAGCGAATGACTCAAATCTCTTTCGAATTTCTGAGTCAAAAGATGTAAAAATATGGTTCTAATCAGCTCAAAATATGAGCCAATGGATAAAGGAAAGACTGACTCAAAACAAAAGTCAAAACAAAGCTATAAAAGGGTGAAGGAAGTGCTTTGAATTCCCGGATCTTAAGCCTTCCATTTTGTTTAAATTTTCTGCAAAATAAATGACTATGGGCAGCTTGTTTTTATGCCATAGATCACGACGAGTCAAAATAGCTTAATCTTGACTTGATTGTTTTTTAAATTTATGTTGTAGAATTTAGAGAATAAAGTTTGTTGGACGAGTTTAATCCCAACGAGACGGTAGATTAGGTAGAGAATCATATGGGCTCAACTGCATTCAATATGAGTCCATGTAGAAATAAGGAATAGAAATAGATTAGATTTCCTACTTTCAAAAGAATAAAATGTTGAGAAAGAGCTTGCCAATCCAAGTGCACTCTAATGAAGAAAAAAATGTTAGATCGGTAGGATTGGGTAGGTATAAAGTTGTATTGATGAAAATCCATTGTTTTTTATGGCTACTAATATGTTTTAAAGCAAGATCATCCAAGAAAAGGAAGGGCGGCCCAATGGATGAGGCACGGGGTCAACCTCCCGGAGAATGCAGTTCGAAGTTCTTAATGCCTTCAAGAAGGAACCATCCCCAAGTGGAGCCACTGTTAGCCACCTATAAAATTTGATTATAGCAAAAAGGTGGCTAAAACTATTTGAAGCCTTCAAAGAACAAATTTTATTGCTAAAAAATTGTTGGCTCTTGAAGAATCTTGAAGGCCTCATGCCTCTATCCAAATCTTCAACTGCTTTCGTTCTGTCTTGAAAAACTCTAAAAAATCCCTGTTGATTCCCAAGGAAGAATACTGCTTGCAAGCACCGTTGTCCTTTTCCCCCCTTCTTCCAACACTAACCTCATCTTTACTTTTCTTCTCCCATGAAATCCTTCGGTTTCATGTTTTTCTCCCCCTTTTCCCTTCATCAAAACCCCCTTTGATAAGGTCTAACACCCTTTCTTAGCCTTATCGAAACCCACCAACTCCTTTGAAAATCATTGAAAAATGCCTAAAATCACATTTTCATATTATGGACTTAAGCCCCCCTTGGGCTAAGTCTTTATCCCTCCCCTCCATATGCCCCGGTCGCTGGAGTCGAGCGCCCGACCTTCCAAGTGCTTATCGCGTTGCCCAATTGCGATTAGCCCCTCCTCTTTAACCCCTAGTCATATTATCTTCCATGCGCCCAAAGGCCCCGCGATCGGGCGCCAAGCCACATTGTAAATTGATATTTTAAAACCTTCATTTATATAAATTTGATGTTTTTTTATTATGTCCAAAGGTTTTTCCGCCGTTCCAAAGTTCAAATCGATCTCCACCATCAATCGATCTACGGATCGACGGCGCACAATCCATCGCCCGGTGGTCCCCGCCATCCACTCACCGTTGCAAAACCACACGGTATCCATCACACCACTTTTGAGAGTGGGGGCAGTATTTTTCATTTTGCGGCGATTCCATACACCACTTGACACGTGGCATCGAGCATTGTTCACAAAACCTCCGTCCATCGTGCGTTAAAGATCGGACGTGGACCCGACGTGATATTGACATCCACCGTCCGATCGAGGCCGCTCATCGGACGGTGATCGCTCACCAAAGAAGCCCGACAGTTAACCGGGATACGGCGTGATAATTAAAGCATCTCCGCCATCGATCTGATCCGCAAATCGACGGCCCACAATTCATCGCCACGATTCCTCCGCTTTGACTTTTCACCTCTGCTCCCCGACGCGTCGATCTCTGCATGATCGACGACTCCAATTAAATTTCTTTTTTTCCGCCTTTCCTTTGAATTCCTACGATAAATCTCGACCTTTGGATGATGCCATCCAATGGCCATGCTTCCTCACGTGCCTTCGAAGCAATAAACCTACACATGCATGCATTTTATAATATTTGTTCGTTTTTTGCGGGGTTTAATGGTTTTTTTCGCTATGTACGAAGAAATTTTAGAATCGAGGGTGACGATCCTCCGACCTCTAATCCATCAAAGAAAATAATTTGCGGATTTCAAATTCATGTTTCATCGGTGATTCATGAGGCATTGATGCCATATCACCCTCGCGCGACCACACACCAACAAAAAACACGATAAATCGAGCACGGTCGGAGAAGTATCGATGCAGAAGACAAAATATAATGGGACGAGAAAATTGAAGACAGATCTATAGGGATTATGGCTAAAAAATGGATTATCGAAGCCTAAAACATGGTTTAAATAATATCGTGAGTTTTTATATTAGAAAGAAAGCATACGTTGCCACATCGAGAGGCTAATTAAATTCCCGACCACCTGAGAGCCACTGCTGACCTCAAAGAAATCAAAAGAAGGTCGAAGTTATTACTGAGACCGGGAGGTATTTTGCATCAATACGGTGAGCAGTTATTTCAACCAAAGGAACTTATTGTCGGTATGTCGGTAGAAGTTATTACAAGGATAACAAGGAGCCTTGAATTCAACAAATTCTTTCCGACAAACCTAATAGTTAATGTAAATGATTTTATACAAAGGACACATATGTAAGTTGCTTCATTGAGCCCCCAAAGGCAAAGAAGCCATTTAAGTCTGTATTAATTATTTTTAGAGATATTTATCGAGTCCACCTCCTCTTTCTTCTATAAATACTACTTTGCAAAAGAAGATTTGGTGTTGGTTGATCACTAGTTGTAATATTGGAACTCTACGAAATTATACATAGTCTCACTGAAGTTGAAGAAGAAATTGAAGTCTTGAAGCCACGATGATGTTGTTGCATGTTTATTCTTGTGAAGGCTATATCATTGGATCCATGAGCTTGGTTTTTTGGTGAAGTATTCCGAACTGCTTTATGTTTTTCCCCTGTTTTCATTATGTTCCATAATTTCTTACTATAGTAGGTTGAAATTTTTAGGCTAAGAAATGACTCCGGAAGCACCTTAGACTTGTTCACCCTTCAACTTTGTTTCATGTTTTCTTCTTCTGAAGTATTTTAGAGTCTTTAATCTCTCTCTTTAGTCTTCATGCCCTGTTTATTTCCTTAATAGTTCGAATAGTTGGTTTCGAAACATGATTTATGGTTTTCCTCGCTTGACTCTTTGCCACTTAAAAAATATTATTGAAGTCTCCCTTTGAATTTTTCTATTTACAATGAGCCAAGGAGGTGCAGTTTACAGATCTTTCCCTTTGTCCTTACTTAAACAGTTGTCTCAAATATCTTTATAGTTGTAATCATATATGTGTTAGGTGTTCCCTCTTCTATGATCGCAATTATCGGTGAATCTTTTATGTTTTCTAAGTCATTTGAAATAAACTCTTTGAGGAAATAGGGCGTTCCCCGAATCTTAGATTTCATTTTTAAAAAGTTGTTTTGAAATCATTGTTTGCTTAAAGGTTTGATTTGTAGAATTCATGGTTAGCCCCTGTCTATCAAAAAAGCTCTTTATTGTTCAAATTGTGTTTTTAAATTCCCTTTGTTGAGAATTAAACTTCTCTTTCCAAATTATTGATGTCCATTTAATTCCAAAAACCAAAGGATCTTGTGGCCAAGTTAGATTTGCCCTCCGATATCCCATATCCATTGATAAGTATGTTATGACCTCTTTTTCGACTCCATTGCCCAATGAACTAGATGTTTCTCGCATTCTATATATATTTTCCTAGGTCTTTCATGTTCTGCTATATCAATCCAACCAAACAAACAAACAAACACCGCACTTAATAACTAGTCCAAAATCCATACTCTAAGCACACAAGATAAACCTTTGCAAACAAACATTTGAGAGATCCCTCTCTGAGAACAAGGGGACTAGATCACGTAACTCTAAAGATTGGTTCTGATGTTGCCTTGTCTTTTGATTTACCAAACTATAAAAACACGGGACACCAACACCTACGACTATGTTATTTGTGCAATTCTTACTCAACGGGGGAATCTAGTGGCATATCATAGTGGGACACTTTCGGACACTATCCAAAAGTATCCTACCTATGTAAAAAGAGATGTATTCAATTGTGCAAGCATGCTCGAAAATGGAAGCATTACATTATGGGCAAGGAAACGATCATCCACACAAACCACACGACCCACGGAGTTCATAAAGACACAAGGGATGTTGAAGAATGAGCGCCATAAGAAATGTTCAAAATACCTACAAAAGTTCCATTTTAACACTAAGTTCAATAAGGGAAACACCAATAATGTTATAGAATGCCTCGAGTGACTTTCGTTCATGGAAATGAATACTACGCTCGACTCTTGTGGGCATGATACTTTGGAGTGGTTGCATATTTACAAGAGTGATCCAAAATTTGACAACACATACCATACACTCTTGGAAGGCAATTAAGTTACGAGATTTCACCTACATGATGCACTCTATGCCACGGGACACGTCTATGTTCCTTCAAGCAAGCATGCCAATATGATTTGGGAGGCACACTACACATCGGTCACTAGACATTTTCGGGAGTAGAGAAAACAATGGTAGTGTTACAAAATTATTTTGTATTGGTCAAAAAATTAAATAACATATTGGGAAGAACATCAGATCCCCTGCCTTGATTGTTCCATCACCAAACCAACCATCAAGAAGCAAGGCTTCTATACTCCTTTTCCTAATCCTATTTCACCTTAGGGAATCCATCTCCATGGATTACATGTCGGACCTTCCTTCTACTAATCATGGCAATGGTTTTGTTCTCATGGTAATTGATATATTATCTTAGATGGCCATTCCGGTGGCATGAAAGAAGAGTGTCGACCCACTACTAATATCTTCTTTGAATGAGTGTGGGTACACTTTGGTATCCCATAGTCCATTATCTCAGATTAGGAAATAAGGTTATTGAGTAAATGTTTGTCAAGCCTCTAGTCAATGTTGGATACCAAGCTCACTAAGTCGACCACTTTCCACCCCCCAAAGCGATGTCCAAACGAGTTCGTCAATAGGATGATCATACACATTATGTGCATGTACAACTCGAAGAGTCCAAGCACATGGCATGAAAGCCTCCCCTATGTCTAGAATATATATAACATATATCTCTATAGCTCAAGCTGGACACAACCCCTTTCAAGTGGGGTTGGGATTCCAACAATTATGTCCCATTGATGTGGCCATACCATTTGCAGCTACTCGAGGCATATTTGAGTCATTTCCGGTCCGAAACTAACGGGGGCTAACCACTTCATTGAGTGCATTCAACACATATGCAAGTAGGTCCATGACATATTAGACAAAGCCAATGCTAAGTACAAGCACCAACATGATCAACATTGGTTGCCACACAAGGTCCAAGTGGGAAAAAAAAGTTTGGTTATATTTTGCATAAGGAGTGCCTATTTGGGGCCTACCGCAAGTTGATCCCTCTCTAATATGGGCCTTACACCAGTCACTAAGGTTGCAAGGGACAATTATTTCGAGATCAACATTCCACCATTCCTTAACCTTCACCCGAGTCTTCAATGTGGACCACCTTTGACCATACTTTCCACTATTACTAGACATATTATACATTCTCAAACATCTCACACCAATAGAGCTAAACACTGGACTGCATGGAACATTCTAAACCCGATCAGATCATGGAAACGCAAACCAAGAACACTCACCAAGATAATATCCAATTGTATTGAGTTTTCAATGTTGGGCAACTCTTGCACTAAGGCAAGTGGCTCACCAAGGACCAAGTTCGACAAAAGTTTCCCCATCTCATCGAGGAACTCAATGCAATGGGGACCATTACTTCCTAAGGGGGGAGGATTAATTCGGGTGGATATTGGTGGCCACCCGCCTATTCCACTTGGACCCCCACCATTATTTCTTTCAATCTTTTAGTTTCCTTAATTGTAGAACAATTTACTATTTATGCCATTTTTTTTAGGTCTCGAACTTTCGGGGCTATTTTGACACCCTAAATGATGTTTTTTTTTAATGGGAAATCATAAGTCTTTAATTAACATTTTAAGTCAAAATTTGTATTCCTCAAATATATATTTCTAATGAGGTATCGTGAACTTCAAAGAGAGATCGTATGCCAAAGTTACAACCTTGGGAATTTGATGTACCAATATGCCCCAACGAGGCCCACGGTTTTAGTGCTTCATCTCCCGGGGTTAGATTTTTGGATGTTTATGGTTTTCCATTGTTTCTCAATAATAAATAGGCCTTTGAGCCTCATTGTAATAGAGTTCATAGGCACGTAGCCGCTACATCTCTTCACTAAGAGATAAGATACCATCACATGAGCCCATTTATTTCCATTATGTATGTAAGAATATTTCAGTTCTTTGATATTGATGAAATGAAGTGTTATTTATATTTCATCTTTGTATTTATGGTTATATATATATATATTATTTTGCATTCCTATTTAATTTAGATCAAATTTTCACCATAAATTTGTGTGGCTAGAAAAATTTTACACATGCCAAATTATTTTTGCAAAACCATGTAAAGATGGGCCAACCTACCCATTGGGTCACTCGGCATAGTTAATAGCCCCTTTTTTTTACACCCAATATGAATTGTTCACCATCAATTTGTGTGGCTAGCTAAGCTTCACCACATGAAAAATTAGTTTGGAAAAAACCATGTAAGCATTGAGGAAAAGGATATATCCTTACTTGACATCTTTTGACCATGTATATCTTGAAATTACTGTATTCATTGTGACTATACCTCTCACAAAACATTTTATCAAAAAAATTTGGTGAGCATACTCTAAATGCGTTAACATGAAAACACAATGTTTTACTCCCTCTCAACTGAAAAAATCACATAGAGAAATCAAAATCCAATAAAAAGGATACATTATGAGGCATCGAGGCTCCAATGGAAAACATTAATTATTTTGTGTTCCTTCATAATGAAAAAAAACTATGGTTGCCACAATCTTTCATAGTATTTTTAATGCATTGTTGTGTTTCCCTTAGTTGAAAAAATCAAGGCATCAACATGGATGAAAATAAAAACATAGATTATTGTTTATGTCTCTGTTAAGCTAACCATAATGGTCTCTGGTTGCGTAAAAAAGGTTGTCGAGAATCCTCAACTAGTTAAGGAAAGTGTCCCTCCATAAATATGCTCAACTACTAAGATTCTTGGTACACTATCAATATGAGCAAGCATCAATTCCACATTTTCACCTTGAATACAATATCCATGAGGAACCATACTTCCATCCACAACAATAACTTCCATATGCTCATCAGCTGATAAATAATCTCTTTGAGTAACTACATTAGTTTTCTCAATGTCGAGGCCTTTTGTAAATGGTGCTCATCTTGTTACAATAAGTGTTGCTTCCACCATGTGGATATGAGTATTCAAGAAATTATATAAATAGTCATTTATTATATGCTCGTCAACATATTTTTTTAAATATCATCAATGTTGCTAGTATATTGGATAGGCCACAATCGATTATAGATATATCTAATTCCACTTGAGGTCCACTTTGGGCTTAAACTTCTTTTGGGCATGCAATCAACACCACTTCTACAACCAACATGAAAATATCTCTACAATGAATCCAACTTGGTTGTTTAGGGTGAAGTTATGGATTTTTTAAGTTATATATGCAACCAAAGGCTTCTTTTTGATGAAATTAAATGTTTCAAACTACATTTACAATTTTACATATCATTCACTCCTGGATGTAAAATCATTTTCAAAGCTTCTAATGTCCACGAGTTATATTACTTGATCATAAAGTTCCTAAACGGGGTTGACCATACGCATATCACGTGGCTTGGGGAGTTAACTCCCTTGTAGTACAAAACCCACTTCTTCACCCATGTGAGCATCACCAAATGCAATGAGTTCTATGTCGTTTGTTCGGAATCATGAGAAATTTAGCTAGTTGATACTAAAACTCATGGATATGGTCATAGTTTAATTACATACTCTAATTAGTTAGTTGATCCCCAAATTGTTATCTAATATGTTCCACTATGAAATACCCATGTTTAATTGAAAATAGTGAAGGGAGATCTAATTGAATAGCTCATATGGTACAATACTTGCTAAGATTTTGCACATGGGGTAGCAAGCTAGATGGGCTTATGTGGGGAAGACTCCATAGTTGAGTGTGATTAAGTTGGAGGAGTCTTGGGGGTGACCTCCCATGAAGTATCGGTTCTTGAGTGAAATCCCTATAGGTGATGATTGATTATGTGCAATTTATTTCGCTAGTATCGATCCAAATTCTTCACTTTGATGTAATGAGTGATATGTTGACTATTAAAAATATTGACAAATTTGGTCAAGCTGAGACTAACACTCAGTCGAGACTATTAAATCCCCATGCTTAATGAAACGAGCGAAGAAATATCTATTTTAAATAGATCATATTGTGAAATACTTGTTAAGGTTTTGAAAATGGGGTAGCAAGCTTAAATAAAGACATGATCTATCGATCCGACAACAAAATTGTTGGAGTGGCACTCCAAAGCACCCAATGAACATTATCTAGAGCTAGTTCTAACATAGAGATACATGTATTGTCTATGGAACTCATTGAACCAATGTCCAAACTCTAGACACTTTTGAATGACATCTCCGCATGTCCACTTCAGAAGCCAACACAACTAGTCACAAAATAATACAATGTGAATATGGAAATTTCTTTTTATTGTGATATGACTTGCTCAATAGTGTATTCCTACAAAGGAGACCATAAAATTAAATATGATAATCACTTTTTTTGACTTACCCTCGTCATTATAAGGGTTTTCGGTGGACGTTCAGTTTTATTAATGACAACCACACTATTGTAGGTATTTATACCTTTCAACTCAATCATTTAGTTTTGCAAACCCAATATTGTTAATCAATCCCCATTTAGACACAAAATCACCTTTACTAAAGGTTTATTCAAGAAATTGGGAGTCCTTGGCACAATTTAACCCAATCAAATTTTCCCAAATAGTTTGTAGAATAAACAATGGTAGCTAAAATAGTTGAAATCATTTCTCAACAAACATGCATATTTTTGCTGATACCAAATAATTTGTAAAACATATGATTAAAAAATGTTGTGTTCTTCCCTCTAGTTGTCCCGTGAAAGCCTAGTGTTGCAAACTACACTCTTATACCCCTTGTAACATCCCCAACCCTCTTGCTAGGTGATTCCACTAACACCGATTTTCAACATTTTGAAACATCATTGAAAATGTATTCTCATTTTAACCCAATAATATAATTTTTTTTACATCCAAGCCATAGGTCATAAGAACCATGAAACAATATAATGAAAGACATTCCAAGACAATCCATGATAGATGCACATAGAAGGTTTCAAGCACATATCAATTAAATTTTGTCGGTTGGTTACGGACCTCGAAGTTCCTCCTAGTTATAGAATGTGTGTTGCATTGAAAATTGTCACTTTGACATTCCGCTATACTGTATGAACTCATTATCACTCATAATTTCATCCTTTTCAAGTCTAAAAAATCGGTTCCTCATGTCAAGCCTTAAAAATAAGAGAAAAGCTCTTAAAAGTCTCTAAAACTGCGGTATCCCACTTTCTCTTTGTCTTACCTGCGGTCCCGCACCTAATGGTCATGTCTCCTACGAACATTGACTGCACTTTCTCTATGTTAAGAGTGTGGACCCCCTGTAAAAGATTAAAAGGGTGCAAGTAAACTCAAAAATCTCACTTTCATTAATTTCTAGAAGCTTACGGGAAGGAATCTTGTGGTGGAAAATCCGTTCCTTTAAGGTTCATGTATCCCATGCCTTAAGGAGCTAACCCCTTGATGTGAGGAGCTTATCCCTTTGAAGGAGGACTCTATCCTTTCATAATTCAAACTGTAACCTCCTCTTTTGCACTATAAAAAGAGGCATTGGGCAACCTCAAAAGGGGAGTTCAAGATTTAGTATTGTTTGAGGTAAAGTCTTTGTTGGAATTTAGACTCCTTTAGCGAGATTTTATGAGGGAAGATCACATACCTATATGTGTCTCAATTAGAAGAGTGCAAGACTCGTCAAAGTAGAGGAAATTCCCTGCTTTGGACATCGGGAGGACCTATTCAACATCAAGGCTGAAAAAGGTTGTAAGGTTCTTCTACTATTTCAAAGTTAATACAAATAAGTTTGTTTTTCTCAATAAAGCTATCATTTGATTGTTTATTTTATGGATTCCTTGATCACCATAATAGATATGATTGATAAATATATGCTATGTAGGTACTATTGATGTTTGCTTTTTTTGTGATTGCGGGTCTTCAAGGATTATTCTTTCGGGCAGCGGGAGGGAAGACTACAACGAACAAGCATTGGATCGAGGTAAGATGGTAACACCTTTGTAGCATTTACTTATAAATCGTTATATATCTAGAGAAAGATAGATTTAATTGTACTGTTTGTTGCTAGAATATATTCGATACTAGGGAGATCGGTCTTGTCAGCGGGATCGATTTATCCGACCAACAAATTGGCGATCATACTAGGGAAAAATTTTGGATTTTTGGTTTTCCTTTGTTTTGACTTGAGAAAATTATTTTTTTACGGTTTTTGATTGATGAATACTTGGCTTGGGTAGCTTAGGTTTAGATTTCTTTGAAAAATTTTTGAAGTCTTTTGTGTTTTTTCTTGAATTTTTCAGGGACCACACTTTACATTCATACATAGTGCGGGCATCTTCGCACTTTCCTTAAGTAACCGATGCGGGACCGCACCTGTTGCTTCTAGGTCCTGCTGGGACCTTGTTAAATTTTTTTGAAATTTCCGGATTTCTTCTTTCATTTTAAGTTTAAGTTTGATTTAGGTTTCTTAGTGTCTACCCGGATCTGTATTTTTTCTTGTCAAAAAAATTCTTGTGAGTGAGTTCCAATAGTATTTTTGTTTTTGGGTTATTTTCTAGAAGTTTTGCATACTTGGAGTGGTTTTTCACTTTGTCTCTGTAGTGACTCAAATATTGAAGCTTGAAATACCTTAGATCACACTTTGGTGTCTTTTTGTATTCTTGATGAGTTTGACTTGGTTTCGAAATCCATCCTTTTTTGAGGAATTGATCTAGTTTTCTCTTTGCAAATATTTGAACAAACTTTGTTATAAGTTCGGAATTTCATTTTTTACAAAAGAAAGCATATCTGGATGTTTTTTTGATTTGTTTGTTATTCTATGCAAATGAATCCTTAGTTTATTGAATAACTAAGAAAAACATTCTCAAAAAAAAATTGAAGATTTTATTCAATTAGATTTTCAAAGTTTTTAGATTTCAAAATTAGTTTTTCATAGTTTTGAATGCTTTTCTAGAACTTGTAGATCTCTTTTGAAAGAAAAAAATTGTTTTTTGTAGTTTTCGAGTCTTGAAAGTGAAAGGGATTTATTGTGAGCATTGATTGTTTGTCTCGTTTTTGAGTTCTTATTGAAAAAACAAAAATATTTTCTTTTCATTTATTCTTCATGTTGAAAGAAAGAATTGTCTCTTAAGAAAGTGCATTTCTCGAACTCTTTCTTTTGGCTAGAGCTTCATTGAAAGAAAAAACGAATTGCTTATCATTTTAGGTGCATTTTTTAGTGTGTTTGGAAGTCGAGTCTTCACACCATCAAAAGTTTCATTTCCATACCTATTGACTTAAAGAAACTTGATCCCCATAAAAACAACGCTTAATTAAAATTGATGTAGTAATTTTTTTTCTATTTCTAGGGCTCTTATCACCAATATAACTTAGGCTAGTATCTTGGAGTAGGGAGTAATTAACTCTCCAAGATAGTAAAAACAAACAAGTAGATAAATCTTGCGGTAGGAAATAAATCCAATTGTAATTGATATATTCGGGAAGCTTCTCTTAAAGGAGTTAATCACGAGATCATTTCCAAACCTTTGAGACAATCAATTCTATTTCATTTGGGAAAGATAGAAGATATGTGCGCATTACAAACGTTAAACCTCATATTAACCATTGTCGAGGAGCACGGGGTCACTTGTTGGTAAACCTCGATATTGACCATGTCGAGGAGCCTTCAAGGAATTGAGCTTTGTTACTCTACCCTTGCGCATAGAATCGGATTGTAGATTGTTCCCCAAGTTGTATTTCGTTGTCGTTGGTAACCTTAGTGTTCATAAACTTAAGATTATTTCCTAAGGTGACGGTGAAGGAAAGATCTCACTTTGTACTCGGGAGCGGACATCGACTAGACTCACTTGGACTCTTTCGGGGGGGTTCGCTTCACTCGAGATGGTTTTGTGAAGAAACTTGTGCCCGATCTGTTTCATTAAGCGGGGTTGTCGTGGTAATTTTTCCAACCGCCCTTTACGTATTAAAATTATACTAAGTTGGATTTCATCACCAAATAGTGTTTTTTAGTACGAGAAGTTATTGTTTGTGTGTGGTTTGAACTCTTAGATTTTTAGAGCGTTTGATTCAAACTTTTTGTTCCTTTAGAGACTTTAGGTGTTTTTCATTGAAATTTTCTTTATTTGCATGTGATTAATTGATATTCAATCATGGCGGAATTACCGCGACGATCTCGGAGACTTCGGGAAGCCCCCGAGTATACACCAAGCCAACTTGAAGGGATGCGTGCTCTAGTATCATCTAGTGGTAGTATAATTAGATCAACGAAGTCGAAATTTCATCTATAGTTGTTCATCCCGATCATCGAAATACCAACAACAGAGCATATTCAAGAGCCAATTTCGGTTTCCAAAGTTACTTGTAGTATTTCTCCTTCCGGTGAACTAGGTTGAAGAACCCTGAAATTTCCGAGCCTCGACAACGAACCAGTTTCGTTTTGGAACCATCCTCAAGATTTATTACTCCAACTTCTAGTGATCTCGGTTCACCTAGGGTAATAAATATCATTACTCGAATATCTTCCTATCGGCCTCATTTCTATTGAAGAACTTGTCAATCATAGACGAAGAAGTAACTCTCCCTCGAATCCCCACGAGTCTTTGAATCTTAGGGAGCGTGAATCCATTTTCTACGAGTCCTATTAGGAGTGACGCTTGGTATTTGTCTTTGACAATTTTTTTAGAAAACCGGGTCTTGCTTTTTCACCACCTCGAATTCCTTTTCATCCTACGCCCGAGAGGTTATTATATTTCATCAATCATGTCGAGAGAGTCATCTATGTTTTCCCAAAATACCGGAAACATTTTTTACACTGGTGGTCCTTCTATTCCTTTCGGGGTACCGGGCTCTTTCTAGTACTTTCTCGGGAGCAACTCCTCGACCAATTGAACAAGTATTATCATCGGTATTAATGGAGCTAAAAGCTGAAACGTTGAACATAGAGCAAATCTTTATGATGTACGGTAACATTCCCAATCCTCAACCTCAAGGTAGTCGATTTCACCACACGGGGAGCAACCTCACGAGAAATCGGTTACCGCACTGGGAGGAAAAACTCAAGGTAATTTTTTCCTAGGACAAGCTGTAGGACAATATTATTTTGGAGAACAACCTCAAGGACAATACATACCTCAAGGTTATCAACCTCAAGGACGAGTACATACCCCAAGGTCAACCCCGGACTCGGTATATTCCTCAAGGTCCTTATCAACCCCGGATTTCAGTACACACCTCGGGGTTATCAACCTCAAGGTCGGTACCCAACTCAAGGTTTCCAACCATCTTACGGTCAATAATTTGTACAAGGAGCTGAAATTTACCATTTAATTATCAACCCTACGTTCAACTAGGGCTATGGTCCTTACGCACAACCTTCTATGGGACAATACCCCGGAATGAACATGGTGTGGAATCCATCTCAAATTCAAACGAGACTACACAACCTAATGTGCAGTTACCTAATCAACCTAGATAGCCTTTGGTTTTCGGTCCAACCCAACAACCTATCCGACCCTATTATTCAAATCCCACGCACTGGTTACGTTCGATGACACGGGCCTAGTACACCTCGGACTCCGCCTCAAACTGCTGCAACCTGCTACGCAACATTTGTTCAACCTATAACACCTATTTACGGAGTATTTGTATCTCTAGTTTCTTCTATCCTCGCTACCATGCAAATTCCTCAAGTCTCGTGCGGTCGGGACCTATAGTTCGAAACTTTCGGTCCGGATACCTGCGAGGACAAAGTCGGTACAAGTACGATTGCCACAACTACCACAAGTCAACCATAATTCACATATCAACCGTACCAGGGATAGTATCAATTCGGTCCCGTTTCGCAAAACCCATTTTATCGGTATCAACAGTATCTTGGCTATACTTATCAACGACCTCAACAACTCTGTTTTGTCCAGTTAATCCTCGGTTTTTCGAGAGTTTATACCATTCCTAATGCAAATCCGATTCCGGAGTTATCCTGGATATCCTCCTCCTGGAACTAGTCTCATTACTCAAGTTTTTTTGTGACCCCTAACCATCGGTTACCATTTATTGCAACTTTTAGATTTACCTGACTTGTCGCGCCTTACAAACGATCCAATTTACTATCTTCCGTATTGGTTGCTAATGCCTAATAAGTTGCGGTGATATACCGAAATTCAAAGGTAAGTCGAGAGAGGATCCATCAAATCACGTTATGACTTATCACCTGCGGATGTGCATCTAATTCGTTAATTGATGATTCAATTCGCTTACGCCTTTTTCAACGAACTCTTATTGGTCTTGGCTACCAAATGGTACATTGAGTTACCACGAGGCTCTTTTAATAATTTCAATCAATTAACGATTGCTTTCTTAACTCATTTTCAATTACACATCGAGATACGACAATGGCACGGAACTATTGACTTCACTAAAACAATCAACATCCACATATATTTCTGATCATATTCACGAATGGCGACATATAAGGCGTTTAGTGAAAGTTTTCATTCCGGATCAAATTTTGGCAGGAAATGGTTTATTAAATCATTATTACACAAAAATCATTGAAGATGTAGCTAAGGGAGGAGTTATTCTCGAAAGAGCAAGTCATTGCTCGAGCTCAATACCTCAACCTCGTTTATACGCGATTAGGTACTTTACATGAAAAAAAGTCCTCGATCTTCCAAAACACGGCCAAATAGCTGCAGCTCCTTCGGGTCTCATGCCAGCTGATGGTATGATTGGTTCGGTTAGTACTAAAAGCAAAGAAGAAATATTCAAAGAATTCTTCTCCTATTATAACTTTACTGATTCCCCGAAAGGATATTCTTCCAACAGAATTTTCTGCCGAAATCCATGTCATAGAGTCATCTACGACCAAATCTAAATTTGGCGATAAAAAGAAGGGGAAGAATAAAAAACAAATAAAATTCAAAAGATAAAATAGATAAAAATGAATCTCTTGACGAAAAACGCAAACCTTGCTATCCTTGTTTCATTTGCGACGAGGGATCATTTTACCAAAAGAATGCACATCGAGCGAGAGGTTTCAAAATTCGTTAAAGGTTCTCAAACACCTGCTTTGTCTTGAAGGATCCTTTTCCTACTCAAGATAGTAAGATGATTGGTTCTTCCTCGAATGCCTCGAGAAGAGCCCATTCTAATGATGTCTCATGTTATGATTGCGACGCGATCACAAGATTATGGTAGTAAAAATCTTGTTGATGGTAAAGAAGCAGAATATTCTAATTCAAACACATCAACTACACCTCCTCCTATTTCTATCCGCTACGGATCGAGAAACCCAAACTCAGACCTAGTAATCAAACCACCTTTGCTAAAGGTGTACTTCGTCAAATCACCTTTCAATCCACATGCGAGAGTTACTCGGAATTACAACATTGTTGAGGACTTAGCTATTTCCCCTTCGAGCAATGTCGGCTTTGGAAGTGATGTAATCGTGCCCGGCCACGGTGTAAATTACTATTTTCTTCCATAGGAGACTTTGTCAATATTCAGATTCGAACCTAATAATCTTTGATTTAGAGAATAGTACACCGCCTACCCCATCGAAATGGCTTTCCAAATTCCGGTATTAGTAAAAAACGGACCATGCTTTTGGGCTTTGTGATTGATGAAGGGGCTTCTACGTGTATTATGTCGATCCACTATTGGAAATCGCTTGGTTCTCCCACACTCAATCAATCTTCGACGATTCTCTGAGATTTTGATGGCCGAGGGTTCCATCCTTTTGGTATTTTACGAAATTTACCTATAGAGGTAGAAGGAAAAAACCATAAATATCGATGTGGAAGTGGTTGATGCCGCTCTTGATTACAACCTTCTCTGGGTCGCGGTTGGTCTTGTGCTATGTGTGTCGTTGTTTCATTGGTCTTTCAGCTCATCAAGTTTCCACATAAAGGAAAGATTGTTACCATCGACCGGTTGACTTATTTTTCATCAGAATCCGGTCTCTACGGATAGTATTCAACACATCGGTAGAAACGGCTATCCCTTACAAGGATGTCGGTGTAGGTTTTGATTAAAGATTCCGAGTTCTGCGGGAACTTTTCCTTTCCTCCTCCAGACGTATCGCCTCATATCGCAAATATTCATATGATTTCATCAAATACTTGTTACTTTTGATTCCAAGATGGATTCATTTGATGGCACGATGCCTTTGAGTCCCTTTGAACTTTGCATATCAAGGTCTGTACGAGTTGTTTTCCGATCCTTCTTCAACGAAAGCCCGATCCAATGAATGTGATCCATGAGGAATCACTTTATATATCTAGGTCAGCTACAACAACATTTCTTGATCTTTTTCATACCTGATGAGCGAAATCAGTGAACTCTTGTTTGTTGATGATTTACCATGGGAAGATCCACATCAACGATCTTCATTTTTACTCGAGCTTGATCATTTTTGAAAATGATTTCTCTTCTATTTTTACTACGATTATGTCAAAGAACCACGGGAATCCATTGCAACATTACGATTCGAGTTAAATTTGGAAAATATCTCTCAAAATCATTCCTATTGACATTTCAGTTAAGCCGAGAATTATTGAAAACATTCATATAGGAGCTTCACTGTACGGACGATGAAATCCAAACTTATAAAACCCTATTTCAAGAATTATGTGATGTGTTTTGCCTGGTCATATGAAGAAATGCCGGGTAATCGATCCATCAATTGTTGTCCATGAAATTAAGACTTACCGGATGCTAAACACTGTCGACAACGCTTACGTCAAATACATCCGCGAAAAAGTTTGCTACTATCAAAGTCCGAAGTTGAGAAATTACTTCATGCGAGGGTTCATTTATCCAATTACTTTAACCGATTGGGTATCGAATATTGTCCCCTGTCAACAAAAAAACAAGGAACAATAAGAGTATGTATCGACTATAGGGGATATTAATCGAGCTTGTCCTAAAGAAAATTATCCAACGATCAAATTATTGATGATTGTGCCGATAGTGAAATGTTCTCCTTTATGGATGGTTTAAGGTTACAATCAAATCAATATACTCACATCTGATCAACCTTAAACAACTTTCATTTGTCGGTGGGGGGACATTTGCTTATTGCAAACTACCCTTTGGATTGAAGAATCTCTGAGGCAACTTTTTCAAAGGGCTATGTCTTATGCATTTCATGACATCAAGCACATTGTGTAGCCTTATCTCGAGGATTTACCTTCCCATTCATCGCGTAGAGCCGATCATCTCACTTATTTACGAGCTATCTTTATGAGATGTAGGCATTATCGAAATTCGATTTGAATCCACACAAATGTTTTTTATCTGTGTAGAATCGGGTCGCTACTGTCGGGATTTGTAGTTTCAAAAGCGGGCATTCGTGTCGATCCATCGAAGGTGGAAGCTATCATAAATCTACATCCTCCTTTGACTCTTCGCCAACTCCAAATTTTGCAAGGGAAAGAAAAATTTTTTTACGTCGTTTCATTCCTAACTACGCCGAGTTAACAAAGGGTTTTACCGGGTTGTTAAAATAGAACGTTCCATTCTTTTGGGATGAGATTGCTAGTCGATCTTTTGATGCACTCAAACACGCGTTGACCCATGCACGATTACTGCATCCTCCCAATTACAACCCGAGGATTACTTTTTGTACCTCGCCGCTTCTCATTCCACAATTGGGATGGTTTTAGTTTAGGAAGATGAATTCAACGGTGAACATGTGATTTACTATCTTAGTCGAAATACGCATCCACGTGAGATCAAATACTCGCATGTGGAGAAATTGGCTCAGGCATTGTCCAAGTTGTCCAAAGATTTTGTCACTACATCTTATTACGCAAAACCACGATAATTTTTTACTATAACCCCATGATGTATATCTTGACCAAACGATTTGTTAGGGGGTAAGTATTCCAAATGGATAGTTATCCTGCAGAATTTGACTTGGAATTTGAAAAATCAAAGGCAAAGAAGTCTTTGGTTTCTCTGACATGATGTGTGATTTCCCACATACTAATACTAAAATTGTGGCGAAGCGACCCATTGCGGACGAATCCTTGTTTCTTATCAATACTCTTGATCCTTGGTATGGGGATATAATTTGTTTTATCTCCAAACCCAATATTTTCGGCTTTCGAAATCTCACGATCTCATCGATGAAAAAATACGTTTCCAATCCCAACAATACAATATTATTGGTGATACACTCGTCATGGAGCGGATTCTATTTTCCGACGTTGTCTTACTCATGAAGAAGCGAGAAGGTTCTCAATGATCGTCATTCTGGAGCATGTGGCGATCATATGTGCGGGTATGCCACAACCTAAAAGATATTTCACTTAGTTTGGTTATTTACGCCGTCCTTATTCAAAGATTATATCTATGCAATCCCGGAAATGCCACAATTGTCGAATCTTTGATCATAAAATGCGTGCGACCACTGCTCCTCTTCACCCTATAATTATTTGTTTGGTCCTTTCGCAAAGTGGGGTATTGACTTTATTACATGCAACCCTCACTCGGACGGGGGCATGCGTATATTATCCTAGTAGTATATTATTTTACTAAGTGGGGTGAGGCGATGCCTACATTTTTGCGGACGGCAAGAGCGCTACAACTTTCGTATTCAATCATATAATTTGCTAGATTCGGTGTTCCTCAAGCTATTATTACGGATCATGGAAGTCATTTTCGTAATATCATGATGAGCTGGGCTGATAGATCAACTTGGCTTGCACCATGATAGTTCTACTCCATATTACCCGCAGAGCTAATGGTACGGTTGAAGCTATCAATAAAGTTTTTTAGTCACTATGATCAAACGAATCATTGGTATTCATAAGTCGAATTGGCATACCATGCTATTTTTTAGCACTTTGGGCATATCGGACCTCGAGTAAAACATCAATCGGTTTCACTCCTTTTCAACTGGTTTACGATTTGGAAGTTGTGTTACCTATTGAATGCGAAATTCCATCATTAAAATTAGCCATAGAATTACTCCCTAGCTACTTCGAAGAAGAGAAACATTTTTTGTACTTAGCTCGGCTAGATGAGAATCGACACATCTCTGCATTAGAAAATGAAACTCATGCAAAATGAATGAAAAGCTCGAGTACGACATAAATGTTACACCTCGCAACTTTTCGAAGGAGACCTAGTTTTAGTTTACAATCGAGCAAACGATAAGCTAGAGGCTGGAAAATTTGTACCTATGTGGCATGGTCCTTACATTGTTAAGCGAAAAGCTGGAAAAAAGGGGCCTATGAATCGATATATTTTTATGGGGTCTCTTTAGATAAACCCGAAATGGGCTTTTATGCGAAGAGATATTATGCTTAAATTATGTGTGGAGATTTTTTGTTAGATTAGTTTCTTTATAGCGTGGTGTGTCATAGATTAGAGAAAAACGTGCCTAGTTTAGAGTGTGCTCTTATCACTATTCCTACTTATTTGGGTTTTACTCTTGATATTGCGGATGTCGACGTCTTTTCAAAACGTACATTGGTTTTGCTAATGGTGCTTGTCGTAGTACACATAATATTTCTTCCACGGCTTGGGTTATCTACTCACCCTCCGATGAGTTAGTATCCATGCATGGGGTTAGCCTCGGTCAAACAACGAATAACATTGCGAGTATAGTGCGTCGATTGAGTTATTATCGCGAGTCCATATCATTTGGAATTCGGGAGTTTGATTGTTAGGTTGGATTTTGAACTCATTGTATTACGGCTTAACGGGGGTTTATGCCATTAGAAATCCGGTGTTGTTACGGTTATTTTTTAGAGTTCGTCTCTTGGAACGTGAATTTGATTACATTGAATATCAGCATATTCCAAGACATTTAAATACATTAGCAGATGTAGTTGCTTCTAGTATGATAAATAGACATTTGCAATAGTCAAAATGGTAAAATACACAACATTTGATAACATGTTATACAAAATAGCCGGTAATAATGATATATCATAGCATAGAAGTGTGTTTCAAAAATATAAATCGTCTTCGATCATAGGTTGGAAAACACCTTGTATGTCGGGAAAAAATAATAATACAAAAAGTCAAAAATGTTATGAGTCTACCAAATCGATCATCCTATCCCTGGTGATGATCACGATAAGAAAACTACGTACTCGAGGCCACCCTACACAAGAACCTCCTAAAAAGGTCCTAGGGACCCCAATCACATATCTACTGTAACCTAAGTGGAATATCATCTATGTCAATCTCGGAATATCTAGTGTCAAGCGCTCTAGATGATGCTCCAAAGTCGATTAGGATCTCTCTTGATTAGCCCTCGTGGGGCTTAGTCTTTGCTGTTGCGACTAGGGTGTCTCCTCTCATAAGGCTCGAGAGAGCTGGGTCTTCGTGGGCCCACATCTGCATTTAAACTTTTGATTATTAGTTTTGGACGATTAAAATACATAGAACTTAGAAAATGTTGAAAATGGTTTTTTACCTGAATCATCCCACTTGTTCTCCTCTGCGGAAGAGCCATGTCTCGGTCGCGCGGAAGTCCATCACGACGTATGGGAAAGTCCTCATATAGCAAAAACTTGGTTGTTCAACCAATGAAAATATGAAAATGTAAATCAAACAACCTCTATGCCCTCACGGCATGACGGGCCATCAAAGTTGTCCATCGAACCATCCAAGGTTCACTGGGCACTACTTGGATCCAGTCGGAATGAGTGGCGAGAGCGATGGGGAATCTCTCCAAAGCAAATGAAACCACGATGGATCGCGTAACCAAAGTTGTTTAACTTTCCTTTTTTTCTCTCGAGTCGGTTGGCCTTTCACGTTGGCCAATGCTGCACTTCGCACCGATTGAATATGGTGCCTCGGCATGATCTACGCAATCCGCATGCGGGATCCGGTAGCCACATGCAATGTTGCACTCTTGCACGGTCACGGTAACGATGAATGCAATAACTTTAAACGCTCGGAGTTGGATGATAGTTTTAATATCAATCCGTTTATCCTTGGGATGCAGTTCGATCATCGCAAAACTCTAGTCGAAGACTAGCGACGAGCCACCGGGCCTAGTCCGCGAACGAGATATTTGTTCACCCTCTTTGGGCAAACCAGGTCCAAAAAAGTATATATCCTCTAGCTCAATTTCGAGTCGGTGACACGATAAAAAAACACTCGGTCACTGAGAGTATTCCATTTGTTTGCACCATATCGGGAGGTCTACTTGGAACACGGGTGCGATGAAATAGGTAACTTTGACCTCAAAACGAGAACTGCTAGCCCAAAAGACTCAAAAAACATGAAAAAACACCCCAAAAACACAAAAAAAGTGTATTCCGAACGCACTTGGGTTTTTTTTAAGGTCAAATTTCAACATTTTATAAAATTATGCTAAAAAAGAAAATTGTTTCTTGAGGATTGAAAGAAACACCCTCAAAAACAAAAACTAGTTGATGCTGGAATAACATTGTCATATTTTTGACATTTTTTAAAAATAGAAATAACACTTTTTAATTTTTTAAAAATTCAAACATTAAAAAAACCTAAAAATTTAAGATAAATTTAAAAAATAAAAACATTTTAAAGCTTAAAATTTAAAAATATATAGGAATAAAAGAAAAATAAAAATAAAAACAAAATAAAAATTTTAATTCAAACATTACCTAAAATTTAAGAAAAAAAAATTAAAAAATAAAAAATATTTAAAGATTAAAATTTCAAAATATATAGAAATAAAAAAATAAAAATACACACACACATATTAAATAGAGAGAAGAAGTTAAAAACAAAGAAATTATAAAAAATAAAAATATAGAAATTAAATTTAAAAAAAGAAAGAAAGAAAATGTTTATTAAATTAAAAAATAAATAAATAAATAAAAAAATAAAAAAATAAAAATTAAATTTTAAAGAAATATATTAAATTTTAATAAATTTAAAACATAAAATAAAAAATTTACATTATTGAAATTAAAAGTAAAAAAAATGAAAAATTAATTAAAAAAGAAAGAAAAATAAAATACAATAAAAATATTAAATTTATATATATATATATATATATATATATATATATATATATATATATATATATATATATATATATTACAAATAGATTTTAAAAATAAATTAAATTTAAATTATAATATATATATATATATATATATATATATATATATATATATATATATATATATATATATATATATATATATATATATGTAGACTTGAATTAAAAATATATATATTAGATTTTATTAAATTATGTTAATATTAAAAATAAAACAAAATTAAATTTATATATATTAAATTTTAATAAATAAATGAATAAACAAATAAATTTTGAAATAAAAAATAAATTTCAAATATATATAAAGACATAAAATAAAATAAAATAAAATACATTGTTAAAATAAAAAGTTAAAAAACTTTAAAAAATCAATTAAAATTGGAAAACTTGAAAAAAATATATTAAAAAGACACATACTAAAACAAAACAAAAATAAAAAATAAAAACATTAATTTTAAAATATTAAGTCTAATTATCTAAATTTTAAATACACAGTTTTAATTGAAATAAAAGTAAATATAAAAATTTTATGTAATTTAAAAAATAAATAATAATAATAAATTATTAAATTCAAATAAATTTATACAAAATTTTACTAAATTTTAAAAAATTAAATGAAAAAAACTAAAAATACATTTAATATTATATGGAAAAAATTTATCAATTAAATATACAAAATTTAAATAAAAAATTATTAACAAAATTTAGATAAATTTAAAAACAAAAAAAATTGAATAAAATTTATTAACGAGGAAAAAATTAAAACAAATTAAATTTCAAAATATAAAAATTAAAATTAAAAAATAATAATTTTAAATGAATTTAAAAAGATAAAAAGATCATGTTATATTAAAAATTTATTATAAAGAAAAGAATGATCATGGTAGCCGCGGCAATCGGCCCTCCGCCCGGGGTGGCGGCGAGTCGTAGATGGACGGGGAGGCCGGGTCCGGGGAATCGCCCTCCGCGGCGCGGGAGGCGGTGCGGGAGGGCTCTCGCCCTCCGCGGCGTGGGCGGCCGATTACGGGAATCGCCACCTCCCGCGGTGCGCTGATGCAGGATGTAGCGTGGCGCGAGGGAGGAGTCGATTCGCGGATGCGTCGGCCTCCGCCCGGCGAATCGCGACGGAGGTGGCCGGCGCGTCGCGGCGCGCGCATGCGCGGCCTCCCGCGCCCGCGCGCCGGCCTCCGCCACCACAGGCGGGAGACGATTGGCGGCGCCACCACGATAAAAGAATTCTTTTTTTATAGTTGTTTAATATAATTTGATAATCAAAATTTAAAATTACTTTTTTTAATTCGAAATCTTTTATTTTAAATTTTAATTTTGTTTTAATTTTTGTTTGTTTTTATTTTGTTTTTAAATTTTAATATTTTTGATTAATTATTTTTTAAAATTTAAAATTTATTTGTGAATTTATTAAATTTTCAATTTAAATTTATAAAATCTTTTAGCTGTTAGTTTTTCATTTTTTAAAATTTATAAATTGTTTCATTTACTGATAAATTTATGGATATTTGTTTTTTAATTATTTGCACGTAGGTTTTCGTGGTCATGTTTTAATGATAGTATTTTAATTCTATATTGCAATTTTCTTTTTCAATTTTCAATTTTGCTTTTTCTTTAATTTGTTTATTTTGTTAATTTTAAAATTTGTATTTTTTTTCTTCTTCTTATTATTATTTTAATTTTAATTTTTAAATTTAATTTTTTCTCTTTTTGTACTTTTATTTTATGCTAAATTTCTAATTTTGTAATTTAAAATAAATTTTCTATTTTAATATTTTTAATTATATGGTTTTAATAACTTAGCAGAAAAAATGTTTTGATGCTTTTGGTTTATTTCTTTGTTTTTTTCTTTAAATTATGTGTTTTCAAATTTTGTCATTTCTTTTTGATATAATTTTTCGAATATTTTGTGTTTTTGGTTTTATTTATTTATTTTTGTTTTAAATTTTTATTTTACGAGTTAATTGTTTGTTTTTACATTTTTTATTGGTATTGTTTTTATATATATATATATTTTTAATCTAAGTTTACGTGTTTTATTGCCAACATGAAAATCACCACTCTAGGGTGTGATGCGCATCGATACGTTTCAAAATTAGCATAGAAAATCACCAGCTCTAGTTGATCGCAATCAAATACGTTTCAAAATTAGCATGAAAATCAACTAACATTTTTAAAAACAAAATACTCGTACTTCATAAATAAAAATATTTAGAGTGTCGAAAAATGTGCTAAAAAAAGAAGGTGATTTTGCATCACCACTTTTCAGGAAATCGGGTGCTGTATGCTACGAAAAAAGTAGGTAACGGTGCGGTTACCTGTTTCGTCGAACAACGGTGTTTTGGGCCCTCATGCCCTGTGTGCCCGAGAGCACGCTGATCCACATGCTCTCGATTAGTGCATTGTCGGGCATATGTGAAGCGTTGCGGCTTCATCTGTGTCCTCGTGCTCGACGTTCTCGCCAAATAAGCATTTTGAATGTCCTGCAATACTGCATAAAGAGAAACATATTAGAACAAACTTGTTTGAAACATTTTGGCGTAGGAATTGAGTACTTGCAGTTTTAAAGAAATCAGTACGCAGAGGTCCGCACCCTTTGTTTACAGCAATGCGTAGGTATGCACGAAGGCGTTGCATTTGCAGAAAGGTGTCGGACCGCACGCCTCTTTGTAGAAAATATTTCGTCCGCAGACGTGTGTGTTGCCTTTCTTGGGACCCACTGCGGGTAGATTACATGAACCTATCACTAAAAAATGAAATTTAAAGCCTGATGTAAACGGATGAAATGCAAGATAAGGAAGAAGTGGATTACCTGAGTGACAATTTTCGATTCCAACGGACGGATTTTCCGAATCTTCCACAGAACACTTTTTTACCCAAGCTCACTTTTCACTCGAACTCAAATGGTAAAAATGAAGTTTGAAAAGTCCTTTTTATAAGTTTTTTTCGAATAAATGAAATTTTTAATTTGTTTATTTTTTCACTTTAAAAAGGGTATTTTTGAAAACATTTTTATTTATCTTAAACGATTATGTGTGATGTTTTAAAATTTTTGTGCGGGAAATTGGATCTCGAGAATTTGATCATTTTTCAACAAAGCATACTTTTATCACTTTTTCGGACTTCTCTCAAAAATTTACGAAAAGCAAAACCATGGAGTCCTCTTTTAAGCCCTCTTTCGGGACTCTCGACATTGAAAATATTGTCGTGCACTTGATTATTTCGAACTTCGTTAAAGTAAATGAATGATCGTCCTTTCAGTATAGAGTTTACCCCTTTTCGGGCATGAAATGGACTATTTACAGGTATACGTTGACTAATTACGGTTAATAGGTTCTCTCCCACATTATTTTATCCTTTTTTCGGAAGCTTGAGGGGACTAAATTTACGAAAAAAGTACACCCATGGAGTTTTTCTTAAGTTTTTTCTTTCGACTCCCTAAAATTGAAAAAACACCGAGTTTCTCCTATCTTGGACTCGTTAAAATTTAACGATAAAGGACTCGTTTCAATTTCAATAGGAACGAACCACTCCTTCTTAGGGTTCAAATTTTAAACTAAGTTTGGACTCATCACGAAGGATGAGCTTATAAACAAGAAAATGTTATCCTCCTCGAAAGCTTGTCAAAAATAAAGAGGTACTTGCCGGAAATGGTGGGGGGAAAAGAGAGAAAAACGAACCTGTTTGTTACATTTTGAGTATTCGAAAAGCCATTAACCACTCTTGAACATGACACTTTTTGTTCACCTAGGTTGGGAAAATCCTTTTGCTAATGAGTTAATCAAACCATATTGAAAATCTTGGTCGGTTCCGGGTATTAGCTTTGGGTCAATTGTCATCAAGCCATCGCAGTGTCGTTATGTGTTGAAGAGACGAGTTCAAACAAACCATTCATCCGCAAAATATTTGTCTTCCATTTTGACCATCACTGTGTCATCTAAGTACCGCACATATTTCTTCAAAAACTTGATCTATGATTTCGTGTTGTGGGCACTCGATGGACGATCACTTTCTATCGACGACGACTCATATATCTAGGAAGTTGATACTAGAAATCATCAGTATTGAAATCTTCATGGCTCAATGGTAGGGTTTCTCGCCTTCGACGGTAGGTTGCATCATTGACCTTCGATCGAATGATTCCGTGACATGTTCGACTTCGGTTCATTCATTCACATTTCATGGATTGTAATGAGTACTTTGAGGGCCATTTGACATTACGGGTGGTTACTCTCACACTTGTTAACGAGTTCACATTGATTGGTAATCAAGTGGTTTCTCCCATGTTCGACTACGACACATTCATTCACATGGATAGAATTGTATTAGTTCGAGAAGCGGAAATCAAGACCACAGATCTAGTTTCTACCATCGAGGTTGCAAGGAATTTTGTTATTTATTTATACGAGTGGACTATTCATAAACGAGATGGTTGTGTCCATACGTGATAAACACACATGTCTATACTATTCATGTATTGAAAATCATTCCTGTATCGGAAACTGATTTAAGTCGAGTTTTCTAGTAAGTTTTTAATCGAGTATGGGAATGTTCGGCTTCGACACATTCATTCACATGGATAGAATCGTATTAGTTCGAGAAGCGGGAAATCAAGACCCTGGATCTAGTTTCTGCCATCCGAGGTTGCAAGGATTTGTTATTTATTTATACGGTGGACTATTCATAAAGCGGAGACGGTTTGTGTCCATGCGTGATGTACACATGTCTACACTATTCATGTATTGAAAATCATTCCTGTATCGAAACCGAGTTTCGAGTCGGTTTTCTAGTAAGTTTTAATGATGAGTATGGGAATGCCTACCTCGCGATGATATGTCTGCATGTATATATTTTTCATTGAGATGTTTTTCACGGGTTCTAGCGGGGTGTCCACGAAGATCCTTGAAATAGACAAAGTACTTCACTCTTCATACATGAGCAGGGCTGTCATCATCATCTATTACGGACTTCGCACTTTCGAGACAATCTGTTGCTAGCGAAAATTGTCACTTTGACATTCTTCTACCACGTGCAAGCTCATTATCATTCCTTGCTTTCCTCCAGCTTTGCTGAGTATGTAAAACATCAGTTTCCTCATAGTCGCCTTAAAACAGAGAAAGTAAGGTCTTGACGTCTACGAGACTGCGAGTATCGCACTTTCTCTTTGTCTTACACTGCTGTCGCAGCTTTCTACTTGTGCCATGTCTCCCTCTGAACTGACTCTCTCTTTTTCTCTGTGTTTAGAGGCTGGGATTTCTCATGAAATAGAGTTAAAAGGAGTGCGAGTAAACTCAAAAAGCTCACTTTCGGTCGTTTCTAGATTTGCAGAAGGAATCTTGCGGTGGCAAATCAGTTACTCTTTAGGTTCATGTGTCCCACGCCTTAAAGGAGCTAACCCCTTGATGTGAGGAGCTTATCCCTTTGAAGGAGGACTCTATCCCTTCATAATTGGAAGCCCAGCAACACTCCTCTTTTGCACTACAAAAAGAGGCATTGGGCAGCCTCGAAAGGGAGTTCAAGCTTTAGTATTGTTTGAGGTAAAGTCGTTTGTTGGAATTTAGACTCCTTGCTTTTGGCTGAGGTTGCGAGGAAGATCACATACCTGTATGTGTGTCTCGGCTAGAAGAGTCTGGAGACTTGTCAAGGAAAGTAGAGGAAATTCCTGCTTCGGACCACGGGAGGACCTTTTCAACATCAAAGGCTGAAAAGTGTTATAAAGGTTCTTCTACTATTTTAAAGTTAATACAAATAAAGTTTGTTTTTCTCTCAATAGCAGTCGTTTGATTTTTTTATTTTACATGGATTCCTTGATCGCCATAATAGATATGATTGATAAATATATGCTATGCATCTGGGTACTATTGATGTTTTCTTGTTTGTGATTGCGGGTCTTCGAGGATTATTCTTTCGGTGGTTTGGAGGAAGACTACAAATGAACAAGCATTGGATCGAGGTAAGATCGTAACACCTTTGTAGCATTTACTTATCGATCGTTATATATCTAGAGAAAGGATGAGATTTAATGTGTTGCTAGACTATCTTCGATACCATAGGGAGATCGGTCTTGTGCTGCGAGATCAATTTTATCAGGCCAACAATGCGTTCGTCCGAGTTCTCTCAATAGTTTATCACTTTTGGAGGCTAGGGCCATTACTCCGCTGACGTCTGTTATCGGGCTAGGTACATTGTTTGTATACAAATGTAATATGGATAAGGTGTCAAACCTAAGAATCCTATAAGCAATAAAATCACATTCACAACTATCTCCACACGAGTGTTGCACAACCTTCTCTACACCTACATTCCCTCGAGACTACTGCCACTTTTAGGGCATCTTATTTGGCTAGACAGGACTTTGTCAAAAGTTTTGCGGCTCAAGGATTTGTCCACTGGCTTGCCGGTCCTCTGGGTACCCTCGAGGACCTCACACACACAACAAGGCACCGAGATCGCAGGTCTCCAACCAATAGGCTGTCATCACCCCTTAGCCGCACTAAAGTGCATACACGCCTGCTTCGTTTTCGATCCCTTGGGTTGGTCACTT
Organism: Pinus albicaulis; assembly: GCA_034641835.2. Taxonomy (NCBI): domain Eukaryota; kingdom Viridiplantae; phylum Streptophyta; class Pinopsida; order Pinales; family Pinaceae; genus Pinus; species Pinus albicaulis. Next base: position 196,156 of record JAXQQM020087655.1, on the reverse strand, counting down.
TGCTTCCCGAGAGCGTCGCTCCGGACAAGGGATGTCCGAGTCTTCCAGAGCACGAGTTCTTGCTGCCTCATCGGTGCGCAGTTGCCTGCAAGCACTCATACAAAGACATATATCCCTCCTATTGATGATCAACGGAATAGTGGAGTTTATAGATCATGTTTCTTTTTATTATAAGAATATTATATTATAATATTATACTATACCTTCTCATCAAGACACGAAGTCCTTTCGTGGATTCTCAGCCTCCCATATCCTTTTCATCCTTGGGCCCACAACTAAATAATATGTGCTGCTAAATGTCAGTCGTCTAGGCTCACTAGCTCTGATCATCTCACAACCTCTCTAGTCTTCAACACATAAATATGTTTGCCCACTATCCTAATGCATCTCATACATAAATACACGAAATTTTGAAGCCTTAATAGGAGACTTGGCTCACCATCCTAATAACATTTCCCTGCGACCCATCACATAGGCACATTTGTACTGCACAAACAACATCCTTTAACTCGTCTTGCTAACACTAAATATATATATACATATAAAGGTGTGTATACACTCAACAAAGTCTGTAAGCTCACTAGCCTGTTTCACATTATGATTCACCAACATATTTTTCATTTCATGTCACTAGCCCAATTGTTACACTGTACTAAATATATTTGTCGATTCTCTAAGGGTGACTATTTTGTAGCGAGACCTCTAAAGCTTCTGTTTAATTTTCCAACCCGGGGTAAGTCTTCTTATTTCAAGAGTGCGAGCACCGTATGTCGCGAGTGACATCGGACAACTAGCTTTCTCCTACATTACTAGCAGAGGATCAATTAATTGCTTGAAGTTAAATGCAACTTAAATGGGAATGTAATTTGTAGTCTACATTAACGTATCCTATCGAAATAAGCCTGGTAGAGAATAATCTATGATCGAAACAAACTTGCCACCTCAATGAGTAATACTCGGTCCTACTTTGAGATGGAACAACAAACTCAATGAATTAGAACAACGTTCTTATTTTAATTTTGCGGTGGAAATTCTCTTGCAAACTTAGATACGGTAACATTATCATTTTGTATTAAAGCTCAGCAAAGAAAACCTTATAGTACCGATGGAAATATTTAATTATTGGTGATATAAAGCGTTTGAAACGAGAGAGATCATGCTAAAGCATATAAATATATACCGAAAAGGAATTGAGAAAGACTTCGGTAGAAAATGTCCAGCGAGTTTATAAAACTATTGCTGGCCCAAAGCCGGTAGCCGAGGGAAATAGAAAACTACGAGGGTGGCGGGGAGGAAAACTTCAACGTCCACGGGTGCCGAAATCTAACAAGAAGTATAAAGATATCTCACGGAACGCATTGAGATAGCCTAAAACATAGGTTCGCGTAGTGTACGGTATACGGAGGGTGAGCAACGGAGAAACTCCCAGATTGGGCCCAAACCACGGAAGTCCAATGCAATGGAAAAACTGGGAAAGGATGTCAAAATACCAAAATTCTTTATTAAAGAAAAGTCGAAACGACATGAGTACAAGTGGACGAGTTGTGTCCACGATACCCCTACTACGAGAAGATACTTCTTATTTAAACGCGCTCTCATACGTCCATCCTTGGCCTTTTTAAAGGGTGATTTCACTCCGTCGGAATGGTCTTTTCCAAACGACAACTGCTAAGCGTGAGCATTTAGTACGGAGTTTTCGGACGTGGTCTGTCTTCTTGCACTTATGCAGTTGCTCATCCTTTGGGGGTTACTATGGATCCATACTCTATGCACAATTGCATTTGTATCTTTTGTTCATACAAAGTCGATTCAAATACACACTCATTTACCTATGAATAAAGATGAAATAAAGTCAGATCACTCGTTGTTTTAATTATGCTTTCTTCACAGGTTAGTCAATTTATCATGATTTTGCATTAACCCCTCCTTTCCTTTCTATGTTAAGAGCGAGAGAAATCACGAAAATGTATGATAATTCGAAGGACGTGATGGGGTGAAGAATCATGCCTAGTAATCACATGCTATAACCTGCAGACTTACCATGTTGCGGATCCTGGGTAAAGCAAAAAAATGGTTGACATGCAACTGTGTCCAGGAGTAGGCGGGGTAGACTTCTTCCTTGTATGCTCACCGAATCCGTTTCTATCTAATTCTTGCAAAGGCGGTGTTTGTGTGTCCTTATGGAAATTCGACAGTCGTGATCCTCTTAGCGCCTTAGTACCAAATGAGAGGGAATCTGCTCCACACTGTCGGCCATGCAAGACCCATGTTGAAGACCACGTTACTTATATGAGAGAGAATGCGGTAGCGGCCGCTTTGAAGTTTACGTAGCTAAATGGCTCCCTGTTACATCTACATTTTGTTTGTGTAGGCCATTCATCTTTGTTTGGCTATCTGCCATTTGCTTCCGTACTGTCTTGAAATATTCTCACCCATTCTCTACACGTGTCTTTGTGGATGGGTCCCCGGCTTAGTCCTTGGTAGCCTTTCTTTGCATAGAAATTCTTGTGTTGGATGAACGGTACAGCAGGGGTTTAGTAGGCTCTCCTGCGAACCACGGGTCTAGGCCATGTTCTCTCTTTTGGAATATGTCTAGACTTTAGCCCACCTAATGCTGGTTCTTAAGCGAATGAGAGGAAGGCCTAGAACAGAAACATCTCCTGTTGAGAGACTAGGATTTGGTGTCCCCTGTCCTCTTCTAGAAAGAGTTGATACCAAACTGTAAAGTTCACATAAAGAGGCATTGGACTTGTTCATCTTATTGTAGTCATTACGGCAGCAGAACAAATTATTCTATGGTTTTGAAATTTGTGGGCTTCTTTGCCCTAACGGCCTTGATTTCGCTCGATAGTCTATATGATTTCCACTTAGGAATAGAGGGCATAGTTGGTGGGTAGTACCGCATGTTAGTGCATCATAATACATAGAACAAATTGTAGTGATTTTTTTCTTGGCTTGATCCACCGTGGTGCTTGCTCCCTTTTACCTTTTCTTGCTCCTCTGCGAGGCATTTGGGAAAATGTTTCATCTTCTGTGGTGGAAAGGTCGCGTGAATTTCTTTAGTAGTTCTCGATGTGCTCTTGTGCTTTGGTACCTTCTTCCTTTTTCTCGTGCGCGACTCATGCTTGTGTTCAAAATTAATTCGTTATACCAATTTTTATTGACATACTCTTTCCATCTAGAGGAGCATATGCGTTTCACTCTGTTTCGGTTCCCCTTTTAGGTCGGTGAATTCTTGCCTAGTTTGCACGAGACGCCTCGAAAAGTGTCCACCATGTGTGTTTGTACCTCAATCTCTGATAGGTGCTTTCCCAGCGGTCTGCATCTCGGCTTCGAAGGCGTGCTCTGGTAGCCACCTAGCTAATTTTTTTGACAAGCAAATTAGGTGGCTAAAATGTTCTTTGAGCCTTCGAGGAATACATTTCCTACGAAAACACTATCATCCTTGAAGCCTTCTTGTGTCTATGGCCTTTGAACAATCTTCTTTGTTGTTTCCATTACAGCCTTCTGTTGGTCCGTGAAGAATTTTAGCTCAAAAGGCCTCTCCCATTTCTATTTCATCCTCATTAAGCCTCTGTTTTCATCATCTTTTTCGCTCTCCCTAAAATCCCTCATTAAACTCTCTAAATCATCCTAACTCCCCTTTTAAACCTTACAAATACCCTTTGCCTGGCTTAAAAACCCCTTATTCCCTCTCTGCAGGTTTCCCCTTTTGGCCTTAAAAAGCATTAAAATTGGGCCGAAAACACTCATTTTACATATGAGGGATTTAGCCCCCCTTTGGCTAAGCCCCTTAACCACTTCCCCATGTGCCACTTTTGAGAACCAAGCACTAAAGGCACCGGAGCGCTAATCGCAGTCGGGACTTTTTCCAATATGTGCATCTCCGCTATTTCTTATAAAATTCACGATGCAAGAAAGTCGTATCTTTGTCGGCTCCGACGATCTGGACGCGGTGATGCTTTCCAAATATCCAGAGACGGTCGAGGCGCTAACCAGTGATCCCAGCTTGACGCCCCTCTCTGTGTTCACCCCCTCAGTTGCACAGCGGGTCGTCGATGCTGTCTCCCTCTCAACGAGTTTATCAGTGTAGTCGCTCACCGCACTGGTGGCGCGATCGCATCGCGTGTCCGCCTCCGATTGGCGAGCTTCGATTGAATCTTGGCGTTCATCCACATTCGGATCCAGCGGTCTAGATTTCATTGCTCGCTCTTACTTTGCACTGCCTTTCTCGCCCTTACGATTGGATTTCCGCCGTTAATCCCGCTAGATGGCAACGGTCCACCTTTCTCCTGCTATTAACACGACCCTCTGCCTCGCGTTCCATACGGCGAAGATCTTGACGGATTCCATTCTTTAGATCCGGCGGCTGGGATCAGCACGCTCTAACTATTCACACGCTGTCTGACCCAGCGTGTCTCCTCATCGCCGCTCTGTCTCCCACTTTGTCCTGTCTCCCGAGTCCCGGATCCAACGGTCGAGAGATCGTATCGCGTGGTTTGGCGTCTAGACACTTTAATGATCCGAAATCACACGATAAAAAGTGGTTTTGAGGTGCCACGTGTCTCGCGGCGAGCCATATTGCGTAATTTTGGGCGATTCTCTACAGCGGCCTTCAGGATTTCGCACGATGCCGGATGTTTTCTAAATTAAAACCACCTTCCTCTCCTCGCTCGCAAGCCTCGCATCATTTAATCTTAGCCGTCGGATTGATCCGGATCCACGGCTCTATATCACATCACGTTTTTCACCCATATTTCTTCATCGAGCTTCCATAGAGTTTCACGAGAAGGTCCCCAACAATCGATCTCCTCGCGGAGATCCAGCGTTTCCCATTTGACGCCCTGCCACCCACCGGGTCCACCATCAGATGGCCCTGCGTTCATTGATTTTTCTCCATTTTCTTTGTATTTTCCCGGACCTGTCAAAGCTTTCGGGTGTTAACACTAACGTATTTCTTTCGCCCAATTTGCTATTAACATCTCTAGTTCATGTGAATCCTGCCAGTGATATCGTTTCCATATACGATTGGACGACCCACGACTCATCTTCACACCAAACCTTCTAAATCATGACATCCATTTTCCACCATTCTTTCACAATTTCCCTTTGTTGCGCCATCATTCCATAGGCCTCCACATGACAAATATTCCACCACCTGCACGGATTTTATAACGAGTTTATTGCATTGTGTAGGGTAAACGCGGTGAAAATTCACTCTTTTTCCATAATCACGTACCCGGGATTCGGAACATAGAGAGGCCATTACGACGACGACCAAGTGAAATGAAGCTGAAACAGGATGCAAGATTTGGTCACCTGTTAATCGTAGAATATTGCTTTGCACCTATTCCCATGATTCGAGGAAGAGAGCCGCGGGTTTAGAGAAGACTAATGCACATGAAACAAGCCATATCTGTGTTTATGTCGGCGAGAACGTATGTTACCTCGGAGAGTACACCTTCCAACGAAGTCTCCATCGTCTTCTCGAGCTCCTAAAGATCCATTTCAACGACGGAAGCTTCTAAGCGCGTCGGGACAACGAGTATGTAAAGCATGGAAAACCTAGAAGACCTTCGTTCACCTTGGTTTCTTGGAGAAGACGAGCAGAGTGCCTTACGGCCCGAAGGAAAAGGACTTTAAAAGAACACATCAGGGTCAATATCGACACGGCGAGAGGACTTCGAACCGAGTACGAGAGTACGGTGCGCAAGCTATTAAGCGAGTGGGCGTGGAGTACTTCCTCGCTCTATCTTAATGAATCCATTAAATGATACATCGGCTTCTCTTGCTTCATTCTACTCCTATATGAGAACCCCAAAGAACATATTGTAAAGGTTGTTGTTTGTTTGTTGTAGTTAGAGGGATTCTTTTAGTGCTGAGTAAGAATAGTTTTAGAGGAAAGAAAAGAATTTGAGTAGTTTTGTAATTTAGTATAAGTGCAGGAGGAGTTTGGACTGTATTAGCCATTGAGCTCGGTGTAACGTGTTGGTTTTGCACATCGATTAATCGAGCAATTTCACGGGATCTGGTCTATATTACGGGTGATGTTTCTCTTACGCAATTATCTTATTACATTATTCATGCTACCTCCATTTTATTCTCTAGATAAGAATCGGTAGAATTAGGCTTAAAAGATATGCCTGCTTGGTACCTTAATGCTCGGTGCTCTTTTTATCCTTGAGGTTTTTCTCTACGATAGTGAATCTAAGGGAAAATTCATGTAATTTAACAAGTTAAAGGTGTTGGTCTAGCCCATGACTTTTCTAATGTGTGAATTTCGGGTTTGTTGCTTAGGTGTTACGTAGTTGGGTTTTGCATTTGGAAGGCTTGGGATGCTGAGGATTTAGTATAAAGCCACAATCCCTTTAGGGTCCCGCTTTTCCAACTTGAATTGGCCTTTATGAGATCCCTTGAAGTTTGCGTTAACCGCATTGAAGGTTAAAGCCCTTCTGCTGACCTTAGGCCTAGTTTCGTGTTAAATCTTATCTTTGTTTTACTCTCTTGGAAATAATCTTTGAAGTAGGCTTGGAGTTAAATGACCTGCGGCTTTGATCTTAAGGCGCCCTTAGTACCTTCATTGGAGAGTTTGCCTTTGAGTATGCTCCTTGCGGATTCTGGATTTAAATGATATCGACACGAGTCTCCGGACGGGGATTTGGTTTCTTTCCTTCTTTCACCTTCATTCCTTATTGAATTTCCATTTCACCATCTATCTAAAATGTCCTTTAGTATAGATGAATTTCCTACGAAAGCCTTGCTTGGTTGCATGCGAAGTAATCCCCTTTCATGACTCCATGGCCATATGGATGGCGCATTCTTAACCTTTATCCTCTTTTTACGAGAAACGTCCTGCTTTGCTTCGTTCCTTTCATTCTATAACCTTCTCGGTTAATGATCTCTAACCGGCAACAACTCAACCAAATCATTTTAAACCCCCTTTATGTGGCTTAGGTACCTAGCTCTAATACCTCATTTTGAGCTTTCAAAGGCTCATATCATTCTTTGCTGTGGAGAAGATCCCTCTCCGGAGTCCGAGGGCTAGGATCCTAAGGCCCCAAAGTGGTTATGATGTTTTCTAAGTCTTTTGGTCTTGCCAGTACGGCCAAAGCTGCGGAACCCCAACATGAGTGAGTGACTCACTGTTGGGGACGTTGAGTGCATTTTATCTTAGACACCCTTGGAAAGCACTCAAAGGAGCCAAGTTCTCTAGGTTAGATTGGCATTTAATCGGCGATGAGTGGACGGATAAGCGACCTATTTCAAACTTTCAAATTCATCCGCTGGCGACTCCACACTCCATAAACTCTCAAAGGGCTCCCGAGAGGAAAGGGCTTTCGAAAATATGGCAGACCTCATAGGAGGGTAGAACATTTGGGTTGGATTTGGTTTAAAGAATTCATTATTTTTTTATATCACTGTGTTTCTGTCCTGCTTTAAGTGCGATCAAGTGTCCTGAAAAGATGAAAGCCCACGTTGAGTGTAGGAAAGATCTAAATCCTGAAAGTCTTTAGACCACGAGCGACCTAGACTCACATGAAAGACCTAGTGGAGACAAGAGCCTCATGTTGCATCGCCCACTCCTAAAGAGACTTCAAAGAAGCCATGAGCCTCTGGCCAGCACTACCTACACCCTACGAGGTCATAGAAAGAAAGATACAGCCTCTGGTTTTTCCTCTTATCTTCCAACCCCTTCTGCTGAGGACTTACAAACAAGCTGTTTACTGCAGTGGAGAAAACAAAAAAGACCCGCTGTGACGAGTAGCATGTTCAGAAACCTTGAGGATTTACTTGAGTCATATGAAAATAGAAGAAGATGATGTGCATATTATAATTTTTCCCTTTGTCATTACTGAGGTAATGTTAAAAGTTGGTTTAAAAAGCCTTCCGGCGGCAAGCATTTTCGGCTTTTGTCAATTTTCTCAAGTTTTCCTCGATAAATGGGCGATCCGAGAAATGTTTTCCTCGTCCTTTAAGAGGAATATCGGGTGAATTTGAAAGGCGGCGGGAGAGACGATGCAGAAATTTTCAGCAGTGTTTCTACTATAAGGTATATAACACAATGCACACTGCTAGCATAAAACCACCCTCGGGATGGGCCCTCTTGCACTATCCAAGTTCTTTTAACACGCGGTGGAATTCCATATAAGAGAGAGAAGCCTTTGAGCTTGCGAGGAAATGCGGAACGCCACAGAAATTGTTGTCGAATACAACATAGAGTGCGAGGAAAGATTAAAATCGCAAAGAAAGACCGAGCGGGAGAAATAGTGCGGATCTCCTTTTAGAGAGGTAGGCCGGGAAAGATTGTGATAGAGACGCCAGCACCTACCGCTTGCTAAACATAGAAAGAGGAAGAACACGAGGTTGTAACTTAGAGTGAGTGATTGGAAGTGACCTACAACTTTTCATCAGGAGCAAACCGAGATCCTAACTGCCAAGACCACGAATTACATGCAAAGCATGTATATGATGGAACAAGATTTTGAATCGGGAAAGAGGAACTTGCGGATTTTTATGAAGAAAGGCTTGCTTTGAGGGATGCTAGATGGATTCGAGTTTGGTGGCATTGCTTATAATTATGATTTCTCCCAACATTAATCTTTCGATGATAATTCTTTGCAAAGGCGAGCTTGCATGGCTATCATCGGTAAGATACTATGGGATGGAGACCGAGACTGACTTCGGGGGAAAAGCAATGGGCCAATCCAGGGATATCTATTATATCGATGAGAGGAAAACGTTGAAAGCTTGGGAGCGGATATGAGAGACTCGATAAATATTCACTCACCGGTACATATCAGATCATCGGTTATGATTTGCCATGACGAAAGGAAAGTCGAGCGGCTTTCTAGAGCGGAGAGGACGAGGAAGAAAGAAATGAAAGAAAATATTGAGCAAGATGAATATCACAAGACAGCTTCTCCTGAAGAGGTCGTAATCAAAAGACAAACGCTACGAAAGAATATGTTAATTTCTTTTCACGAGTTTAGTTTTACTCCGGCGGAACCTGCGGAAGTCGAGAGAGGACAACCATGCCACACATGATGAGCCCTCCGAGTTCGGGCTATAGTGAAGATATAAGGAGACCTTCTTTCCACGGACATCTTTGTCTTGAACCTGGTGAAAAGAAGAAGTATGCACTGGTTGATACTCTTACCGATCAAAATACTCCCAACCGAGGGAAAGGAGTGTGATGACGGAGGCCACACTACGGATGCGGTGATTGAGCGCTGTCAGGGATGCAGGCACGGCACTGCAGTCATGGAAGGCTTTGAAGAAAAAGGTTTATATCATGTTTTTTGCTGATCCTATGGCGGAATATATGGAGGCCCTGCTGATCGACTCCAAAGTTCCCAAGAATTGATCCTTTGTGAGGGCCGGATACATCATGAAGTGGTCGCCAGCGGTGGTGGCCTCGGTTTGAGGACCCACACAGCGTGTAGAACACCCCCATGGTTGTCTGCGATACGTCGTCGGTTCTTCGCTTGCCATTTTTTGTTATTGATTGACTAGGCACTTTGCTTGTCACTATTGTATCACCTAGAGCATCAAAGATTTTCCGGGTAGAGTAGGGTAGGTAGGAAAATCTCGATAAAGCTTAGCTTGACGGAGCATTTAGTTAGTTGTTTTTATTTATGCAAAGTCTAGCATGGCCTGAGACAATCTAATCACTTTGGCTTGGCTTTGTTTTTTCAAATTTCGGATCTTAGAATGTAGAGAAGAAATTTGCTAAAAAGCGGTTTAATCCTAGCGAGATGCTAGTTTAGGTAAGAGAAACTGCATGAGGCCAACGAGTTTAATCTAGTCTCAGCGGAGTAACTGAGGTGAGAAATAGAATAGTGTTTATTTTCCTTCTTGTAGAAAATTAATGATAGCAAGGGTCTAAAGAGTCCAAATGCGCCTAGAAGAAAAAATATGTGAGGACAATAAAGGCTATTATGGGTAGGTAGTTGTTTGGGAGAATATTAACTGCTGGTATAATGTCTTCATGATGTGGCGGCTGATCTAAGAAAGTAAAATGGATGTGTCAAGTACCCGGGAATACGTGCCTCCTCCAAAGGTGCTTTCTAAGAATTCTTGCCCATTTCACCTTTTAAGAAGATGCCATCCCCATGTGGAGCTTTGCTAGCCACCTATGTTTTCGTGACAAAGCGCGGACATTTCAGCTCGTCTGTGAGCCTTGAGGAATACATTTCCTCTACGAAAACATATCATCCTTGAAGCCTTCTTGTGTCTTGGCCCCTTTGAGACAATCTTGCACGATGTTTCCCATTTATATTTGCCATGCAGTCAGTGAAGGAATTTTTGCTCGAGGCCTCCATTTCCCCCTCATTTCATCCTCATTAAGCCTCTGTTTTCATATCCGCTTTTCCCCTCCCTAAAATCCCTCATTAACCCTCTAAAGTCATCCTAACTCCTTTTCGACGCCTACAGTGCCTTTCGTGCGGCTCAGACCGCTTATTCCCTCTACTGGATTTTCCCACTTTTGGCCTTAAAAAGACATTAAAAATTAGGCCGAAAAACACTCGTTTTACATATGAGGATCTGGCCCTTCGGCTAAGCGCAACCACTTCACGTGACCCGCGCCTAGAACCAAGCACTAAAGGCGCGGGCGCTAGTGCCGCGATCGGGACTTTCAATATGTGCATTTTCCTTTGTTTCTTGTAAAGATTCCCGATGCGAGGAAAGTCTTTATCTTTGTCGGCTCCCCGAATTGCAATCTCGGCCCGCCGATCTTTAGATGCGGCCGGTCGGCGCTAACCCGTGATCCGCCGATGCTCTCTCTAGTTTCACCCACTTCGATTGCACATGAGCCATCGATGCGTACTCCGGATCCAACGGCTATCGCGTAATCGCTCGTAGCGACCCGTCGCCCGTGCGCATCGCATGCAGGCCCCTCCAGGTGGCCGAGCCACGATTGGATCTGGAGTCGTTCATCCATTCGGATCCAACGGTCCCGGATTTCTGATCGCTCCTCGCTCACGAACCTACCTTTCTCCCCTTCCGATTGGATCTGCGCCAGTTAATCTCGCTGGATCCGAGCGGTCCACCTTTCTCCCGCCTGTGCTGACACGACTCTGCCTTCACGCGTTCCCATCTAGAGATCTTGACCGTCCATTCTTTAGATGCGGCTGAGTAGGATCGAGCGCCTTTGACTATTCACCACTTAGTGACGCACATCTCCTCCCCTCATCGCAGCGCGTCTCACGCGTCGGATCTCTCGGTCACCGGATCCAGCGGTCGAGAATCGTATCGCGTTAGTTTGGCGTCGGAGCCTTTAATGATTAGAAATCACGCGATAAAAGTGGTTTTTGAAGTGCCACATGTCAACGCAGCGGGCTTCTCGCGTAATTTTGAAATTCTCATAAAGCGCCTTAAAGTGGCGCGATACCGGCTATGTTCTAATTAAGAGCAACCACCTTCCTCTCCTCGCCTGCAACCTCGGTCATTTAATCTTGGTTTGTCGGATTGATCCGGATCTGCGGCCTATATCACATCGCGTTTTGCACTGCCCATATTTCTTCAATCGGGCTTCCATAGAGTTTTCATCGAAGGGTCACCACGATCTCTCTCGCTCCGAGAGATCCAGCACGGTTCCCATTTAATCGCCCTGCGCCATGTAGTCCCACCGCGAGATGGCTTAGCGTTCATTCATTTTCTCCATTTTCTTTGTGTGCCCGAACCTTAAAACTTTGGGTTTAACACTAGCTTATTTCTTTCACCCAATTTGCTATTAACACATCTCGGATTTCATGGATCTTGGCCATTGATAATCCATTTCCATGTACGATCGGACGGCCCATGACTCATCTTCACACCAGACCTTCGTCATCTCCATTTTCCCACCAGTTCTTTCACAATTTCCTTTGTTGACGCCATCATTCCACGGAGCCTCGCGGTGTCTATTCACGCCACCTCCACTGGTTTTATAAATGTCAGTTTGTTTCATTGTGTAGGGTCAAAGCGAAGTGGTAAATTCCTCTGTTTTCCATAATCGCAGCGCGTGATTCGGAATGCGAGAGGCCATTAGGTAGCGACGGCTTAGTGAGGCTCATGAGAGACTTGATTTAGGGATTTGGGCCTATTAATCGAATATTTAGCACCTAATCCTGTGATTACGAGAGGAAGAAAGATGCGGGTTTGAAGAACTAATGCACATCGAAACAAGCCATATCCATGTTTTATGTCGGCTTAAAAACGTATTTTCTTAGAGTACACCTTGGGCGAAGTCTCCATGCCTCCTCGAGCTCCTAAAATGCCACTTTCTTTGACGAAGCTTCTAAAATGTCGGGAAAGCCGGTTATGAAAGCATGGAAAAGCCTAGAAGACCTTCGGTCGACTTTGCTTGCTTCGAGAAGACGAACGGAGACGTCTTACATGACCCGAAAGGACTTTAAATGACACATCGAGGTCAATATCGACTGACGAGACTGCGAACTAGACTACGAGTCGTTTGATGCTTAGAAGCTATTAAGCGAGTGGGCGTGGGTACTTCCTCGCTCCTTTCTTAATGAATCCATTAAATGTACATACTTCTACCACTACTGTTCATTCTCCTATAAGAACAAAGAACATATTGTAAAGGTTGTTGTCGTTTGTTGTAGTTAGAGGGGATTCTTTTAGGCTGTTAGAAATAGTTTTGGAGGAAAAAAGTCTAAGTAGTTTTTAATTTAGTAAGGGTGGGAGGAGAAAGTTTGGTACCTTTGTATTAGTCATTGAGATCGGTGTATGTGGCTTTGGTTTTTCACATCGATTAATAAAGCAATTTCACGGGATCCTGGTCTATATTGCGGGTGATGTTTCTCGTACCACAATTATCTTATTACATTACTCATCATGCTGTCCATTTGTTCTATAAGAATCGGTAAATCGGAGGCTTAAGATATGCCCACACTTGGTACCTTGATGCTCACTGCTCTTTTTATCCTTGAGGGTTTTCTGCTTGATAGTGAATCTAAGGGCAAAATTCATGTAATTTTAACTGTCAAAGGTGTTGGTCCGGCCACATCAGCACTTTGCTGATGTGTGAATTTGGGTTTGTTTCTTAGATGTTACGGTTTGGTTTAATTTGCCGGAAGAATTGGGATGTCGATTTAGTGTGAAAGCCTTGTCCTTTGGGGTCCTCTTCGACAGATTGGCCTTACGAGATCCCTTGTTTGGTGTCAAAGCATTGAAGGTTAAAAGCCCTTCTGCGACCTTAGGCCTAGTTTGCATTTGTGTCCAAATCTTATCTCGGTTTTACTCTTGGAATATCTTTGAAAGACGAGGCTTGGAGTTTAAATGACCTCGCGACCTAATCTTAGTCTGCCCTTTGTATCTTCATTGAGATTTTGCCTTTGAGTATGTCAAAGCGGGTACTGGATTTAAATGATATACGCTCGATCTCCCGCGAGGTGGTTTCTTTCCTTCTTTCACCTCCATTCCTTATTGTTTCCATTTCACCATCTATCTAAAGATACCTGTAGCATAGATGACTTTCCCTCTAAAAGCCTTGCTTAGTTGTATACACGTAGTCCCCTTTCCATGACTCCATAGCCCAATTGATGGAGTGCGTTCTTAACCTATCCTCTTTTGCACGGAAACTGTCCCCTCTTTCGCTTCGTTCCTTTCATTTCTATAACCTTCTCGAGTTAATGATCTACGAACAACCCCAACAACCAAACCAAATCATTTTAAACCCCCTTTGTGCTTGGTACCTATGCCTAATACCTCATTTTGAGCTTTCGAGAGATATATCATTCTTTGCTTTTATGGAGAGATCCCTCTGCGGAGTGCAGAGCTAGATCCTGTGCCCGAAACTGGTGGTTATGATGTTGTCTAGTCTTTTGGTCTTGCCATTGTCTGGCCAAAGGCATCTTGGAACCCCAACGGTATCTACTAGATCGGCCAGGAGTTTCGGCCTACGGTAGTCTCTTCTGAGGTCGGTACGCATTCCGACCTACGGTAGTCTACTTGCTGAGGTCGGTTGCATTCCATCCTCAATAGTATCTAACAAATTGGTGATCAAATTATGTTTGGAGGTTTCATGCTTTGTGGTTAACTCTTTCTTAGGCTTCTGGGTCTACCTCTTTTCAGTTTGCTTCTTCAAATGTTTTGCAATTTCCTTAACCTTTTGCGGGTTACTGCTTCAGTGCTTGAACTTCTTTTTCAGGCTAAATTTTCTTCTGGTGTGGATTCGGTAGGGGGTGGAGGAAGCAACAAAACCTCTTTTTCGAGTGCTATGGCCATGTCGATTTTCAGGTTTTCTTGTGGTGGTGTCTTCTACCTTTACTTCGGAAGTTTAGCTCGTATGAGGGTCCTCGTGGGGAGAGATAATTTTACCCTTGGGTGTCAAAGGAACTATTTCGGTGCTTATGTTTTGTTCCAAGGGGGATGGTGTCCCACGGCTGGTCTCGGATTAGAGACTCCTCTTCCCCGGGCTCCCCCTCAGTGGCTCGTCGTTCTCGAGAGGGGGACGAGGCCCTAAAAGCCTATGGTTCCTCTTGATAGGGTAATACCTGGGTGTGTTCGCTGCTAACGGTGGCGAGACTTTTGGTCCTAGTGGCCTCTTCTTGTTCTCCATCTTGCTCGAGATAAGACTTTTCGTTTCATGGGATGCCCTCATTTTCTCCGAGACTCGAGCCCATATCCTCCCTCTCTCACAATATTGTAAGGGTATATTTTGAGGGCTTGGGAGTCAATGAGGTGGTATGGCCCTACCTCTTGTATGAAGTCCAAAGTTCCTTGAAGTCTTTTGGACCACTTTCTTTCTTTGCTTAGTTTCGGAAGTTTGAGGCACGAGTCCTTTTTCATGCGGGTATGTTCATCCACAGGGAGCTCAATTTTGGTTCCTCCGAAGTTTTCCTCAGTGCACTATGCGGCGGGGTTAGCAACAAAGTTGTCCCCGGGCTGTCTGCTTTGCTTGTCCAACTCATGTATGGTGATTAGTTTTGAGTTGCTTTGTGGTGAGTAGACATGCGCGTTTTATCTTTTCTTATTCAAACAACGTAGTTATGTAATGTAGAATTTAATAAATGGTGAGGTTAAGCGAAATATTTTGTTTAAGGAAAACTAATAGTTTAAGTTGATGGGGTTTACCACGTCTTGGCGTCCATCACATGTAATGGATCTACTGGATGAATGTCGTCGAGTTCTTGCTTATGGTTTTAGATGTAGAGAGGTATAGGATTAATCCCTTTTCCTTTCGCTCAGCTCCAATGGCTACTTACGGATCCTAACATGTTGCGGTGCCCTCTCATAAGAAGAAAGGTGTTTCTCTATCCATCTCTCTCCTTCCACTAGTAGTGAGACTTTCAACGATAATTTCTTATGTGAGATGATATAACTCTTCCCCCGAGCCTGGTCTGTCCCTCTGTGGGTTTTACCTCGAACTCAATTGCTACCTACCCTGTCATCAAATCACTTGTAGCATCGCGTAAATATGCCAGTAACGATCGGCTTGCTGGAGATAGCGGTAGGCATGCGAAATCGGGAAGTTTTGAAGATTCATTCCGAATTTTCCATCCCATGGCTTATGTGTTTTCAGCTCGAGGCTAATTCTTCCTTCGATGATTGTGTTCTCTTTCGACGCTGTAATGTGTTGTTTAGGGATGGACACTTTGTATGGACAGAGAAAGGAAATTTCGACCTTGCTGCGAAAACTTCATACCTTAATTCACGATGCTCCTTTGGTCTTATCGGTGTATCCAATGGAATTTGTGTAGGAAAGTCGCATGCTTTGCTTCATGCACGAATAATTAAAATCCCTCTGCGCAAAGTAGGGCGTCCACGTCCTCAAGTACAAGAAGGATTTGATCGATCATGAATGCATATGAAATAGCTGGGATTCGGTAATCATAGCATGTATGTGAGAGCGGAGGCTGTGGCTTTGGAGCTCGGGAGAGAGGAGTGGCCAGGGTAATTACTTGGAGGGCGCATGCGGTCGTAAGAGTCGGATTTGGAAGTTTTCATAAGCATATCTCATGCGGAAGTGTCGAGAGGGAGAAAATAGTATAGCTATTATTATGATAGGATGTCCTTTTTTAATGATAAAGTATAGTGAGCCAGGGCGTGAGATAGGTAATAGGCGTGCCATCGCTGAAGTTCAAACATGTAAAAGCATATCTTACTTATAGTGCCTATGTGGTAGATTAGAATTATCACTAATTCGAGTAGTGTTTCTTATGTTAAGAATGGAAGAAAAAATGGGAGGTAAAGGTGCATGTATTAGTAATTGGTTGTTGTTGAAACATACTCTCCTTCTACCTTAAAGCGAGCCAACTGCTTTGCCATCGAGGCATTCATAGCCTCGGACGAGTTTGCTATTTTAACCCAGAAAAAATGAAGCCGATCCTTGTGTAGAAATTAGTTATTCTTCCGATTTTGCACAGAGGTAATTGTCTTTGAGAGTATGATAGCGAGATAGCCATAAGTGCCACTCACCGTAGTTGTAGCGAGTGATCGAGTCGGCTCGTCTGATGAGACCTCTCTGTCCTTGGCTTGCAGTTGAGAAGGTCATTACCACGAGTGTGGTGGTCATTGTGCTGTGACTTGCTAAAGCTCTTATGAGCTGTGGTGGGTTGGCTCGTGCTAAGAGCTCTATCCTCTCTTGAAAATTTTTCATATGAGAATAGTACTTCTGAAACATAGGCATTTTTATTTATGAGAGAGGTCCTTTGTCTTTGGTATGATGGCCTAGATAGTCACGGTGTCATTCACTAGGATTGTAACAAAGTGATCGGAGCCAGGCTGCGTGGTGGGACCTCCTAGTCCTGTGAGCGAGTTGAGAAGGTCATTACACGTGGTGTGGTGGCCATTGTGGGCATCGCAACTTGCTAAACCCTTATGATCATGGTAAAGTGGCTGGTGATGAGACCCCCTATCCTCTCTTGAAAATTTTCATATGAACATAATAGTGTTCTAACTTTATACATGAAGGGAGGCTCGTGCTCACTCCTTGGAGTTAGGGATGGTGCAGAGACAGTAAAAGGAATGCCAATACAATTAATACCCCTTATTCCTATTTCTTGATATTGGAGGAAATACTACTCGAAAGTGCTGAGAAAAGATATACCATCATAAGATCCTATATTGTATGATAACATAATTGAGTTTGGAAATGACTTAGCCTTTCATTTCATATATGTACAAATTCGCCTTCCGGTTTTAGATATCATAGTGTCGAAGAATCATCATATTGGTAATTTTACGGAGTTCCCTCTTCTCTTCAACTTTCCGCTTCCTACTCATAGATGCTTTTTATAACTAGGGTGTGGATCGAGCGATATTGACAAAGGAAAGAACGAAAATGCAAAAAACAAGGTTGTTTTATACGATTGAAAAAACAAGGAAAAATAAAACAAAAAAAAGCATAGTCGTTCAAATCCGATTGAACCATCTATTCAATTGGGATTAAAAAGTAGCTTCGTTCTGGACGAATTTGAATAGAGAGGAAAATAAAAGACACAAAATGATGGATCGATACGATTGAGCGATCAGTTGTTCAATTGGATTGAACGAGGTTGTTCTCAAATAATTTCGAACAACGAGGAAAACACACAAAAAACACGGTTGTTCGATCAGGTCGAACATAAGTTGTTCAATTGGATTGAGCAATAGTCGTTGATAATTTGAGCGACAAGGAAAATAAAAACACAAAAACATGGTTGTCCAGTACCGATTGAACAAACAACTACTCAATTGGATTGAACAACGAGTCATTCAAGGAATTTGAACAGCAAGGAAAAAACACAAAAAAAGGTTGTTACGATACTGATTGAGCGTCGGCTATTTAATTGGATTGAACGATCGAGTCGTTCGAAAGAATTTGAAACGACAAGGAAAATAAAAACATGAAAACATGGTTATTCAGGCTGCGATGGAATTCCAGTCATGAGTGTTCAATTGGATTGAATGACGATCGTTCGAAATTTGAGGAACGGCAAGGAAAATAAAAACACAAAAAACACGGTGTCCAATCCAATTGAGCGAGAGAAATTGTCGGTCAGATTGAGCTGCGGTCGTCGAAATAATTTGAACAACAAAGGAAAAATAAAAACACAAAAAACACGGCTACATTCCAAATCCAGGTTGAATAGCAAGTTGCTCAACGAGGATTGAACAACGAGTTGTTCAATTGGATTGAACTAACATGACCGTTTAAAGGATTTGGACGAGCAAGAGGAGAACAAAACACAAAAACGCAGGTTTGTTCAATGCTGATTACGGGTACATCGGTTGTTCAATTGGATTGAACGATAGTTGTTGAAAGAATTTGAGACAAAAATAATAAAAATAAGAGGATGAGAAAAAAGGATACAGTTGAGAGTACAAGAAAAAGAATGTACCATACAAAATAAGAGCTAGGAATTGTAAAGGAGATTATATACACTATTTACAAATGACGGTAGCAAAATTCTCTGTATGCTTGATTTTGTTGGGGTTATTACCCCTCTTGACCACAATTTGGATGGTGGGATCGTTTAATACTGTGCAGCAGAGGCCCTTGTGAGAGGTTTGCGATAGAGGCATAATTTGTGCCCATTAGGCTCGAAATGTAGAACCAGACCCATCTATGTTGGTCGAAAGTGAGGGTGCTATTCTTATGCACTTCTCGAAATTCATATGGACGAGCCACGTCTACTTGCAATTTTCAGAAAAATCTTGGAATCTGGAGTCATAAGCGAAGTGCGATCTCCTTTACGGAATGTCTTCTTTTTTATGAGGCTGTCATGCCACTTAGCTCATTTTATGTTGTATGATCGTTGTGCGTTGTTGAGCTAGTAGACATGTTTCATCCAATTCATTTATTTGTTGGAGTCTTTTTAATACTGGGCCTCGCTCAAGTCCAATGCTAACTTCACGGGCTGTCCTTAGAGTAGGCTTTGAATTTAATGGGAAAAATGGGCTCTCTTCCAAATACTACATGATACGGAGAATATCGAGTGGTGTTTTCGCCATGTTGTGTGATAAAGCCCACGGGGCCTCTAGA
Source organism: Pinus albicaulis (assembly GCA_034641835.2). Taxonomy (NCBI): domain Eukaryota; kingdom Viridiplantae; phylum Streptophyta; class Pinopsida; order Pinales; family Pinaceae; genus Pinus; species Pinus albicaulis. The sequence continues at coordinate 177,186 of JAXQQM020087655.1, read as the reverse complement.
AGTCTAGCCCAATCTTAGCAATGTGATGATCACGTTTAGTAAGGATTGCTTCAAGGAGTTTTGTTGTTGCATTCGAGCCTATCCATTCCTCCTGACGGGTGGTAAGGAGAGCGTGACTGCGACGGGCCGATAGCGATTGATTCGTGGAGGTAGGTGTGTGATTTTATTACACACATGGTATGCGCCCCTCCATCGATTATCACTTCCCACGGTGAGACAATATCACACAAATAGCTCGAACATGAATTTAATCACGGATTCCTCTAGTGGCTCTTGGTAAGGCGCTATTTCCGCAATTTCGTTATGTAGTCTGTGGCAGCCAATATGTAGGTTTTACGTTTCGATGGTGGGTTGAAACGACGACGATCCTAAGAGTGCCCACCATTCGAATGGTTCTATTACCAATTGTGGTTGTAGGTGGAATTTCATTTTCTCTTGGCCTAGGCAACCCATTTCTTTGGCGAGTTATCACGGGCTTGGGACATATTTTTGCATCTTTGAAGGTACACGGAAAATAATAACGATTGTAATACTCCCCATTCTGACGATGCGCAAAAATGGCCGCCACATGTTCATCATGAGAGGTTTGTGGGATATCATATCTCGTCTTCCGGAGTGCATACACGTAATGTAGCCATGTCTACCTATTGTGGAAGAGGTATTCGTCGATCCCGAGAACTTGGCACTACGTTGTACAATCGGTCTGTTCCCTTGTAGTGTTAAATGCTTGGGCAGTTTCCCTACGAAAAGAAATATTTGCTACGTCTGCGTGCCATGGTTTTTTTCTTGCTACGACGAAACCTTATGTTCATCGAAATTGATCTTTGCCAGTTTCGCAAGTGTGTCATCTCTATTTTTGGAACTCTTGGATAGGAAGTACGTGACCACGTTTTCTTTTCCTCGCGGCGGTCCTTGATGGGTTATGTCAAATTCCTACAAAAGCAAAAACCAACGAGTTATTCTCCCATTTGTGATTGGTTTATTGGCTAAATATTTAATGGCAGAGTGATCAGTATACAAGAGTACTTGATAGCTCGTTATATAATGTCCAAAATTATTAATAGAATAAATGACTGCCAGGAACTCTTTTTCTGTCACTGTGTAATTTAATTCAGCATGAGTAATATTTTCGCTGATATAATAAATAGCATAGGGCTTTTTGTCTTCTTCTTGACCAAGAACTGCCCCTATCGATGTATCGGATGCATCTGAAGAAATGTGAAAAGGCAGCTCTCAGTTAGGACCGTGTAATATTGGTGTTGTCGAGACTAGTCTCTTTAAATCTACAAAAGCAGTGTCACATTTATCAGACCAATGGAATTCGACGTTTCCAATTAGAACATACAAAGTGAAAAAATTTGTGAGAAATTCTTTATAAACCTACGATAATACCCTGCATACCCTAGAAAACTATGCACCTTTATCTGTGTGAAAGGAATGGCTAATAAAAGGATTACCTCTATCTTTGTTGGGTCTACCTATATTCCTACTGCGGAGATATAGTGCTCGAGGATTACTCCTTCGATCATCATCATGTGGCATTTTTCATTTCTTAAGCATAACCTGGTGGCAATACATCGTTCTAATACTTTTTTCTAGCATTTCTAACGCTTGATCAAAATCATCACCATATGGGGTGAAGTCGTCCATGTAAATTTCAAGCCCCTCATTTATTAATTCAGCAAAAATGCTGAGTATGGCTCTTTGAAAGGTTGCTAGGGCATTGCATAACCTGGATGGTAGCACCCTGTAGGAAAATGTACCCCATGGGTAGGTAAAGGTTGTTTTATCCTAGTCTTCGAGGACTATTTGGATTTGATTGTAACCGTTGAAAGAAAAGAAAATAAATGCTTCCCTGCCAATGTATCCAGGACCTGATCAATAAAAGGAAGGGGGAAGTGATCTTTCTGTGTTGCATTATTCAGTACTCGATAATCCACATAGATTATCCATTTCCCATTATTTTTAGGGGCGACTACTAGAGGGGAGACCCGCTTTATCTGAAATAGGATAAATGAAATTCACGTCCAGAAGTTTTTGCAGTTCCTCTTTTACCACTTCTTTTAGATGAGGGTTTAACCTACACTGGGGTCGTCGAATAGGTCGAGCCTCCTTGTCGGTATAGATATGATGGGTGCCCAGCTGGGGGTCTATGCCCTTCATATCTGGGTAGTCCCAAGCAAATTCTCCCTAATACTTCTGTAACACCTTTATGAGCTTCTACCTTTGGTCACTATCCAGATTTCCATTGATATTCAAAATTTTCCTGGGCTCAATTTCAACGCGTATGTTGTTGCGTACAGTGGTTGTAGGTATATTTTGACTATCATGGTTTTCCAAGAGATACTCTTGTGTTTCCTCTTCAAGAATTGTTTTCAGCATTTTTCATTTCAAGTTTTCGAATGCAGATAATTGATTCATAAAGTTATTGATTACAGCATCCTCAGTTTGATCTTTAAATTCAAGAGCTTCAATTAATGTCAGAGGTGGACGAATATTTTTCTCCCAATATGTATGTGGATGCTTGTGAATGTGTATCGTGGGTAAACATGGTTTGGCAGGTGGGTAAATGATAATGTTCTTTATGGAATATCCCCTAGCAATGGTCATTCTGCCTATCTGGCAGCCTATGTAATCATCAGTCATTACTAACCAAGGTCGTCCAAGAATCAATGGGTGCTCGTCCATTCGATTTTTTTGGTTAATAACTAGGAAATCAGCCGGATACTCCCATGAGTCTACAGAAACCAAGATGTCCTGCAATATTCCTTCTATCCTGATAATAGACCTATCGGCAAGCTCCAACAGCTAGTTGTGGGTTCTAACACTGATATGCCTAGTTTTTCACAAGTCCCAATTGTTAAGATGTTAATGGCCGCCCCTAAATCGACCAATGTGTTTGGAAAGGAGTGGCCAGATATTTGTACAGTTACTATGGGATTCCCTAGGTCATCGTATTTAATGGGGGCCTCCTTACCCAACAATAAGTAGGAAAGTGTTCCTACTACATGAACGGTGGGAGCAATATTTACTCTTTTTTCTTGCTTCCCTCCACACAGTTCTTTAATTGTCTTGGCATAGATGGGGATGTCTTGTATGGATTGCAGAAGAGGAATTTTGATGCAAAGGTTTCTCAATTCTCCCAAAATATCAAAGTTTGGGGATACCATTAGTCTAGGTAGCGCTAACCTTTCAGGGAAAGGAGTTGAAAAAATCCTAAGATTTTCAGGCTTCTCTTGGTCAACAGTTTCCTTTTCTTGCCCCATCTCTGCTTCAGTTAAATTTGTTTTTCTGGGCTCTGTTGGAGTCCCAGATTCCAATTGTGGTGGGATCATCCCTTGAGCTGGTGAGATAATATGTCCTAATCTCAACCTTAGCTCATTATATTGTTTCTTTTCAGTTTCGGGGTTATGAATTTATATAATCTGGATTAGTTGAACCGGCCTATTGTTGGGGTTAGGATTGGGTTGGGTTGGTAACTGAGGGTGGATGATAAGCTGAGGGTTGTTCTGGACAGGGTATGGAGCTGGTAGTGTAGGTTGATTTTTAATTCCCATCCCCATTGGTGGGTGGGTCATTCCAAGAGGTCGTTGCCAATTTTGAGGCCAATTTGTGGCTTGAGAAGGGGATGATGGCCACTGAGTTTGATATGGGTTGTTTTTCCAATATAGAGGAGAATAGGGAAAACTTGGCCAATTATTCCCTGTAGAGGGTTGTGTTGGCCAAGGTGATATAGGGAATGACTGAGGCGGCCAAGTGGAGAAAGGTGGTTGATTTTTCCGAGCTGCTGAGTGGTTCTTTTGGTTAAACTACGGAGAAGGAAAGAACAAAGGCAGGTCTTGAGGCATACATGGTCGTGCCTGCCATTGCCGACGCTGGTTCATCAAGTAAAATGGTTATGTTTCTTCTTCTGCTTCTTTGTAAATTTCTTTGAGTCCTGGGAGTGAAGGGCAGTGATCCGTGGCATGATCCTTAGTGCAGATAGCGCAAGTCTAAATCATGTCTAAGGGGCATTCCCTTTGGCTATGCTTCTTCCGACAGCGTGGGCAGAAGATGGCCAAGTTTTGTTCCACTATAGATTGCTTCTGCTTGGCTTGTAGGACATCAAGATGTGTTGTAAAAGTACCTAGAATGTCATTTTTGAAGTATTCCAAAATATTACCAAACTCTGCTCTGGTTACGTTTCCACTAGACTACTTGAGATCTTTCTTTGTCGAGTCTCGCCCAAGTGGCTTATTTCGCATACTGTCCCGAGAGCGCCTGATACAGAGTGAAATAATTTCATCATATTCTTCTTGATAGATGTCCCCTCTTCCCATTATATTGAGTGTTTCAACCCATTCTTCTTTCATTCCCTTAATTATTGTTGCTTTCAGGATGTCTTTGGGTAATGCAGTATATGGGGAACTTTGCAGATTATACTGAAATATTTCAACATACTCTTCTAATGTCTTGTTCTCTTTTGCAATCATATTGAAGATTTAATCTTTTAATTCTCGAGTCCAGCAATAATATTGATATTTGATTAGAAAAATGTTCTTCATTTGGTCCCATTTATTTATGGTTCCCGCACCGAGTCCCATGAACCAGCGTAATGCTGCCCCCTTCAAAGTAGAGGGGAATAAATTCAGTTTCTGAGGGTCAGTGGTATAGTCGTATACCCTCCATAAGACGTCGAACTTGAATAAAAATGCATCAGGATCTTCCAAGGTCAACTGATGGAAGGTGGGGATGTTTTGCAGGGGAATGGCTTTCATAGGGGCGTTAGCAGCATCGTCAACAATGGGATATTCCAATATCGACATCTTTCTTTGATTCTGGTTTTAATTATTTTCCATTTGATCAAAGATATGCCAGTATTATTTGGGGATTTATTTTTCAGGAGCAGTGATCTTAGCGGGATTGGGTGGAGAGAGGGGAGGAGGCTTTACAACACTCGATCGATCTAGAATACCAAGCGTCTGGGTCTCAACCACTTTTTCAAGGGATTTCGACTCTAGAGCTCCTACTTGTATTTCCTCACTAGTTTATCCTTATCCTTCTTGTAAATTGCAAGAATCTCCCTCTCTCGAAGGGTCAGTATCTATTTGTTCAGTATTCTGGAGGCTTTGTTCATACCCTTCAGTTTCACTGTGAATCTCGGCAAGGGTTGCAGATGGTGAGGCTGCTGTCTGAGGGAGATTAGTAGGACTTTGTGTGGGAATGATTCTGGGTCCTACATATGCCTAAGATTCAAATCTCTTAATGATTGCGTCTATGTATGTCGTTCTACCAAGGATTATCGGTCCTTTGGGTTTCGTAGACTTTTGTGAATGATTTTGATTTGTCTCTATCCTTTTCTTCCTAGTCATAAAACAAGAGCACCTATTCTACTAACCTTTGATCAATTGTTGAGAAGTGGGTTAGGGGGAAAGCGTTCTTCTTGCCAGTACGCAGGTTCTTACGTCTCATTTTCAATAACCAATGCTTCGCAGCAATAGAGAACAAGGAATTAAGGGCGTCGCTCTTCAACACTCTCCATGGCAATGGCGGAAAAAATGTTGGTTCTTTTAGGTGACTATTATAGGCAACCTCTAAGCTTCTCATTTAGTTGTCAACCCAGGGTAAGTCTTATTATTTCAAGAGTGCGAGCACAGTATATGTGAGTGACATTGGAAATAGCTACTCTATATTACTATGAAGAAGATCAATTAATTCTCGAAGTTCAATCAACTCAAAGGGAATGGAATTTGTAAATTACCGTTAACTATCATGTCTAAATAAGCCTAGTGAGAATAATCTATGATTGAACAACACACTCAATGAATTGAACAGCAGTCCTACTGAATGGAACAGTAAACTCAATGAATTGAACAACAATTTCTTATTTTTATTTTGCAATGGAATTCTCTTGCAAACTAACTAACTAACATTCTCCTGTATTAAGCACAACAAGAAACCTTATAGTACCGATGAAAAGATCTAATTCTTGGAGATATAAAGCATTGAACAGAGATCATGCTAAAGCGTTTAAACAGATATTGAAGATCTGAAATCATAGAGATAATTCAGTTCCAATATCGCGCTCCTCAAAAGCAAGAAAAAGGTGTGTATTTTTTTTTGAATTACATAAGTCTCGTTTGAAAAAAATTAGTTGGAATTTATTCCAAGGGAATATTGAAGAATAGATATCAGTATGGGTTCTAAAATGGCCCCTAAAAAGAATTCAACACCCATTAATCCTTCATAAGGCTCTACTATGACTCATGAAGACGAAGAAACACAACATGAGATATCAAAATTACAAGATCAAGTGCACCAAATTTCGCTATCGCAAAGAGCAACAAAAAATGAAATGGAAGTTTTGAAGAAAGGCATGGAAACTAAGATGGATGGTTTGAAGAAAGGTGTGGAAGCTAAGATGAATGGTTTGGAAGCTAAGATGGAAGGCATGGAAGTGGGCATGGAAGCTAAGATGGATGGCATGGAAGCTAAGATCGATGAAAAAATGGAAAACATAAAAGTAGACATCGAAGGTTTGGCAAAGTTGATACAAGAAATGTTTCCTAATGGCGAAAATATAGTAGAGGAAACTCATGATGAGAACAAAATAAATGTTAATCATGATTTCATAAACTCTAATGTTGGACGGAAGAACCACCATATTCCAAAGATGGATATGAGGAAGTTTGATGGCAAGGATCCTGTAACATGGATACTACAGATGGAGCAATATTTTGACCTCAATAATGTGCAAAACACACAAAAGGTACGCATTGCAACTTTACATTTAGAAAAAAATACATTTGTATGGTATCGATGGCTTTGATCCCGTAAAAAAATTGTCACTTGGTCAATTTTTACGGAGGAAATGATAGCACATTATGAGGATACAAAGAGCAACACCTTCTTTAGCCAATTGATAAATCTAAAACAAAAGGGTTTAGTGGGGCAGCACATTGAGGACTTCCAAAAATTGAATATAAGGGTAACTAATATTCCAGAGGAACACATGATTGATCTCTTCTTAGGTACTCTAAAGGATAACATCCAACATGAAGTTCGTGTTTTGGAACCTGATTCATTGGAGAAGGCATTCGGGTTGGCAAGAAAAGTTGAATGTAAAATTATGGCGACAAGGAAGCCTACCACTCAATTCTATAAAGAAGGAAGTGTTTCTACGCCTAGATTTCCACAACCTACAAGGTTGACACCACAACAATTGGAAGAAAAAAGAGCAAAAGGGCTTTGCTACAGTTGTTATAGCAAATACACTAAAGGTCATAAGTGTGCTGAGAAGAAATTATTTTACATAGATTGTGAAGAGGAAGAAGAAAATGAACAAGAAGAGGATATACACCAGGAACCAACCCTAAAAGAGGAAGAAATGAGTCTGACCATATCGTGTAATGCATTGGCATGAATTACCACTCCTCAAACTCTCAAGATAGAAGGACATATCAAGAATAAAAAGGTAATAGTGTTGATTGATTCAGGTAGTACCCATAATTTTATTCATTGTAAGGTAGCCAAGGAATTGAATTGTTTCCTATACCCAGCACCAGAATTTCAAGTGATGGTTGCAAATGGAGGAGCTATAAATTTCTATGGAAAATGCCATAATATCAAGATAACCATGGGGGAATATGTATTGAATATTCCAATGCTTTCCATTCCTATGGGAGGTGTTGATGTTGTACTAGGAGTACAATGGTTACAATCTTTGGGGACAATAGCTTTTAATTTTCAAGAACTTTTCTTGAAATTTTTTTCAGAAGGAAAGGAAATCGAATTACGGGGTATCGCAGGGAAGCAGGGAAAGATAATAATCTCTAATTTCATGACAAAGCTTCTGAAGAAAGAACAACGAGGCGTAATTGCACAATTATGCTCACTAGAACTTCCAACATCAAAATCATCTATTTCTGCAGATCTCCAAAAAGTATTGAAAATCATTCCAAGGTGTTTGAAACTCCCAAAGGACTCCCACCTATTCGTGATCATGATCATGCTATTCATTTGATTCTAGGAAGTGTTCCTCCAAACATCAGGCCTTATATATAGCCTTATGTCCAAAAGAGTGAAATTGAACGTATGATTGCAGAAATGTTAGAGGCTGGTATAATTCAACCTAGTCAAAGTTCCTTCTCTGCTCCAATAGTATTGGTGCAAAAGAAGGATGGATCATGGCGCATGTGTCCCGATTATAGGGAGCTCAATAAGATCACCATTAACGATAAATTTCCCATTCCTGTGATTGATGAATTATTGGATGAAATACATGGAGTAATTTATTTTACCAAGTTGGATCCTCTTTCAGGATATCATCAAATTAGAATGAAGACTGAAGATATTCCAAAAACAGCATTTCGAATTCAACTTCCTTTCCTTTTGAAAAAAATTTCAAGAAAAGTTCTTGAAAATTAAAAGCTACTGTCCCCAAAGATTGTAACCATTGTACTCCTAGTACAACATCAGCACCTCCCATAGGAATGGAAAGCATTGGACTATTCAATACATATTCCCCCATGGTTAGCTTGATATTATGGCATTTTCCGGAGCAATTTATAGTTCCTCCATTTGCAACCATCACTTGACATTCTGGTGCTGGGTATAGGAAACAATTCAATTCCTTGGCTACCTTACAATGAATAAAATTATGGGTACTACCTGAATCAATCAACACTATACCTTTTTCTTCTTGATATGTCCTTCCATCTTGAGAGTTTGAGGAGTGGTAATGACACTCATGACACTCTTTCGAACCTTTATCCATTCCAATTCAATGTTGGGAGGAGATATCAATGGATTTTATCACAGGTTTACCTAAGTCCAAAGGAAAGAGTGTCATCATGGTGGTAGTTGATAGACTTACCAAGTATGCACATTTTTGTGCATTATCTCATCCATTTAAAGCAAGTACAGTTTCTACTACATTTATGGAAACAATTCAAAAGCTACATGGAAACCCAAAAGTTATTGTGAGCGACAGAGATCCCATTTTTACTGGAAATTTTTGGATGGAGTTATTTTCTTGTTTGGGTACTCAATTAGCTTATAGCTCATCTTATCATCCTCAATCTGATGGTCAAACTGAGATAGTGAATGAATGTTTGGAAGGATATCTTTGTTTTTTTGTATCTAATAAACAAAAAAAATGTGTCAAGTGGTTACTCTCGCTGAATGGTGGTATAACACTTCCTTCCATACTATAGCAAAAATGACCCCATTTATGGCACTTTATGGATATCATCCACCATCCATCACATCATCTTTAAGAGAAAATTCTAAGGTTCAAGCAGTAGAAGATCACATCGAGCATCAACAAGAATTTCTCCAACTCTTAAAGGATAACCTAAATTTGGCACAAAATCAAATGAAACAACAGGAAGATCAACATCGCAGTGAGAGAAGTTTTGATATAGGAGGCTGGGTATTTTTACGAATACAACCATACAAACAAATGTCCCTCAAGCAAGCTAAGAAGGATAATAAATTATCACCAAAGTACTATGGTCCTTACAAGGTGTTGCAAAAGATTGGTGCTATGGCATACAAATTGGAGCTTCCTGCTTCTTCACAAGTGCATCCAATTTTCCATGTTTCATGCTTAAAGAAGGTTATAGGTGAAAATCTTCCAGTTCAAACAATATTGCCAAAACTTGATGAGGAAGGAAAAATCATATTAGAACCTGAAGCAGTCACGAAAACAATAACTCGACAGCTAATAAATTGATCAATTTCAGAGTATCTCATCAAGTGGAAGGACTTACCCACTGAAGATTCTACATGGGAGGATGAGAATTTTATACAGAAGCACCCAGAGTTACTCAAGCATTGAGGACAACACTTTTTTGAAGGAGAGGGGCATGTTAGGTCCCTATATTACTAGTTTAGCCCCTTATTTTTATTATTGTAGCCCCCTTATTGTTATTATTTTAGCCCCCTCTAACCCCAATATTGTTATTATTGTGCCCTTACATTGTTATTGTTAGGTCGGCTAGGATTACATTGTGGCCCCACTAGGATTACATTTTGGCCCCATGGACTCCTATATATAGAAAGGAGGTTTTTTCATTTGTATCATCCAAGAATTTTTCATTCATGTAATGTATTGGAGGTTTCCCCCTCGAAGTGGTTTTTTTTCTAAGGCGTTGATATCTCTTTTATTCTATTTTTGGAGTTGGTTTCACAACAGGCAAAGGAAACTACAGCATCACAGGCATAGAAGTTTAACAAGTATAAATATATCTCATAGAACGCATTAGATAACTGAACATAAATTATGTAATTAACGTACAGTACAAAGGTGAGCGTGGAAACTTCCAAGGCTGGGCCCAAACCACCAGAAGTCCAACGCGATGGAAAACTCAGGAATTGATTATTCAAAATACCAAATTTTTTTATTAAAAGAGTCAAGACATGAATACAACTGGATATTTTTGTCCTGATATCCTATTACAGAAAAATAATTCTTATTTCACCTCCCTCTTTCGTCCATCCTTGGCCTTTTTAAAGGCGATTTCGCTTAGTAGAATGGTCTTTCCCAAATGACATCCCGTTGAGCGTGGATGTCATTTGAGTTCTTGGGACGTGGATCTGTCTTTTCGCCTTCCGCTCATCCCTGGGGGTTACTGTGGATTCATGTTCTCTGTCTTTCAGCTGTCTTTTGGTCTACATCGATTCAGCTGCCTCATTTTCCTGCGAATAGAGATAAAATAAATCAAATCCTTTTTTTTTTTAACATGCTTCTTACCGTTAGTCTATTTGTCCTGATTTTGCATTAACCCTCCTTTCCTTTACTGTTAAGACGAGAGAAATTCTAAAAATGTATGATAATTCGAAGTAAACGTAGGGTGAAAACATACCTTAATTCTGGCCCAACACAAAGCATATACTTGTTTCTCTAGAGTATTGTATTTGAGCTCAACATCTCTGAGAAATTTACTGAAAAATGCAACTGGTTGCTCCTTACTGTCTTCATTTTTTTGCAACAACATAGCAGCAATAGTATTGGGGGATGGAAATGAGAATACCTGAAAGGATTTTTGATAGTCTAGACTAATCAGAACTGGAGCTTCCTGCAGTTCTTCCTTTATTCTAAGAAATGCATCTCTTGCTTCCTTATCCCATTTCACTTATGCATTTTTCTTCAACATATCTATTATACTTCTTACGATCTCAACATAATTGGGCACAAACCTCCTCAAAAAGTTTATTTTTCCCAGAAATCTCTGGATATCCTTCTTGCTTTTGGGTAAAGGAATAGTCTGAATGGCTTCCACCCTTGCTGGGTCAATATTTACTCCTTGTTTAGAAAATATGTGCCCCAATAATTTACCTTATTTTAAGGAAAATAATGATTTCTTGGGATTTAATGACAGACCAAAATTTTTTCACTTTTGAAAAGTTTTTTGCAAATGCTCCAAGTGTTCATCATATAACCCTGAGAAAACAGTTACATCATCCAAATATATAACTACAAACATGTCACCAACGAAGGCTATGTCCATGGCCCTCTGAAATATTGCACCTGTGTTCATAAGGCCAAATGGCATCCTTGCGTACATGAAGGTGCCCCTGGGTGTAGTGAAAGCAGTTTTCTTCTTATATTCTTTTTCCACTGCTACCTTATTATACCTGTTAGCCATCAGTATTTTTTTTGCATGTTAGTGATGACTATATCTACAGCTGAGTTTTCAAGAAACTAATTTCCTTATGTCAATATGTCATCTAGAAAACCCTCCTAAAACTTTTTTCGCCTTTCTACTTTTCAGTCCACCCATGTCAAAATCAAAACCTCATTATCCCTATCCTATCTAGCTTCAGCCCTACTGGTCTGCCCATCCGCTTTAAAAGGCAAAACCAAATCTGTTTCAAAAGTCTCCCCTATGTTAGGAAGTGGCGCTTTAAGACATTTTACCCTTGGCGATCATCAAAAAGCCAAAAAGCCTCCATCTGTTACAGACCAACCATAACTGACCTCCCACTTTGCAAATGAGATTGACAAACAGCTCTAAGTCGCGCCACTCACATCCCCTAGATCTCAGCACTGCATAAACCCCAATCTCAAGCTGACTATTAGGTGTTTCACAGTGTTTTATGGTTTCTACAAAGGCAGGAAATATAACTCCATCTCAGGAGGAAATGCTTGAATCTACAGTTATAAGAACAGCTGCTTCTAAATGTATTATGAGCCTGAGATGAAGCTGCAAAACAAAGAGTCACTCATCCAGACCTTACAGTTCTTTCCAGCATGAAAATCACAGAAAGACACCACTGTCACAGCAAACTGGCAAATTGTCATGGCCCAGAACCTCCTTCATTTACAAGCAGAGGGTTAGGGCACCTCCTTCATCCACAAGCAGAGGGCGCTGGCCAGTATTGACTTTGAAGATTGCAAAAGTCCAGGTTTTCATTTTTACTGAACAGTGAAACAATATCTCCAGGTTTTATGAATGTGAGTGATGATCATAACAGGGATAGAGTTTGAAATATGCTAGCTCAAAGGAAAAAAGAGTCTGGTCTGATAAAGGAGGTCATTTGAAGCTTTCAAATCATGTGAATTGTTGAACTTTAGAAGGCGGGTCATTAGTAAAAATTCCAATCACAGGCACCCTGCTTGTCCACAAGATCAAATTGAAAAGGTACTGACAAAACATGCCATTACACAGGCAGAAAGAAAGTTCTTTGTTTTTCAAAAGGCACTGACCTCCATAGTCACAGAGACTATTTTTCAAGTAATTTGTCATGAGATGACCAAAGCAAATGATGACATCTCAGTTTCCCTCAGAGCAGTACAGTGAGACAAGGATACTTTGACTAGGGTTGTTCTGAAGCATAGTGGTGATTGCAAAGAGAAGGTACCAGTGTTGATGTTTTTTAAGTTGACTGCCTATCATCATAATCCAAGCAAATCCTTGTCATGCAGCATTTTCAAATAATCTTCAAATACTTTGCTCAGTGAAGAGCCTCCTCCATTTATGAGCAGATGGCCAAAGCCTTGGATATTGTTGAAGACTGATTAGTCAGAAAGGTGCAGTGGAAGGATACAAAGAAGGAAAATAGAAGTCATTACACAGGTCAAAGATAATGTTTCTAATTCAAAAATATTGCTCTTCCTATTCATATGAAAATGTCTTTCAAAATATACATCATGATGGACAGGGAACATTATGAATATGTATGCCATTGATACCAAAAAAGGGGCAGTTTCCTTAAGGGAAAGGATCAAACAACAATCCAATGTCACATGCCAAAATTCCAAAGGAGCGCTTTTCAAGAAATGGTTTTCAAAGCTTTTCAAATGATTTTGACACATTCTGAATGGTTTTTCCTTGTTAAAAATCACCAAGAAGGTAAAACAGTGAACATAGTCGAGTTATAGAATGGTTCTATTACGAAAAGGGTCAATACACTGGTCAAAGAAAAATGGTAACTGTGTATCAAAGAACCCTGTTTTTTGAGGCAGCATTTCAAATTCTTCTGCAACCAGGGGTCCTACAAGTCAGTCTACAGGTTTATCAAGTACAGGAGTGATTTGGCCTATTGTCAGTCTCTGAGGAAAGATTTTAAGACAAGTATAGGCATGTTCATTATAGAAGGGAAAGGGTACCATATCAGTGTATCTTGAGTAAAAAGAGGTATCAAAGAAAATTTCCTTTTTAAATATACAAAGGTGAATAGAGCATAAACAAATACAACTGCATTTTGTACCTCACAGTCTGAAAATAGATTTAAAGGACACTTGGCATTTAAATCAGTTTCAAGGAGAGGCCTTGTCACTTTGAAGCAGCTAGAAAGGACACTTAGAAATTCAAAAATCAAAGAGGTTAAATATATCTTCTCACCAAGTGGCAGAAGCACTTCATAAACTCTTTGATGTGTTAGTAAGAAAATGTCACATTTTTAAAGGGACACGAAAGGGTCGGCCCTAAACAGAGTCATTGTTCAAGTTTATATGCATATTCAAAATGGCAAGGCCACGGTTTAAAAACAAAACAGAGTTGAAAACCAACGTTACTTTTCAAAGTTTAAGACCGTTGAAGATTTGTTTTGAAATGACATAAGAGAGTAAGGTCGAGGGAAATCTTTTCATTTTCAAAACTGAAGACAAAACCCCGTGTCTCCCTAGCATCAAAGCAAGACATTTCGGGTCGATTTGCAGAGCTGAGCACTGTTGAACGCCGAGTGACGCGCCTGGAAATGCGCGCGACGCGCCTGGGAGGGTGTTTACACTGACGGTCAGTGTTGGCGCGACGCGCTTGTACAAACAAGCGACGCGCCTGTACGCCGCCCGACAGGCCGACCCGATAGGCCATCCAAGTCTATTTTTGCGCGCCGTTCTTTGCTGAAGGAGTGCCACGCATGCTTTGAAGACCCCCGGTGCTACTCCAGCCCTCCCCAACGGTTGTTCATCGAATCTTGAGGTATTTTCACACATTTTTCTCCCTCGATTTCAAAAAATTTCCAAGAAACATGAAAGTTTCAAATCAAAACCGTGGTGTGAAGTGAAAGGGCTAGAACAGAACTTTGGTATTCCGATAGGAGAGAGGCTGTTTTTACAAAGAAACAAATTTTACATATTCGACAGAAGCTTGAACGGTGGGGAAGAAATGAGCTGCTACAGCCCTTATTAAAACCATGGAGCTTGTTTAAATACTGTCACCATTGTTCCATAAACGGTGAATTCGACTGTATGCTTACACCAGGGTTAGATTTATGAGCCTGTTGTTTGTTTAATAGAGTGACATACATATAAGAGAATAGTGAAGCTTAGTAAGAGAAAAGTTTCTTGGTCAGGCAGAGGTTTATAGTTTGAAGCTGCAGAGAAAGATTTTGTTGTAGAGAGACAGGGTTTAGGTCTGAAGAGAAACTTTTCACACTGTCCTCAAAGCATTTCCACATTATTAAAACAGTGAAATGCAACCAGTAAAAGGGGTTTTGACATATTTGTTTTGAAAAAAGAGAACTCACATAGTTTTTGCCAAAAACTATGTAGTCTTCTAAAAAACTCTGTCATTTTTGCTCCAGTCCTGTGTATTGACAGTCTAAACATATGTATGGTGGTTTGCAAGAGATGCAAGATTAGTGGACTGTTGGCACACTTATACAGGGCAAAGTTTTTAATGATTGCAAAAGTTACCATGGAAAGGAGTAAGAGGTATTGAGTGACATCTTAAAACTCACAAGAACAGGGTAATCAAAGCACTTCTCACAGCAAACTCCTTCTAGCAATCTGCCCCTCTTTTTCACTGTATTATTTCCTACTGTGCATTTGTTGACAGAGATTTTCCAAAGGTGAACAGGACACTTTCTGAAGGGCAGGGTTTTTTGATGGGAATTTAACATTGGAGACAGAGATATAAATGTGGTGGTCAATCTCTTAAATTCACAAGTAAAGGGTGTGTTTCCTAAAAACACTGTGCACTGATATTTCACCTAACCTAAGTCTCCTTTTTCTTTCACTGTATGGTCTCTTTGATAGAAATCTGTTGACAGAGATATTCTAAGGGTGAGTAGGGCCACTTTCTGAAGAGCAAGGTTTTAATATTTGAAGTTTTGTCTTGGAGACACAAATACAAGTGTTGATTGGCCTCTAACAAATTCACAAGAGAAGTGATTGCTTAACACTGTATACAGGAAATCTACATGGCAGTTTGTCTCATCTTTACAGATGGTACCCTATTGAGAATTCTGCCTGGCTGAGGTACATCTAAAGGTGAAAGGCTGGTTTTAAGGAGAGCAGAAGTTGTGTGTTATAAAAGCTTGTTGCAATACATCCAAATCTCATTGTCCATTCTGTCCAAGCAGTATAGTGACCAGTTTGACTCCAACAGGGCATTTTTACACACAGTGAGGGCAGTTTGCCTTTTCCAAAAGCATTTCAGGTCAAAATGCCTCCAAGGCAAGACCACAGGAGCGGTCCACATAAAATATATGAGCCCATCTCTATGGAAGAGATTAATGCTCATCCATCTGTACTGTTCAACTTCCATGAAGTAGGCTGCCTTGATTTTTGCCAGAAGATAGGAGAAGTCAAGAGTTTTTCACCATTAACACACTTGTGCGCCCTGAGATTCAAAGAAAAACACTTCCAAGTGGCGGATCTTGATTTCAAAATTTCTCCAAGGTATGTGTCCAAGGCCACCAAGATCCCGTATCATGGCGAAAAATGGTTTAAACAAGCTCATCTTGACTTGGAGGATTATAAACCTTTCATCAAACCTGAACATAGGGAGGCTGTCACTGCTATCTTCCCTTTTTCATATCTCTAGAAGAAGTCAAGAGTTTTTCGCCACTAACACATTTGTGCGCTTTGAGATTCAAGGACAAACACTTCCAATTGGCGGGTCTTGACTTCAAAATTTCTCCAAGGTATGTATCCAAGGCTACCAAGATCCCATATCATGGTGAAAAGTGGTTTAAACAAGCTCATCTTGATCTAGAGGATTATAAACCTTTCATCAAGCCTGAACATAGGGAAACCATCACTGCTATTTTCCCTTTTTCCTATCTTCTTGACCGTTATGCTCCGCTGATGAAAGCCATAATGAGATATTTCACTTGTGAAGGGAGGTTTAACCAAATTTATGCCTATCATGTCCGCTTGTTGATGCATTTTACCAGAAGCAGGCAATCAAACCTTCCATACTTTTTGTCCAAAAGCATAGAGAAAATGGCAGCTACTGTCCAAAAGAAGGCTCCACCTCAGCAAATCCCTTCTCTCTTTCATCATTCCTTGATCAATATTATCTTCTTACACCAGCTGGAGAAGAAAGGGGTTTCATGGGATTCATTCATTAGCCATGCAGATTTCGCCACTGTCCCTCCTGTTCATGTGTCTCCTACTCAGCCTGTCCATCGCCCAATGCCTTTGTCTAGTAGGCCTACCCCTTAAAAACTCAAGATGACCACTGGGCAGCCAAGTGAACAGGGAGAAGGAGAGGGCAGTGAACCACAGGGAGAAAAAGAAGGCAGTGAGCAGCAGCAGCCAGATTTTGAGGGACAGCAGCAGTTGGAGATTAGTGAACAACAGCAGGTACAGGAAGAGGGACAGCAGTTGGAGATTGATGAACAGCAGCAACTAGAGTTTGAAGATCAGCAGCAGACAGAAATTGAAGAGCAGCAGGTTGAGCAAACAATTGAAGCGCCTTTTGAGCCACAAGCTGGACAGGATGTTGAGGAAGGACAGCAAGATGAAGCTGCCTCCTTAACAGTGACCAAAACTGTTCCTAAAAAGAGGAAATTGACCAAAAGGACCACTTTTAGCTTGCCAAGGAGAAAAAGCGCCAGATTAGCTTTCAAAGGCAAAAGTAAAATTGGAGAAAGTGCAAAGCATGGAGGTGAATTAGCTATTATCCCTATCCAAAGTGATGATAGTGACAATGAGGCCCGCCTCCTTGAAAACCTCCTCATTCACAAAGAAGGGCAAATTGAGGCGTTACAAGAAGATCTTCAAAGGGCGAGGAATTTCAACCACTTCTTGGAGGTTGAAAACAAACAAATGAAGTATCATGCAGCCATTCATGAGGCAAGGCCGATCAAGTATAAGAAAGAGGCAGAAAAGGCGCAAGTAAGAATTGAAGAGCTCATTGGAGAGTTTGATGATGAAGAGGAGGAAGACCAGCCTAGGCGAAAGAGGCCTAGGACCATCGGGCTTAGAAGAGCCTTGGAGAAACAGAGAGCAGAAGAACAAGCTCAATTCGAAGCCTTTCCTCTTACTGCCCTCTTTGAGCAGGAAATTGAAGAAAACAAGGAAGCATGGCTTGAGAGAGCTAACCAGCATTTGGAATTAAAGCTTGAGAAGGAAAATAGAGATCTTGAGCTACAGAGAAAGAGGACTCTTCACTTTCAGAAGCTAAATCAGTTTGCCAGGCGAAAATTAAAGGTAGTGCAAGAGAAATTGAAGAAGTTGAAGGAGAGGCGCCTAGCACGGAAAGAAGAAAAAAGCATATCAGCCCTTGATATTTTGGCTTCAGCTTCGGAGCATGTTTCTATGGACCTTTGAGGGTCATGCATGCCGCCTGTTTCGGAAACTTTTTGTTTTTTGGCATTTTTTGGGTTTTTGGCCAAAAACTCATAAATTCGCCATGTCAGTTTGATGAGTTGTCAAGGGAGGAGGATGATACCGATGGATGCCATAATTCCATGAGCAGGTCGCCAGCGATTTTCAAGGCATTTGAAGATCATTCGCCCCCTCAAATTGGCGAAAAACAGCCTCATTTTGCACATTCTGCCCGCCATATCAGCAGCCTGCTATTTTCTGGGTTTTTGCACACAGGTACAGTTTTGAGGGACTTTCAGAGATCAGATTGAGGTGATTCCACTTGCGTTGGAAAGCAGACACAGAAAGCTTTCCAACGAGCCATCATGAGCCTCATTTTGACACCGGGAAGGCTGCCAGTTTTCCTTCAGCAAGTCAGGGGACCTTTTTCAGGCATAAATATGAAGTATTTTTGTAATTTTTGAACTCCAAAAATCTGCTTTTCCCAAATGTGCGTTAAGCTATTTTTATCATGGGGAAATCATGCAAAGTCAATATAATTTCCGTTTTTAGCAGTTTTTTAGATATTTTATGGGATATTTTGTGCCTTGGGCTTTGCAAAGCCTCAAGGACAAGTTTAGATATTTTGACTTGGCCAATGGGATAGCTAGTTGCTCCATGAGGTTTTCCTCTCTCAAGCCTATTTATTCCATGGGTTTCATTGTAAATCAGAGGCTGAACTTGAGAGAAGAATTAATACATTGGTCATATGAGCTTTGAAGAATACACTTGAGTTATGATTTTTGGACTGCCTCTTGGATGCTTTTGAGGAATGGTGAAGGCTTGTTGATGGATTCCTTGTCATGGTAGAATGGTATAGTGCTTCTTAATGTGTTTTTTCTTCTAGTTCTCATTCATATTACATATTTCTTGCTGCTATAGATCAGTAAAGATTGATTTTGAGATATGCCCATGGAGGCACCTCAAAATCCCTGAATCTTCATAGCTTGATGTTTTCTTCTCCCTTAGTTATGCTAAAGAATTCTTAGCTGCTCTTTAGTAACCTAAGGTATTGTTGCTAAGTTTTATTCATCAGTTCTATGTATGTTAAGTAGATGTATGGTTTGCCCTACCTACCTACAAGCTGCCCATAGTTCTGTCCATAAAATTTTCTCTTTGACTGATTTGTTGATCATCTTGTTGAACCAAGGAGGCCTAGTCCCGATCTAGCCCTTTGCCTAAAACTATGAAAGCTTGTTTTTCAAAGTGCCCAATGACTTAGAGACTATGTTTAGGCGTTCCGGCGTAGTTTATTAGTTGTTAGTTTGTCTTATATGTTTTCCCCAAAGTCTGATAGCCATTTCCCGAAGTTAGAGGGTCTTATACCTCTATGTATGGCTGGAATGTTTGATTTCTATGTGTTAATTAGCTTATAGTTATACTCAGCATGATTAATGGTTTGCTATTACATGTTTATTGTCTGCTATTAACTAGTTACACTTGAAATCCCTTGTCTTTCACCAACTTGTTGTCCACTTAATCCATTTTTCCCAGAGATCCCTTCTACCGCGAATCAAATCGGCCCTACAGCAGCTTTACATCATCACTTCATAGCTTCCTTGACCTGTTTGACCCCATAGCCCAATTTATCTACATCTTGTTATCCAGTTTATGTATTTGATCAGTTTCATTCCTCACAAACTTAAAAAACCAAAAAACTAAAAACATACTTCATAACTAGCCCAATATCAAAACACCGCAAGTAAACACACCGACATCTTTTGCATATAATAGAGAGAGCCCTCTCTGAGTCCAGGAAGGCTAGGTCCTTGGGCTCCAAAGCTTGGTTTGATGTTACATCGTCATTTGGCTAGCCAATCGGCCAAATCACGGGACCCTAACATAATGGCGATCACGGTGGGACCCGAGTGATTAAGACTTAGTTTCCCTCATTTTTAGAGACCTTTAAGAATACTATCTGATTGACTTATCCCACTGCTCACTAAAATAGTGACACTCACAGTAGGACTTTCCGAGTTAGTGACAATCTAAGTACAACTTAGTAACTCCCGAAGTCTCAATCAAGCTTAGTAAACTTAGAGATTGTTTGAAGAGTAGAAAATAGCTCTTTCACCATCTTAGCAAAATGATGAGTCAGTTATAGAAAACTCTTCCAAACCTTGTAGGCACATAAAACTCAAAAAACCCCAAAACACTCCCTTAGATTGGGTTTTGACATTACCGGTGGTGGACCATACAAGTATATCTCAAACAACTGACAATCCACCTGGCGACTCCACTAAACTTCTAGTAAGCCTTACTACTTTTCAAAACTCTAGGCTACTATCCGATAAACCTATCCCATCGCTCACTAACATAGCGGGAGATGGTGGGACACTGAGTACATAATAGTCCAGCAAACTCTTATAGACTCTTTAGTCCTTTAGGTACCATAAACAAGCAAGCAGTCCATAGACTCATTTTTTAGAGTAAAATCTTTTTGTTCTCATCACCCTAGAAAAGTGTTGAAACAAGTCTAGGATACTTTAACAAACCATAGGCTGCACATAAAACTCAGAAAATCCAAAAACATTCTCAGATTAGTTACGGGTGGTGGACCATAGCTATCTTCACAACAGCAACCCAGTTCCACCTGGCGACTCCACTAATCCATCCCTTTTATTTTGACCATCCTTCGCCTTAGTAGAACCTTAGAAAAAACACCCATCCAGAACATTCCCAAATACCATTCTCTTTAAACTCTGGATCTAAAATCTGGCTTCACGAAGAATCAATACCAGAGCTCATCCAGATCCAAATCCCCCTATCATAGTAGATGACCCAGAGAAGATTCTGTGGCAAGCTTCTGAAACTGATCATCTAGCTACTGATAGATCCATCCGTAGAACAAGATCTGTACCTAAAACTCGCAATATCCTTCTAGATTCACCTTCGGAACTAGAGTCATCACAAGCTTTTCCCCGAAGTAAATCATATAGTAAGATAAACTTCAACGATCTTGAACCCCTAAACCCACCACAGAGTCCTATTAGAGAAGCTTCACCCACTACTCCTCCTGATTTCCAGCTTCTTTATCAGTTTGGCTCCTATCATCCCAGATCTGCTCAAAACCAGATCACTAGTCCAAGTTCATCCGCCACACTTGGTCAAACCACCACTGTTCAAACCACCTCATCTCAGCCTACTAGTCCTCATCTTGTACATCATCCATTAGCTCCCGTCATGGCAGCCTGGTACGCACCTTTGGTGTTGCCACCGCCCTTGGCTCCTCTCCCAAATAAATATCAAGACAAGATCCCACACTTTACCGGAGAAGACACCACCACACCTCAACAACATATAAGTAGGATGACTGATGCTTATGAATACCTAGAGGTACAAGACGAGACTGTCAGAATGAGAATATTTGCCCAAAGTCTTGGTGGTGAACCCAAAGCATGGTTCAAAAGCTTAGCTCCAAACAGCATCCATAATATCCCCGAACTACATCAAGTTTTCAGAAATAGGTGGGAAATCCGAAGAAACCCCATTCAAATCCTGTCAGAATATAACAATCTAAAACGGGAAAATGGGGAAAGTGTCCAAGCTTAATGTACTAGGTTCAACAGTGTATATAACTCCCTCCCACCTCATTTCAAACCTCCACTTGGTTTAGCTTTGGCAAAATTTCCTGAGGGTTTTGATCCGGACATGACATATCATCTGAGAGATAAGGATCCCCCTACCTTGGAGGAAATGCAACAAATAGCCATAAAAGCAGATGCCAACTTAGCTGAAAAAAGAGCTAGAACTAGATCAGAAAGGAAAGTCACATATAGAGATGAGGTCTCCACTTCATCACCTTCCCTAGATCCCAGAATAGATGACTTAGTCAAATCCATGGCTAAAATGTGGGAAAAGATCAATGAAAAAGCTCCTGTTAGGGACAACCAGCCAAACCCTCCAATTAGAAACCGAAACCAAAACTTTAGGAGGGAGCAGCCCCAAAACAGACCAAGGGATAATGACCAACAGATCAGGCCACCATTCAATGAAAACTATGTGGGAGAAGATGATAGGGACTCAGAACCTCTTGATGAACATCATTTAAACCTCATAGGGTCTGACAATGAGAGTGAGGTGTACCTCACCAAAGAAGAACAAGCGTTCTTTTCTCCTGATCAAGATGAGACCAATTATGAAGATCCCGATGACCCTGCCATAGAGTTTCAAAATGCTATTGTAGAAGCCCACAGGCAATATGACCTTAGAAGCAAAAGAAACCAAGATAATGTCAAGAAAGGTAACTCTGATGCTGCTAAAGCTCCCGATACCATCCTCAAAAAAGCATCAAGCAGTGACAAAATCAAGGTTGAAAAGACTGATCAAAGCCAAGCTAAAGTTACCCAAACTAGTCCTCTCTCATATACTCCTGATACTTCTACAAAGGTCACCAAAACAACCATGGCAAACAAAACCCCTAAACAAGGTCAACAAACTCAGAACATAGACAAGGTTTTAGCTGAAAAAGCTGAAACAAACATATCTAAACTTCAAGTGCCTTTTAGCTTTGAAGGCGAGATCGCTAAGATCAAAATCACCATGCCTCTTACTGAACTCATTGCCCAAAACTCTTATAAAACCCAAGTACTAAAAGTCTTAAATCTAGGGAATGATGCGAACACTGTTAATCTCACTGATGACATTCCTGAAGTATTGTTTGGTCCAAAGGTAGAAGGAAAATTCCAAGAGGGAGTTACTCTTCCATTTTACATTAGCCTAAACATCCACGACCAAATCCTCCATAATGCCATGCTAGACTCCGACGCCTCGCATAATCTTATGCCGAAGGTAGTAATGGAAAGATTAGGCTTGGAAATCACAAGACCATACAAAGACTTGTATTCATTTGATTCAAGCAGAGTCCAATGCCTGGGTTTGATCAAAGACCTTTGTTTTAGTCTGGCCCAAATACCCGCGAAACATCTAATCATGGATATAGTAGTGGCAGACATTCCTCCCAAGTACGGGATGCTCCTATTCAGATCTTGGGGAGCCAAACTCCAAGGGAACATCCAACTAGACATGTCATATGCCACCATTCCTGTGTTTGGTCAGACCAGAATACTGTACCGCGAATCACACATGAAATACATGATCAGCAGTCAAGATAGGCCAGATAACATTCCAATGTGTTCTTTGCGGTCCGACCTAAACTCTTTCATTATGCATATTGATGTGAACACGGAATAAGAGTCAGAAGAAACTGATAAAAACTTAGATCCACCACATCAGTTGTCCCTGGTACCTTATGATGAACTGGACACTCAAAACTACCATGATTATGAACAGTTGTCTCTTGAGGAAAGTAAATTTCCCCTCCCCAAAGTAGGATTAGAGCAAGAAGCACAAACCCTCATGTACTATCAAACAAATTGCTCTAGTTTTAGTCAAACACCAGCAGTAACTTGTGGAAATTTCTTCCAGGTAAAAGCTTTAGAAGACCTACACATCATAAACCTATTTGGAACCCGAGAGAAAGGGAGTTTAATGTTTCTACCATACCTCAAAGATTTACCATCATGTGACCCTCCTACTGCAAATAAAACTTTGACCATAACCTCGGTAGCTCAACATCTTGAGAAAATGCCAGATGAACTTTTTATGAGCAAGGATGACAGTTATAATCCCAGCATACCTGAACTATTGAAATTGGCTCATATTTTATCCTTTCATGAAGAACTTAGAAATGCTAAAATCAGGAATCTCATGCAAAATACTAATTTCTACAGAAAAAACAAGGGAAAACATTGTATCACTACCTTTTCCTCAAAGAACAACTTTAACAAAAACAAACACAACAAACTGAAACAAACTGAAATGATCAAGGAGAAAACTAGTGGCCATAGAATCTGCTTTGATTTTAGAAATAATATTGCATCTCCATATAACAAAAATCATGTTTTTTCTACTCAAGATCATGATTCACCAATTGAAAATGCTTCTAATCATGTATTCTTGCAAGACCATCTTTCAGATCATAATCATCAAATTCCTTTGCAAAGTAGACAACTTAAAGATTTTTTCCAGTTTGCGAGAGGTAAATCTGATTTCAAGTTCAAAATTGCTAAACCACCCAATATCAGAAATCTGTTCATGAAGGCCATGTTCCCAGTTTTAAATTTCTGTGTTTTTTCATACCTTGATGATGTCACTATCTATTTCAAGAATTACCAAGAGTACATACATTACCTGAAGAAAGCATACAGTAAGGAAAGGAGTGGAAATCAGATATTCAGAGAGGTACAGAGGGAGGATACTGGGCTGTTTAGAGATTCTTGCATGAATCCCTATGTCATGTTAGAGAGAGAAAATTTCCCAATTTTTTCTTTTCAAGAGTTAAGTGGGCCAAGGGTGAGAGGAGATCCTTACGAGGATAAGATGCTGAAATTCCGTCATTTCCAAGATTTTTGAGTTTGAGACACTTTCAGTCATTGTACATACCATTGTTTGAAATATTGAAAAATAGAAAAAATCAAAAACAGTAAAAGATAGGAAAGTCAAAAACAGTAAAAAGCAGAAAAGAGGGCAAGTGAAGATAGAACCAAGGCCCCATGTTCCAAAAAATAGTCTTTCGGAAAGCGAGCAAGTCTAAATGCCGCTACTAGTGCTTCAATGTCTTGTTCAGCTATCTAGCCTAATCATAGCTGAGCATGTTTAAATTTATTTGTTGATAAGTTAGTGAGTGTCAAGATAGTCAACATTGTGTAAGATTGACTTATCACAGAGCTTAGATTAGGGAGAGATTCTGGTTCCACATGCCTAAAACAGAACCAAAGAGAGAAGCGAGGGATAAAAAACACATTGTACATCTTAACCCCGCTTGTCTAGTTTCCTTTGTTGCAGAATAACATTTGTGTGTGGCTTGTCTTTTATACCGCAAATGCATGACAAATCAGACTGCCTAATCCTGATTTGATCATTTTTGAATTTCATGTTGTAGATTAGAGAATGAAATCCTGTCAAACTGCTTAATCTTGACAGTCGATCTAGTTTAGGTAGAGAAATGAAGGAGTTCATCAGCTTAATCTGAACTCCCGGCAGATATAAGAGTAGAAATAGATAGGTTCATTTTGCACAAAGAAAAATATGCATTGTCAAAAGGCTGCTAGTTCAAATGCGCCAAAGAGAAGAAAAAATGTTAGGAAAGATAGTGGAGTAGGTAGAAGTATCGTTGATGTTAACCATGCTGTCATTTTTCAGAAATAACATCAAGAGAAGGGTAAATTTTGCGCCAATGGATAAGGCACTGGTCTTCATAAGCCAAAAATATGAATTCTGGACACCTCCTGACGAGGAGCTGCCCTCCCCAAATGGAGCCACTGTTAGCCATCAGTATTTTTACATGTTAGTGATGACTATATCTACAGCTGAGTTTTCTAGAAACTGATTTCCTTATGTCAATATGTCATCCAGAAAACCCTCCCAAAACTTTTTTTTGCCCTTCTATCTATTCAGTCCACCTCTGGCGAAGTCAAAACCTCATGGTCACAAGCCTACCTAGCTTCAGCCTTCTTGATCTGCCCATCACCTTTAAAAGGCCAATCCACATCTGTTTCAAAAGTCTCCCCTATGTTAGGAAGTGGCGCTTTAAGACATTTCACCCTTGGCAATCATCAAAAAGCCAAAAATCCTCCATCTGCAACAGACCTACCATGACTGACCTCTTACTTTGCAAATGAAATTGACAAACAGCCCTAAGTCGCGCCACTCACATCCCCTAGATCTCAGCACTGCATAAAATCCAATCTCAAGCTGACTATTAGGTTTTTCACAGTGTTCTATGGTTCTATGGTTCTACAAAGACAGGAAATGTATTTCATCTCATGGATTACATGTTAGTGATGACTATATCTACAGCTGAGTTTTCTTGAAACTGATTTCCTTATGTCAATATGTCATCCAGAAAACCCTCCTAAAACTTTTTTCACCTTTCTACCTTTTCAGTTCGCCCATGTCGAAATCAAAACCTCATATCACAATCCTATCTAGCTTCAGCCTTATTGACCTGCCCATCAGCTTTAAAAAGCAAATCCACATCTGTTTCAAAAAGTCTCCCCTATATTAGGAAGTGGCGTTTTAGGACATTTCACCTTTGGCAATCCTCAAAAAGCCAAAAAGCCCCATCTGCAAAAGCCCTGCCATGACTGATCCCTTACTTTGCAAATGAAATTGATAAGCAGCCTTAAGTCGCGCCACTCATATCCCCTAGATCTCAGCACTGCACAAAATCCAATCTCAAGCTGACTATTAGATCTTTCACAGTGTTTCTATGGTTCTACAAAGGCAAGAAATATATTTCGTCTCATGGAGTAATTGTTTGAGTTTACAGTTAGAGGAACAGCTGCTTCTCAGTGTAACTTGAGCCTTTAGATATGTCTGCAAAACAAAAAGCTACTCATCTGGACTTTACAGCTCTTTTCAGCATGAAAATCACAGTAAGAAAAGGTCACCACTGTCTCAGCAAACTGGTAAATTTTCAAGGCCCAGAACCTCCTTCATTTACAAGCAGAGGGTTAGGGCACCTCCTTCATCCATAAGCAGAGGGCGCGGGCAAATATTGACTTAGATGATGGCAAAGATCCAGGTTTGACTTGAACTGAAACAAATGAAACAGGGACTCCAGGTTTCATGAATATGACTAATGATCATAACAGGAATATAGTGGAAATATTCTAAGCTCAAAGGAAAGGGTAGTTTGGTCTGATAAAGGAGCTCACTTCAAACTTACAAATCATGTGAATTGTTGAAGCTTTAGAAAGCATGTCATCAGTAAACATTCCACTCTTCAGTAGCCTGTTTTGTCCAAAATCAAATGGAATAGATACTGTTAACCAATGCCATTACACAGGCAGAAGGAAAGCCCTTGGTTTTTCAAAAAGCACTAACCTTCATAGTCACAAAGATTTTTTGTCAAGTAACAGGTCATGAGATGAACAAGCCAAATGATAAATATCTCAGTCACCCTTAGAACAGTGTCACTGTGGCTAGGGTTTCTTCTGAAATACAGTGATACTTGCAAGTAGTGATGCCAAGATTGATGTTGTTCAAGTGGTTTACTTACCACCACATTCAGAGAAAGGCTGTGTCAAACATAGTGGTCAAAAAGCCTTCGGACACCTTACCTGATGAAGAGCCTCCTCCATGCATGAGTAGAGGGCCAAAGCCATTGCAAGTTGCTGAAGCTGATTGATATAAAATATAATGGAAGGATACCAAAAACTGAATAGGAGTCATTGCACAGGTAAGTGTTACTGTTTATGGTGCAAAGGTATTGATTTCCCTCTTCAAAAAGCTATCTGTCAGACTATACCTATAGTGGAAAGAAGGAAATGTTATGAATAATGTATGCTATTGATACCAAAAGGAGCAGTTGCTTTAGAGAAATGGTTAAAGGCATCTCACTATCACCTGCCCAGAAGCCTAAAGAAGATCCTTTTGAGTAAACAGTGAAGTATAGTGTGAAAGCAAGCCATCAAAAGAGCGCACCTACAGTCCAGGGAAAAAGATTATAAGTCACCTAAGAGCAGAGATGATTAAACAAGATTGGAAGGGCACATGCAATCTCCTGGGACAGAGTTGAGGTTTTGGAATGTCTCCCTTACAAAAGACCAAGGCACCAGTCAAAATACATTAACAAGGCAAGCCCTGTTTTTCAGGAACATAACATTTTTTTTTTTTTTAGCATCATATTTACAGAGGTAAGGTGGTTTTCCTTACATCAGAAATAGCCCCAACATTGTTAAAAACAATGGCAGAGGTGATGAAACTTGTTGAATGTTTGCCAAGGTTTAAAAACTCGCGATGAAAATCAATGTGCGGGTATATATATTCAAATAACAAACCCACTGTTTTAAAAAAAACAAACAGAGTTATAGATCAATGTTAATTCCGAAAGGTTAAATGACCGTTGGAGAGTTATGGTGACATAGCATCAAAGGGTAAGTATGGTGTAAAGTTTTCATTTTCAAAAAACTGAAGAAGGGCCCGCGCCTCTCTATCACCAAGGCAAGAAAATCCGGTCGAAAATTCACAAGTATACACTGTGCAGAGGCAGCGCGACGTGCCTGGGTTTTGGCGCGACGTGCCTGGGCGGAATTTTGCACAGGGCTCTTTGTCGACGCGCCGTGCCTGTACGTTAGCGCGACGTGCCTGTACAAGGCCGCCCGACCACACGACAGGCCGACCCGACAAGCACTTGCTGCGCGACGGGTTTTCTTCAAAGGTTGCCGCGCAGCTGTCCAGAGTCCCCAGCATTGTTTCAGCTTTCAAAAGCGGATGTTCATAAAAGTTCGAGGTATTTTATATGCTCCCCCATCAAATTTCAAGGTTTTGATAAAGGACAATAAGGTTTAAAACCCCGGACCTTGCCATTATTGTTAAAAACAAAAGCAGCCTTTCTACACAGTAAACTGAACTATTGCAATATGATAAAGGCCGAATTTGTCATTCAAAGAGCACATATAGAGATACGGGGTTTTGAAGTTGTCTTGTAAAGATTTGTGCTTTGATTAGAAGAAAGATTTGTTATGAAAAGACAGGGTTTGGTCTTAAAAGAGAAAACTGTCTTCACAGTCCTCTAGACCTTGCCACATTGTCAAAACAATGAAGTGCACTCAGTAAGGGAGTTTTGACATTCTTGTTGTTTGAAAAAGAAAACTCATAAAATCTCTGTCTAAGAGCTTGATAATCTTCTAAAAACTCTGTCATTATCACCCCAAACCTGTGTATTGGCACTCTTAGCATATGTGTGGTGTTTTGCTTGATATACAAACAGTGCAAAGAAGGCACACTTGCACAGGACAAAATTGCTGAATGTTTGAAAGCCTCCTCCGAGCTAGGTATTGGTTGACATCAAAGTTGTCAAAAAAAGAGTGATTATTGGCATTCTCTCACAAGCACACCTTTTAGCAAACTACCCCTTTTTCACTGTTTTTTGTCACTACTGTGAAGAGTTATTAAACAGAGATTTTCCAAAGGTGCAGGGCCACTCTCTACGGGACAAAAGAAGGGCAGAGGTTGTTAATAGTGGGATTCTAACTTTGGAGAAGCGAGTACAAAAGTAGTGCTTAATTTCTTAAACTTCACAAATGAAGACCTTTCTAAAATGAGTGACAATGCTTTTAACATTGAGACAGAGGTACTAAGGAGCAGGGTTTTAATATTGAAGATTGGTCTTATAGATGCCAAATGCAAGGGTTGGTTGATCTCTAACAAACTCACCAGGAGTAGTTTTTCAAAAACTGTGCACAAGAAATTGACACAGGAGTTTGCCTCATCTTTACACAGGGTACCATATTAAAAAGTTTGCCTTGCTAAAGTGC
Source organism: Pinus albicaulis (assembly GCA_034641835.2). Lineage (NCBI taxonomy): Eukaryota > Viridiplantae > Streptophyta > Pinopsida > Pinales > Pinaceae > Pinus > Pinus albicaulis. Next base: position 147,837 of record JAXQQM020087655.1, on the reverse strand, counting down.
ATCCAGAGTTGAAAAGGTTGTTTTTAATAAGTGCAGAGGTGGCTTATTCCAAGAAACATTGTTGCATTTTATTCAACACCACAGGGTTCATATCTGTCCAAACAGTGTAGTGGCCAGTTTCAATCCAGCAGAGCATTTTTCATATAGTGAAGGCAGTTTGCCTCTTCCAAAGTTTGGTCAAAGTCAGAATGCCTCCAAAGCGAGATCACAAGAGCGGTCCACATAAGAGATATGAGCCTATCTCCATAGAAGAAATCAATGCTCACCCATCAGTGCTTTTCAATTTCCATGAAGTAGGTTGTCTTGATTTCTGTCAGAGGATAGAAGAATTCAAGAGTTTCTCGCCACTTACACATTTGTGCGCTTTGAGATTCAAGGACAAACACTTCCAGTTAGCAGGTCTTGACTTCAAAATCTCCCCAAGGTATGTATCCAAGGCTACCAAGATCCCGTATCATGGTGAAAAGTGGTTTAAACAAGCTCATCTTGATCGAGAAGATTATAAACCTTTCATCAAACCTAAACATAGGGAAACCATCACTGCTATTTTCCCTTTCTCCTATCTTCTTGACAGTTATGCTCCGCTGATGAAAGCCATAATGAGATATTTCACTTGTGAAGGGAGGTTTAGTCAAATTTTTGCCTATCATGTCCGCTTGTTGATGCATTTTACCAGAAGCAGGCAATTAAACCTTCCATACTTTTTGTCCAAAAGCATAGAGAAAATGGAAGCTACTGTCCAAAAGAAGGCTCCACCTCAGCAAATCCCTTCTCTCTTTCATCATTCCTTGATCAAGATTATCTTCTTACATCAGCTGGAGAAGAAAGGGGTTTCATGGGATTCATTCATTAGCCATGCAGATTTCGCCACTGTCCCTCTTGTTCATGTGTCTCCTACTCAGCCTGTCCATCGCCCAGTGCCTTTATCTAGTAGGCCTACCCCTAAAAAACTCAAGATGACCATTGGGCAGCCAAGTGAACAGGGAGAAGGAGAGGGCAGTGAACCACAGGGAGAAAAAGAAGGCAGTGAACAGCAGCAGCCAGATTTTGAGGGACAGCAGCAGTTGGAGATCAGTGAACAACAGCAGCTAGATATTGAGGGACAGCAGCAGTTGGAGGTTAGTGAGCAGCAGCAGCCAGAGTTTGAAGATCAGCAGCAGCTACAGGTTGATGAACAGCAGCAGACAGAAATTGAAGAGCAGCAGGTTGAGCAAACAATTGAAGCGCCTTTTGAGCCACAAGCTGGGCAGGATGTTGAGGAAGGACAGCAAGCTGAAGCTGCCTCCTTGACAGTGACCAAAACTGTTCCTAAAAAGAGGAGATTGCCCAGAAAGACAACTTCTAGCTTGCCAAGGAGAAAAAGCGCTAGATTGGCATTCAAAGGCAAAAGTAAAATTGGAGAAAGTGCAAAGCATGGAGGTGAATTAGCTATTATCCCTATCCAAAGTGATGATAGTGACAATGAGGCCCGCCTCCTTGAAAATCTCCTCATTCACAAAGAAGGGCAAATTGAGGGGTTACAAGAAGATCTTCAAAGGGCGAGGAATTTCAACCACTTCTTGGAGGTTGAAAACAAACAAATGAAGTATCATGCAGCCATTCATGAGGCAAGGGCGATCAAGTATAAGAAAGAGGCAGAAAAGGCGCAAGTAAGAATTGAAGAGCTAATTTGCGAGTTTGATGATGAAGAGGAGGAAGACCAGCCTAGGCGAAAGAGGCCTAGGACCATCGGGCTTAGAAGAGCCTTGGAGAAACAGAGAGCAGAAGAACAAGCTCAATTCGAAGCCTTTCCTCTCACTGCCCTCTTTGAGCAGGAAATTGAGGAAAACAAGGAAGCATGGCTTGAGAGAGCTAACCAGCATTTGGAATCAAAGCTTGAGAAGGCAAACAGGGATCTTGAGCTACAGAGAAAAAGGACTCTTCACTTTCAGAAGCTAAATCAATTTGCCAGGCGAAAATTGAAGGTAGCACAAGAGAAATTGAAGAAGTTGAAGGAGAGGCGCCTAGCACGGAAAGAAGCAAAAAGCATATCAGCCCTTGATATTTTGGCTTCAGCTTCGGAGCATGTTTCTATGGACCCTTGAGGATCATGCATGCCAATTTTCGGCCTGTTTCGGAAACTTTTTGTTTTTTGCCATTTTTTGGGTTTTTGGCCAAAAACTCATAAATGCGCCATTTCAGTTTGAGGATTTGTCAAGGGAGGAGGATGATACCGTTGGATGCCATAATTCCATGAGCAGCTCTCCAGCGATTTTCAGGGCATTTGAAGATCATTCGCCCCCTCAATATGGCGAAAAACATCCTCATTTTGCACATTCTGCCCGCCATATCAGCAGTCTGCTATTTTCTGGGTTTTTGCGCACAGGTACAGTTTTGAGGGACTTTCAGAGATCAGATTGAGGTGATTCCACTTGCGCCGGAAAGCAGACACAGAGAGATTTCCAACGAGCCATCATGAGCCTCATTTCAACATCGGGAAGGCTTCCATTTGCATCCAGCAAGTCAGGGGACCTTTTTCAGGCATAAATATGAAGTATTTTTGTAATTTTTGAACTCCAAAAATCTGCTTTTCCCAAATGTGCGTTAAGCTATTTTTATCATTGGGAAATCATGTAAAGTCAATATAATTTCCGTTTTAGCAGTTTTTTAGATATTTTATGGGATATTTTGTGCCTTGGGCTTTGCAAAGCCTCAAGGACAAGTTTAGATATTTTGACTTGGCCAATGGGATAGCTAGTTGCTCCATGAGGTTTTCCTTCCTCAAGCCTATTTATTCCATGGTTCTCATTGTAAATAAGAGGCTGAACTTGAGAGAAGAATTAATGCATTGGTCATATGAGCTTTGAAGAATACACTTGAGTTATGATTTTGGACTGCCTCTTGGATGCTTTTGAGGAATGGTGAAGGCTTGTTGATGGATTCCTTGTCATGGTAGAATGGTATAGTGCTTCTTAATGTGTTTTGTCTTCTAGTTCTCATTCATATTACATATTTCTTGCTGCTATAGATCAGTAGAGATTGATTTTGAGATATGCTCATGGAGGCACCTCAAAATCCCTGAATCTTCATAGCTTGATGTTTTCTTCTCCCTTAGTTATGCTAAAGAATTCTTAGCTGCTCTTTAGTAACCTAAGGTATTGTTGCTAAGTTTTATTCATCGGTTCTATGTATGTTAAGTAGGATGTATGGTTTGCCCTACCTACCTACAAGCTGCCCATAGTTCTGTCCATAAAACTTTCTCTTTGACTGATTTGTTGATCATCTTGTTGAACCAAGGAGGCCTAGTCCCGATCTAGCCCTTTGCCTAAAACTATGAAAGCTTATTTGTCCAAGTGCCCAATGACTTAGAGACTATGTTTAGGCGTTCCGGCGTAGTTTATGAGTTGTTAGTTTGTCTTATGTGTTTTCCCCAAAGTCTGATAGCCATTTCCCGAAGTTAGAGGGTCTTATACCTCTATGTATGGCTGGAATGTTTGATTTCTATGTGTTAATTAGCTTATAGTTATACTTAGCATGATTAATGGTTTGCTATTACATGTTTATTGTTTGCTATTAACTAGTTACACTTGAAATCCCTTGTCTTTCACCAACTTGTTGTCCACTTAATCCATTTTGCCCAGTGATCCCTTCTACCGTGAATCAAATCGGCCCTACAGCAGCTTTACATCATCACTTCATAGCTTCCTTGACCTGTTTGACCCCATAGCCCAATTTATCTACATATTGTTATCCAGTTTATGTATTTGATCAGTTTCATTCCTCACAAACTTAAAAAACCAAAAAACTAAAAACATACTTCATAACTAGCCTAATATCAAAACACCTCAAGTAAACACACCGACATCTTTTGCATATAATAGAGAGAGCCCTCTCTGAGTCCAGGAAGGCTAGGTCCTTGGGCTCCAAAGCTTGGTTTGATGTTACATCGTCATTTGGCTAGCCAATCGGCCAAATCACGGGACCCTAACATACCATTTCCAGGAGTAAAAAGGGAAAACCTTCTTTTTCCATGGGAAATAATTTACCTTTCCTTTTTCAAGATAATCTAAATCACAAAAAATATGAACTATACTGCACACATTCTTGGATAATGTGAAAGTGGAAAAAGAATACCCTACACAAGTGATGCACACATGTACATTTGAACACTAATAGATTTTTGTAGTTGAAATGAAATGCTTGTTTTCATTTAAATGTAGGGTTTTTAAAGCAGGGAGAAATAATGGCTGCCAATTTAATAAGTGTTTCATTGGGAAAAATTTAAATCTTGTATTGGGTGATGAAGATAATAGAGGGTATTGAATCTTGATTCATGACATTGTGTTTAACTTGAATAACTCAAATGATTATAAATATCAGTGGATGAGTTCTTTTTTTTAAGTATGTCACTCAAAACTCTTATGTCAAAGCATTGTATGATGGCTAGCATTTTCTTGTTTCCCTTTCTTCAGTTCAATGTAAAAATTATATTAATATATTGGAGCACGAATGATAACTACAATTGTTTTCTCTGCAGTATATCCAGCCCCAAGATTATGAAAAGTTTTCTCAAGTGGAGATATTTGTTATTGATGAAGCAACTGCAATTCCATTACCTGATGTAAAGGCTCTGCTCTGGCCATATTTAGTGTTTCTGTGCTCTACTGTAAATGGGTAATAATTATAAATGAGCCAACCACAATCACAGATTTTGTAACCATTCGGTTTCCATGGATAGTGATGATGATATTAACCCTATAAATCAGTGACCTATATCTATATGAGAATGATCTCAACATTGACCTTGATATGGTTGTATGGATGTGACCTTTGGTATGTCATCAAAAAATCCCCAAATCTGGAAAACTAAAGCTCATCACTTTCAATCTAGAGTACTACCCTTGTGATAAAGTTGATGACTTTCGATCTCCCATTCTCTACCACTTTGCACTTCACCTTCAATATAGATCAGACCAAGGGCAATTCGTTACTGGGTGTTGAGATGGATGAGTTTTTCAAACTAAAATCCATAGCTTAAACTTCATGAAACTGGTGGAGTCAAATTCATGCAAGCACAAGCACATATTACACATCCTCTTTGAAACTCATCCGAAAGAACATTGGAAGAAATATAGAGAGAACCCTATAGCCTAACACAATCCAATGGAATTGACCAAAAAAACCCAAATAGAGTAAACCCTACTATAGGAGGAAGGGCCTGCAGCAAGAACTTACCATTTTGCAAGAGCTGAGGGCGAATGTTGTTCTGCAAGAGCTGAGGGCGAATGCTGAGGGCGAATGTTGTTCTGCAAGAGCTGAGGGAAAATGCTGTTCTACAAGAGTTGAGGGTGAATGCTGAGGGAAAATGTTGTTCTGCAAGAGCTGAGGGTGAATGCTGTTCTGCAAGAGCTGAGGGCGAATGTTGTTCTGCAAGAGCTGAGGGCGAATGCTGTTCTGCAAGAGTTGAGGGCGAATGTTGAGGGCGAATGTTGTTCTACAAGAGTTGAGGGCGAATGCTGTTCTATAAGAGCTAAGGGAAAATGTTGTTCTACAAGAGCTAAGGGAAAATGCTGAGGGCGAATGCTGTTCTACAAGAGCTGAGAGTGAATGCTGAGGGTGAATGGTGTTCTGCAAGAGCTGAGGGTGAATGATGAGGGTGAATGTTGTTCTGCAAGAGATGAGGGCGAATGTTGAGGGCGAATGCTGTTCTGCAAGAGCTGAGGGTGAATGCATGTGTGATATCAAATGTTAATGTAGTTTTTAATAAAATCATTTTTATTTAGCGCGCATAGAAGTGTCGTAGTTTTTAATAAAATAATTTTTATGTAGCGCGCATAGAAGTGTCGTAGTTTTTAATAAAATATTTTTTATGTAGCGCGCATATAATTGTTGTTATACCGATGGCGGCCAAAGCGTCGCTATTGCGACGGCTACCTCCAAATGTAGCAATTGAAACACTTATACATTGTGTTGCACTTGCGACGTTTGGAGGCAGTCGTCGCAATAGCGACACTTTGGGGCATAGTGTCGCAATTGCGAAGTCTTCCTCTAAACGTTGCAATTGTGACACTTTTTCTAAGTGTCGGTATTGCGACAATTTTCTCTAAACATCGGTATAGAGACGGTTTCGGGCGGGATTGAAAAAATTTGGGGAAATTTCCGACATTTGGTCAAAAGCATCGGAACCAAGTGTCGGAATTTCCCCCAAATGTACTAGTGTTTGGAGGAGAGTTTGAATTCAATTTTTTTGGGGTATTTATGTCTCTGTAGGTCACATATTTTGGCACAAAAACTTAGTCATTTGGATTTTTTTGACTGGTTTTGACCGTAGAGAAAAGTGCATATTTTTTACTAAGTTTGACCTGAATTTTTTTACTGTTTTGGGCTGATTTTTACTAGAATTTAAGGCAAAATTTATGGGATATTTACCAAGCTATTAAAGGCATTGACTTTGATTATTTAGGGCATGTTGATTGATGTTGACCATTGACTAGAAGTGTAGATTGTAAAAGTTGACCAGATTTAAATTTGGATGATCATCTTTGATTGGTTATGGTTTGTATCTATTGTTAACTTTGACTCATTGTTGAAATTGGAATATTGTACTCTCTACTGAACTTTTATGACAATATAATAGAAGTATTACAAAGGTTTTCCCCCCTTGTGGGTTTTTTCCCTAGTCTTTGATCAAACCAGTGTCTCTTGTCGATGTATTGATCGTCTCCTATTTTTTGTTGCATTTACTGCTTTATCTTCCATTAATATTCATGAATGGAAGTATTAATTATTGTTGAAAATATTGCTAATTAAATAATTATATTTGGGATAAATTAATTGATACATCATAGAGAAATGTAAAAATTAACATGATATCAGAGCTAAGGTGAAGGACAAATACCAAAGGAGACAAAGAGTTAAAACAATCATATGTGGAAAGTTGAAGGAGCCCATCTAATCAATTCAATATGTCAACCTCTTACTTCAAGGAAAATGAGAATTTGGGTGACTCATCTAACTTTTTTCTTGGAATATCAAGTTGGAAATCATCATTGATGACAATGATGTCTTAGAATACACACAAGGAAAAGTACCTGAGCCTCCAGAAAATGCTTCTGCTACTGCCAAGAACAAGTACAAGAAAGGTGAAATAAAATCAAAGAAAATTATAACTAATGGTTTACAATATGATTTTTCTTTCCTATGTTGGAAATTTGAAGAATTCTAAGGAGATGTATGATAAGTTATTTGGCATGTATTAAGTCAAAAATTTGAATGAAATCATCACCTTGAAAGATCAACTGAAATACATGAAGATGAATAAAGGAAATATTGTGCAATCTTACATTATGAGGACATCTCATCTTAAAGATCAATTACATAAAGTTGGGAAAATTGTGCCCGATAGGGACCTAGTGGTGGTAACTCTTAGAGGTCTCCCTAAATTTTGGTAAAAATTAATTAACACCATAATAAATAACAACATTATGTTGTCATTTGATGAACTTGTTGGAAATATCACTCAAGAGGAATCCAAGATGATTTCAAGAGTGAGAATTCATAAGCATGGAGAAGAAGAGCTCGCTATATTTGTTACTCCAGATAAGAAGAAAAAGGGAAAGGGAAGGAAATCTGGTTTGAATAGGTCCTATCCCAATTCAAAGCACTCTAATAGAATATCAAGGGATATTGAATTTTATAATTGTCATAAGCATGGTCACTATGCTCGAGGTTGTCCAAGAAAGATATATTCCCCAACATTCAATCGTAGCTACAAAAATGATAAGTACAATGAAAAAATAAGAAGAAATGATGGAAGAAGAAGTGATTATATAATAAGGTGAGATGGTAGAAGAGAGAGAGGTGAATGAATAAGAAGAGATACTCTAGATGATCGTGAAGGAATTCCTCGTCCCTAATATAATTCAAGAAACTCCAGGTATGAATGTATCGTAGCTATTGGTCAATATGAATACATTCTTAAGTAAGCCCTTTATAGTTCTGCTCCTCCAAATTTGTACAATAACAAGATGGTAGATAGTGGGGCTTCTATACACCCCACCGGGTATAAGGAATTCCTCTCAAATCTAGTTGAGAGTGAGAAAAGTTTGAAGATTATTCTTGGGGACAACTCTACATATCCAATGATGGGCTTTGGTACTATCAAAATTGATTTGGACTATAGAAAATCTAGTATTATTCATGAAGTGATGTATGTTCCAGAATTAAATAATAACTTGATATATATTTCTACCTTGGAAGAAAAAATAATGAGAATAGCCTTCATTAAGAGAATGGTACTAACCTAGCCGAAGGAATCCCAGATGAAATATGCCTTTATCTTGGGATCTAGAGTGAGAGGACTATATAGAGTCACTGGAAGACCTCTACTAGAATTATTCCATGACACCAATCATCAAAGTGATCTATGGCACTGAAATAAGAGAAGTCTAGGGGACCATTCCCCTCTAACGGGATCAAAACCAATGATAATTCTAACAAAATGAAGTAGTTGTGAAAGAACAAGTCTCAAAGGATGTTAAGGCCTATTAATCAATTATGAAGAATGATATATGGGATGGTGAAACTTTAAAATGGCCATACAAGATGAAGTATGAAGTATATGAAAGCATTGAAAGGTTCAAGGAAGTGGTATACGTTGCACAACCTTAGGGTTTTATGTACAGGACAGGAAGACTTACATTTTCATATCAAAATAATGTGGTTTGAGGAAAGATCCCCGAGACCAGTATGTTTGAATTGACAGCTACTTGGTAAATCTTGGACTCACAAGAAGAAGTGCCAATCTAAACCTCCACTTCAAACAAGTTCAAGTTATGACTTTGATTTTGGTTTTAAATATTAACGAATCTATTCATAATAGGTTGTGAGTCTCTAAGATATACTTCCAAATACATGAGATTATATGGATACACCGATGATGATTGAGCTGAGAGAATCTATCATAATTAGGCTAAAGAGAAGATTGCAAACATAAATCAGCATCAATTGAGGGATGTCACCCTCTTGAGTAAGGGTCCAAGATTATCTAGGACATTGAGTTATGCTCTTCCCCCCTATTTGAGCTCCCAGGGTGAGAAATTGAACATTAGAGCTCCTGAGGTTGAGGGACCTTTGGATTTTCCAAAGTATACCTAGTTGGCATCTTTCTTTACTACCCATCTATCCAATGGGTATTTCTTTCTTGAGTTAGGTATGATCCTTACCACTTATGGTAAGTGGAATTCGACTCAAGCTAGATATGCAAGTGTTCTAACACTGACTCTTGAGGGTCAAGTTGGGAAGATCAACAAATAATAGGATAGGCATGAACCTTACTATTCATGGTAAGTGGTATCCCTCCTATTATATCCATGCAATAGTATAGGCACGATCCTTACCTTATAAGGTAAGTGGCATCCCTCCATTTTTTAGTTTTAATGAACCAAAAAATGCTAGTAATTATCCCTATTAATTAATTAATCTTTATTTGGTTAGAATAAAAAGTTAATTAATTAATCCATAATTATTAGGATTTTATTCTATATTCAAATTATAGATAAGCTTAATTCTCTAATTAAAATTAAAATTAAATCGTTAAAATTAAATATTTAATAAAATTAAATATATAATAAATTAAAATGATATATTTAATAAACTTAATATATCCTTTTAATTCAATTATATAATTATATTTTATTAAATCTTTTATTAGAATAATAAACCACCTCATTGTTTTTACTTTTTAACTTTTTCCTTAATAAAATTTAAATTAGTCTTTAAGATTAATTATATAATTAAATTAGATATATAATAAATTATAATGATATATTTAATAAACTAAATATATCCTTTTAATTCAATTATATATTTATATTTTATTAAAGCCTTAAATTAAATTAGCTTATAGTAAATCCTCCATCTTTAAATTTTTAATAAACTTTTACCTTAATTTAGTTTTTCTAGACTTCAAAATAGATCTTTAGATAACTTTATTTTGAATTTTAGCCTAGTTTGAGTCCCTTATTAAACCAGTTTATATTTTTTACCTTATAACTTAAATTATTAACCTTATAACTTAGATTATTAACCTTAATCAAACAAAAATTTTATTAGGAATTTAATTATTATAATTATTAGAAAATAATAAAATTATTAAAAATAGAAAAGTAAAGAATTTTGGTTGGCCCTTTTCTAGTAATCTACTTCCACTTCCACCTCTATTAATGGTCTGAGTCTTTTCTCTCATTTCTTCATTCAAAGTATGTCCTGATGATGGATCCTCGTTGGGATTCGAAACGTCGACACTCGTTCTCTAGCACTGTGGATAATCCGGAAAACTCTTTAAAAAATGTATGTGTTTTTTTTGGGTTGTAACATTGGCTCCCCACTAGAAAAGGTTTCTTGGGTGGTATCATTGGATCTTGGTTCATAGCATTGGATCTTGTTTGAAGAGATTCTCAAGTAGCAACATTAGCTCCCTACTGGAAAATATTCCTAGGTAGCATCATTGGCTCCCCATTGGTAGTTATTCCAGGTGGTAGCAGTGGCTACCTGATGAATAGAGGGTGGTATATGAAGCTCCCCTGTGATTCTTCTTATTTATATTCAAGAATGTTTCAACAGATATGGGACGTGATATCATTATAGGATACTTTTGATGATTACATGATGTTGTTGGAATTTCTCCCTAGCTGAAATGGACTGTTAATTTGGAATCTCAATGAAAAATTCCAATCATGGGACTAGATCCCTCTTTTTGACATGACCAATTTTTACCTTTGAAACACTTTATTCAGTCATGGGAAAGTGGATTTTGAAGTGAATCCCACAGTTGCACAAATAGACAAGGTCAACCTAAGGAAAAATTTCCCCTCCAAAGTTGCATATAAATAAAAGTGACCTCAAGCTTATTTCAACAACAAAACACATCATTTAATATTCTCTCGCTTAATTTGATTGGTTCATACAGGTATGAGGCAGCCTTCTCTCTCTCATACATGCGAGGTCTCTTGGCATCTTTGACTGTAGCATTGAATTTTTTGTCTGGAAGACTTTGACCAACATTGACTTGGGTTTTTTTGGCATGGTTTGACTTCGTCCTTTGGAGGAAAATATTTTTTTATGAAGGCAACATTAATCAGCACATAAACCAACAAATTTTGGGCAGTTTTACTAGAGTTGACCCCAGGAAAAATTGCATCCTTTGACCAGCGTTGAATTTGACTTTTGGAGGAGAGTTTGACTTCGATTTTTCTGGGGTAGTTTTGTCTCTCTAGGCCACATATTTTGGCACAAAAATGAGTCATTTTGAGTTTTTTTACTAGTGTTTATCATAGGTTTGACATCAGAGAAAAGTGAAAATTGTTTACTACGTTTGACCTGACTTTTGTTGACTATTTTGGGTTGATTTTTACTAGCATTGGATACCAAATTTATGGGTTTTTGAGAAATATATTAAAGGCATATTTCGACCATTTACTTTGAATGTTTAGGGCATGTTTACTGATGTTTATTGTTGATAGAATTGCAGATGTTAACAGTTGACCATATTTGACTTTGGAGGATCATCTTTAATTGGTCATGGTTTGTCTCTACCGATAGTCAAAGTTTTCCTTTCACTCATTGTTGAAATTGGACTATTCTACTCTCTACTAAACATTTTATGACAATATAATCGAAAATTTGTTACAAATAGTTTTCCCCCTTGTGGGGTTTTTCCCTGGTATTTGACCAAAATAATTTCTCTTTTGATGTATTGATGGTCTCCTATTTATCGTTGCATTTACTGTTCTATATTCCATTATTGTTGATGAATGGAAGTATTAATTATTTTTGAAAATATTTATAATTGAAGAATTTAATTTAGGCTAAAGTAATTGATAAAACTTAGAGCAGTGTAAAAATTAACATGTCCCTGGAGTACAATTGGTTCCTAGTCAACTTGTACTAGAGTTTGGCCTAAAGGTACAGTTGGTTTCTAGCTAATATATTTCTTTAAATCACATTAATACAAGTAAATAATATTACAATCATCATTCCAAAACAAATTCTATACTCACATGAAAAATTAAGCTAAAAATTTTATCAACATTGTGTCTTTTCAAATTCCCTAAAAACATAATTCAACATCATATTCCAAGTAACGGGGAACTACATGGATTTCCATCATGATTATGTGAGGATCCCATTTCTTACATCCCATTCCACGTATCATTACCACCATACCATATTTTGAAAAAAATTGATTGATCATATTTTTTTAGCACATTAGCTTTACAAATATACTAAAACATAGTTGTGACAATCCTATTTTGAGATAACATAAGGGCATGTTTTTAGGGGAATTTATCAATTTGGATATCAAAAAAATATGGTAAAAACACTCACTCATTTTCAAAATAGATAATTCAGGACATAGTTGTGATAGAGTTAGGATAGTCAATTTTTGGATGCATAAATGGATAGCTCTTTCGAAACTGTTTCTATGGTATATTATAATATGAATAATATTTACAACTCAATTTGAATCACTCAATTTTGATGTCATATGATAAATATATGCCAAAAATACTAAGTTTTTTTCCTAAATATGCACTAATTAAACTCTATTTCCAAATATGTTCACTGGCATATTTGACTCATTAATTTTTTTCCCTTACAACTTATTTATATTGGAGATATCGACATGGAGTCTACGTTCATCTCCATTTGGAATCATATCAATCATTCATCAAATGAAAAATTTACATCTAAATTAGTGATTTTTGAAAACAGTTATGTCATGCAGGTTGTTCTTAAGAAGATTTAACATAGCATCTCATAGAATTTTTAAAACCTATTTCTACTAGAGATAGCCATATGAATCTAATTTATTTTGGCTTTGGAATCACTTTGATCATATATGAGACAAATAATTTATTAATAAAACACCATCAAGTAGTCTAGTTGGTCAGCATTACTCAGAAGGGATAAAAATTGAATTTATTTGTTCATATTTATTTGGATCGATTTTATTAACACTATTTGTGATTTATTTTTTCTTTTTCCATATGAACTAGGTGAAGAAGGATTGATCACATTTCTTCTCCCATGGTCTCATTTTTTATTGTAGATAAGAGTTAGTTTTCGCAAGTCCTTAGAAAAACAAAATGGTCAATCCACGCATAAATTTGTTGTTGAAGAAAAATTTGCAACTCTTAATACTGTATTTGAAATTATAAAACATTATTGTTGTGATTATGAACATTGTTGTTGCAAATATGGATCATTGTTGTTGAAAATCCACTACATCCAGAAGAGACATTTTTTATTCCTTATGGGTACCATGAATCAAATTTCAAAATCATGGAAGCTTTCCTTAATAGTATCTCAGCTAAAAGCAAATACAAAAAGAAAATTTCATCAAAATTAGAGATGAATCTAGAATAACAGGTTGAGTTGCACGGGTACCTTTAGACAAAAACATGAAAAATCTGTTGCAACTTTGGGATAGCTGGTAAGGATGAAGTAAAGACAAGAATTTCATAAATTAAGTGTCATTACTAAATTTCCAATTCCCTATTCATCTTGCGCATTCATCAATACCATGGTATGCCCATGCATTTCCTTCTTCCTAGTTCAAAATAATTGCATGATGAAAGTTTATTTCATGTGTTTATGTGAATTCCCTTGAAGCGTAATATTCTTCACTACCACTAAATCACAAATTCATCCTCATGATTTCCCACTTCCTGCTCATACCATCCCTAACCCATGCAATAAAGTGACTCAACTCACTTACAATGTTGAGTTACCTCATTTTCCTATTCTCTTCCATAATAAATTTGATGGTGGAAAGTTGTCTCAGGCATCATCATACCTTGGAATTTTTTTGTTAATTTGGAAGCTCGGGGAAAAATTCCCTCCATTAGGAAGTATTCCTCATCTAGAGAAGCCCCTACTAGCCCTTGGATGAATTTAATTTGGTTAAGGAAAAACATTATTTTTTAGGATAAACCCACATGTGCACAAAAGTAAAAGTAAGCCTAGGAAAGCTTATTCATCCTTCAAAGACACATATAAATATACCTTACTTGACATAAATTTGGAGGATCATCACACATAAATTCTCTTCTCTTAGAAGATTTGTACAGATCTAAAATTGTAGGTTCATCTTCACACGTACGAAGGAGAGAGAGTCACTTTCTATTGGCCGAATTTATCTTATTTTTTGGGACTTTGACAAGTGTTGGCTTTTTGGACTTCGAGCATGGTTTGACTAGGTTTTACTCTAATTTCATGATATGTTCGGAAGGTTGAGTTGATTGGGTGTTTGACCAAATATTTCAGGGAATTTTGACCAGTTTTTACTGAAATTACAAAACTAGGGTTTCTACAGATCAAAATTTGACTTTGACTAGATTTGGAGGGACTATTTTTGGATTATTTTTTGTTGAATTTGACCAACAAATAAGGTTGCATATTTTTACTATTGACCGAGTTGATTTGGAGGATTTTTTACCATTGACCATTGACTGTATAGGGCTACTACTTCTGTTGTTGACTTTGACCAAAATTGCAAGCTTTGACTTTATACAAGATTTGACTTCTTGGCTCATCTTTGATTGAATATCGATTGGTTGGTTTGGATATTCAAAGTTGTTATCTTTGACTCTTTTTTTATGAATTGGAACATTGTATCTCTTTATTGAAAATTTGATGACAATTCAATAAAAGAAGAATTTTGAAATGGTTTTCCCCCTTCTAGGGTTTTTTCCCCTGCCCTTTGACCAAACACTGTGTATATATTCTTCTTGGTTGTCTTCTATTGTGCATTGGTTTACTATTATATCTACAAATTCTTACTGTCATTGGAATATTTAATTTATAGGATAAATTTTATTTCGAATTGAAGAATATTTGTTGTAAGTGATTGTGCTAAGCATAAAAAATTGGAAAATTAACATAGAATCAAAGTTGGGATGAATACAAACCCAAGGAGAGAAGAGACAAGCAATCACCTTTGGAAATATTTAAAGAAAGATTATCTGACTTGGTCAATATTTATACCTCATACTTCAAGGGAGGAGAGAAGTTGAATGACTCATCAAATTTTATTGCTTGAAAAATCAGGTTGGAAGTGACCTTGGATGTAAATGATGTCTTGGAATATGTAGAAGGAAAAGTACATGAGCCTTCAGAAAATGCTTCTACTGCTATCAATTCCAAGTACAATAAAGGTGAGATCAAATCTAATAAAATAATTATTGATTCTTTGAGATATAATTTTCTTACTAACATTTCTAAGTTGAAGAAGTCCAACGAAACTTATGATAATCTAGTTAGGATGTACAAGGCCAAAAATTTGAACAATATTCTCTCCTTGAAAAAAAACTTAGGGATATCAAAATGAACAAGGGAGATATTGTGAAATCATATTTCATGAGGATATCCCAACTAAAGGATCAATTGTCAACTGTTGGAGAATTTATGTCTGATAGTGATCTGAAATTGTGTGAACAAAATATTTCTTATATAGAGATCGATAGTAGGGGCTTTTACTGGTTATTTCACCTTTACTAGAAAGGATGAAACCAGAAGCTTCTAGCCCTCTTACTGGCTCTGCCTAAAGAAATATAAGGTAAACACTAAATCGATCTGGCAATGAAAATATTTGTTTATGTTTGCAAAGTATTCATTAACCAAATTTTATGTGTGAATAATCAAGTTCAAGTATTCTGCAATGGAAGTAATGTGGTTTTAAGTGAAACAAATGAGTTTTTATCACTGTATAAATCTCATTGTGAAAATTGGACTTATTAAAATTTACTATTTAATGTAGTAAAATCTGGAATATAGCAGCAAAAATGCACAGCATAACAGTAGGCATTTGTTTAAGCAGTTCACCCCTCTCTTGGGCTACCTCTGCTGGGTCCAAAAGCAACCAAATAGGCTTTTCCCTCTTTCATTAATGCTCAAAATAAGTATTACACTTGGAAGAGAGCCTCAAAAGGCTAAACTAGCTGCAAATTCAGAAACAGAGGACTGAAAACAGTAAAAATCGACTATTCATTCACCTCAAATGGATGAGTATAGTCCAATACAGCTGATCTTTCACCAAGCCCTAGTGGCTCCACAAGAAAATTCGCTAATAAAATCATTGACAGAGTGCCCTGATGACTTTGCAACCTATCCCAACAGCTCCAGAATGCTTCAATACCCCAAAATCAAAAAACAATTCACTTCAAAAGGACTTCCCTAGCCAAAGTTATGACCAGTACAAGTTTTTGTTCAGTTACCCCTTGAAAAGCTCCACTAAATGTGGAGCAACTCCAGATAGCCCCGAAAAAAATGGAGACGGGCACTAAAATTGGGGGGACCGCCGAATTTACCACCGAATTGAAGGGCTGGCATATAAGCCCCTTGTGACTGCACCGAACAGAATTGTTTTAAAAACTTTGAGTTATCCGCGGGTTTGTTTAATGTTAAAACCATATGTTTAAACCACCGCTGAAATGCACGTGACCATGACCCACTAACTGTGTTATCCGCCCATGTTTAGGCCACGGTTCCGAGCGGTTGGTCCAATGCTGAGGGGGCTGGCCCCCTTTTCGGCCCCGCCCAATTTAGAAACCAACTTTAAATATATTTTCATTGCATAGTTTAACAAGAACCAATGTCATAGTCCAACAGTCGGACCACTCCGTTATCGTCCCGCCGACCCGGGGTCGAACCCTGCCGCATCCAAAATAATTTTAAATTTCCATTTATGTTTGACCTTGGGGCCACATGGCGGCCTCCGGGCTAGCCAAGTGGTGTCCTTTGATTGGCCGCCTGCGAAATATTCCGCAGAATATTTTGTGGAATATTCCATGAAATATTCCTAGAATATTCTGTGGAATATTCTTTTTTTAATAAAAAAATTTTATAAAGTCAAATTGGCCATTTTTTATTGAAATTGGAAAACTTCAAAGCTGAATAAATTTCTCATACAGCATTGGTTTTAAGTGTCGTTTGCGTCTATAGGATTTTTTTTCCGAGCTCTTTCCAGTCGTTCTAATTTGGACCCATTCTAAGCAGCTAAATTTTTTAGCATTTTTCCACAAAGGACTTGATCTCCTGATCACACCTCCCAAATGGGAAGCTTTTGGACCCCAAAAGCTCTCTGATTACTGAAAATGATGATGTGGAGACTGATTCTCCACTCTTCCACCCTTGAATAACTGAAATCTACCTGATTTCATCAAACGAAGCTTTTGAGAAAATCATAAACTGTCTCTGGAATCAACTGATCGACCCTTGCTAAGATTGATGGAGTCATGATGCAAATTATTAAAATTTGCAGAACAGCAATTGTAATCTATAGAAAACAAACCTTTTTCTACACTGATCAAACTTCCCAGAAGACTTAAAATAACTTTCACCTTGCAAACTGTTCCCATGGCGAATTCTACCATTCTGAAACCAACTTTTTCCCATGTTGAATTGTGTGTCCTTCTTGCTTGCACTACTTTGCTTTGACACTTCATTCACCGAATTGGCTGACCCAAAAGATAATTTTTGCAACATAACATCATCTTCTTTCAAAGACAAATTGTTATCAAACTGATACAAATCATTAGCAACATCATAAAAAGTTGAATGCTCAAAATCTGGTCGTTTCAACATTAATAAAGTTAGACTTTGACTTGCATTAACCAATATTTTCAATTGACTTGCATGGAGTAAAGAAGATTCCAGCTTCTTCTTGTGTGCTCTCACAATGTACTCTTTACCATATTTGAACAAGTGATACTTGTTTTCATGGCGATGAAAGATGGCCTTCCTGTCAAATAAGTAAGGACTTCCCAAAACAATACCTGAGATATCAAGCGGCACCACATCAAGTTCCACCGTGTCAATAAAGTGTGCAGTTATTGCAAAGCGCAATATGCACTTCCTTGAGACTTGCAAATTGGCATCCTTACATATCCATCCAAGTGGATAAGGCTTCGGATGTGGAATGGTCTCAAGTTTACACTGCTTGACCAAGTCTTCAGATATAAGATTCGCTTGTGACCCACTATCAAATAGTGTGTCAATTTTGGTATGTTTTGAAATTACCCTCACATGGAAAAGCTCTATCCTCCTCTTTTCTTCATGAGTATCTTTGTGACAATTCAAAGAGCTAGAACTGGGAGTTGTGTATTGCACCACTTCTTTCCCCTTAATGTTCTTTAAAACCATGGCTATGATTTTTGTCCCATCTCCTGAGTCTGACCCTAAGTCTTGCTCAACCGTTGCTACATTTTTCTCCTTTTCTTTGGTCTTGTTTTTATTCTTGTATTTTTCTGGTTTCAGTTCAGGATGAAGCTTCCAACAATGATCTTCATCATGACTTGTCTTCGAACAGTTCTTGCAAAAGAACTTTCCTTTTTCTTTTCTTGAATTTGCAATTATTTTCTTTCCTTTGTTTTTGAAATTACTATTCTCATCAAAAGTATTCTTTCCTCTAGCTTCTAAATGTGTAGCCTGGACATAGAATTCATCTAAGCTGGTAGGATTAAACATTAGAATAGTATGTTGCAGGTAATTGTGCAAACCTCCTATGTATTTCAACAAGGTGTCTTGACTTTGTAAGTCTACTCCAAGTAGAAGTGCTCTCCTTCTAAAATCTTGGGTATAATCTTGCAAATTTTGACTCTTAAGTTGCCTAAAATTTTTCCAATTCATAATTTCTTTCTGAATATGAGCAAGAGGATAAAATTGTTTCTTAATAGCAGTAATAAACTCATTCCAAGTTAGAGTTATCTTACCATGCTTTTTAATTTCCTCCCTAGTTTTGGCTTCCCACCAAACCAAAGCTACTCCATCCATTCTCAAAGAGGCTAATTGGATTTTTTTGTCATCATCATGCAAATTCTAAATTCTTAGATAGACTTCCAGCTGTCTAATCCAGTTATCCAATTTTTCTGCATTCACATCACCATTAAACATCGGCAACTCAAACTTCACATCAATCTTTAACAAAGGATTTCTAAGAGATGTTTTTGTTTTATGTGACTGATTAATAGAAGTAGAAGAGGATGAAGTGGAGGAAGAGGATGACGATGGAGATGAAGGATCACCATTTCCTCCATTCCCTTTCTTAGACTTATCATTGTCTTTTTTCCCTCCTGAAGAATCTCCTTCTTCTTTTTGGTTTCTAGACCTTTCTCCAGCAATCCTATCATTTCTTTCCTGGTATATGATCCTAACCATCTCAGTCATGTCCAAGAAAGCTTTTCTAAATACTCATTCTTATTCCTTGGGATCCATTTCCTCATGTACTTCTCCTTCTCTGGAAGACATGTTTGTGGTTGATTCTAAGGCTAATGAGGATGAAATGGAAGGTGGAGATAATGGCACCCTAGCCCTCCTTGGTTGAGGATTATCTTGTTCACTCACCAATTGACAGTAGGGGCTTTTACTGGTTATTTCACCTTTACTAGAAAGGATAAAACTAGAAGCTTCTGGCCCTCTTACTGGCTCTGCCTTAAGAAATATAAGGTAAACACTAAATTGATCTGGAAATGAAAATATTTTTTTATGTTTGCAAAGTATTCATTAACCAAATTTTATGTGTGAATAAGCAAGTTCAAGTATTCTGCAATGGAAGTAATGTGGTTTTAAGTGAAACAAATTAGTTTTTATCACTGTATAAGTCTCATTGTGAAAAGTGGACTTATTAAAAGTTACTGTTTAATGTAGTAAAATCTAGAATATAGCAGCAAAAATGCACAGCATAACAGTAAGCATTTTTTTAAGCAGTTCACCCCTCTCTTGGGCTACCTCTGTTGGGTCCAAAAGCCTCCAAATAGGCTTATCCCTCTTTCATTAATGCTCAAAATAAGTATTACACTGTGAAGAAAGCCTCAAAAGGCTAAAATAGCTGCAAATTCAGAAAACGAGGACTGAAAACAGTAAAAATCGACTATTCATTCACCTCAAATGGATGAGTATAGTCCAATACAGTTGATCTTTCACCAAGCCCTAGTGGCTCCACAAGAAAATTCGCTGATAAAATCACTGATAGAGTGCCCCGATGGCTCTGCAACCTGTCCCAACAGCTCCAGAATGCTTCAATACCCCAAAATCAAAAAAAAAATCGCTTCAAAAAGACTTCCCTAGCCAAAGTTATGGCCAGCACAAGTTTTTGTCCAGTTACCCCTTAAAAAGCTCCACTAAATGTGGAGCAACTCTAGATAGTCCCGACAAAAATGGAGACAGGCGCTGAAATTGGGGGGACCGCCGAATTTACCACCAAATTGAAGGGTTGGCGAATAAGCCCCTTGTGACCGCACCGAACGAAATTTTTTTTAAAACTTTGAGTTATCTGCGGGTTTGTTTAATGTTAAAACCATATGTTTAAACCACTGTCAGAATGCACGTGACCATGACCCACTAAATGTGTTATCCACCCATGTTTAGACCACGGTTCCGAGTGGTTGGTCCAATGCTGAGGGGGCTGGCCCCCTTTCGGGCCCCGCCCAATTTAAAAACCAACTTTAAATATATTTTCATTGCATAGTTTAACAAGAACCAATGTCATGGTCCAACAGTCGGGCCGCTCCGTTATCGTCCCGCCGACCCGGGGTCGAACCCTGCCGCATCCAAAATAATTTTAAATTGTCATTTCTGTTTGACCTTGGGGCCACGTGGCAGCCTCCGGGCTGGCCACGTGCTGCCCATTGATTTGCCGCCTGCAGAATATTCTGCAAAATATTCTGTGGAATATTCCATGAAATATTCCCAAAATATTCTGTGGAATATTCTTTTTTTAATAGAAAAATTTTATAAAGTCAAATTGGCCATTTTTTATTGAAATTGGAAAACTTCAAAGCTGAATAACTTTCTCATACAACGTTGGTTTTCAGTTTCGTTCGCGTCTACAGGATTGTTTTTCTGAGATCTTTCTAGTCGTTCTGGTTTGGACCAATTCTGAGAAACTAACTTTTTGAGCATTTTTCCACAAAGGACTTGATCTCCTGATTAGATAGAGAGTTGGTACAATGCACTTCAAGGTATTCCTCCAATATTGGATACATTCATTACAACTATAAGTAACAATGATAATTTCTTGAAATTTGATGAGCTCATTGATAAGTGTACTCAAGAAGATACTAGGATGATTTCTAGAGGGGGGATTAAAAGCATGAAGAAGGAGATCCCTTTGCATTTTTTACTCAAGGAAATAAAAGAAAAGGAAGAGGAGGTTCACCTAATTCAATAAATCTCGCTCCAACATCCAAGGATTCTAATAGAAGATCAAGAAGGTACAAGGATATGTTTAAATTTGAATGTTATAATTGTCACAATTATGGTCACTATGCTCAAGTCTATCCATAGAAGAGAAGAGCTCCAAGTTCCAACTACAAAAACAATAGGGCCTATAATAGAAGAATAAGAGATACTCCTGATTATCATGAAGAAGGTAATTTCTCCTCAAAAGATATCAAGGAACTCAAGGTTATATGGAAATAATGTAGTTTCTACTAAATCTGAATATTTTCTTATTTCTACACTTTCTAGTTCCTCTCCTCCAGATTCATTTGATAGTTGGTTGGTAGGTAGTGGGGCCTGTAGACACTTCACTGGGTATCGTGAAGTCCTCTCTAACCTTGTTGAGAGGGAGACTAATTTGAAATTCATTACTGGATACAACACTACTTATCCAATGAAGGGTTCTGGTTTTGTTTCATTTCAATTGGACTATGGTGAAATCGTACATCTACATGATGTTATGTATGCTCTAGGATTAAAGAATAACCTTGTATATATATCTTCCTTAGAAGAAAAAGGGATGAGAATTTATTTCATAAAATGAAAGGTACTCACATGTCCTATGGAATCCCGCATGAGGGTTGAATTCACCTTGGGATAAAGAATTGAAGGAATCTATAAATTCAATGGAATACCAATCTGAGAATTGGTACCTGATAGCAATCATCAAAGTGAGCTATGGCACCAAAGGTTTTCTCATCTTCACAATGAAGCTATGTTAAAAGTAAGGAGGACGGTTTCTGGAATGCCTGAGGTTCAAGATAATCATGATTGGGTTTTTCTGAGATGTGTCAGTGGAAATAAATCAAAGGGACCATTCCCTTATAGCAAGAGCAGGACCAGTGACATTCTGCAACTCATACATTATGACTTATGTGGACCCATGTCGGTGAAATATCTTGGTGGCTGCCTCTACTATATAAAAATTTTGGAGAACTTCTCATAAAAAACATGGATATTCTTCTTGAAGCACAAATTAGCCATTTAATATGTTCAAGGACTTCAAGGCTATTATAGAGCATCAAAAAGGGAAGAGAATCAAAGTCTTTAGGTATGCTAATGGTAGAGAGTTCATTTCAAATGAGTTCATTGAATTTTGCAAGAGAGTAGGAATCAAGAAGAAGCCCATCGTACCTTATAAACCTCAACAAAATGGAGTGGTTGAAATAAAGAATAGGATTATTAAGAAATCTTCCTGATCCATGTTTCATGATAAAAATATGCCAAAGTTTCTATGGGGTGAAGCTGCAAACATTGTATTCTATGTTAAAAATAGTACCCATCATCAAGCCTTGGGCGACAAGGCTCTCAAAGAAGTCTTCACAGGTGTAAAGCTCAATGTTGGAAACTTGTGTACCTTTGTCTTCCATGTATACTTTCATGTACCAAAGGACAAGAGGAACATGATGGAAACCACTAGAAAGTAAGGTACGTTTGTTGAATATTGTGAAAATTCTAATTCTTTTAAAATATATGTTTCTAATCAAAGTAATATTAAGTTTTTTAGGAACGTGACTTTCAATGAAGATGTTTCCCTTGGAAAAGCAAGGGACATTACTCCTCCTCCTTTTGAAAATAAGGATGATGACATGGACCTACTAGAAGGTCCTTCTATTCCCCAGGTTGAGATAGATGTTGTTGATGATCCCATGGACCCCTTGGATCCTCCTCCATGTGATCCTCCTACCAGGAAGATACCATTATGGATTTTTGATACCTTACAGGATGTTAAAATACATACTGATACTAGGGAAACTTTTAGAGAAAGTACGAAGCCATGTCCGTGCCAGGGTTATGTTGTAGCTATGAGCACCATCATACAGGTTGAGCCTCCCACATTTGAAGAAGTAGTGAAAAAGTAGGTTTGGAAATATGTTATGGCCAAAGAATACAAATATATTATGAAGAATGATGTGTAGGAAGTACTTCCGAGACCTAAAGGGAAGTTTGTTGTGACCTATAAATGGATGTACAAGATCAAGCATGGAGCATATGGAAGTATCAATAAATATAAGGCGAGGTTTGTGGCTAGAGGTTTCTCCCAGAAAGATGGAGGAGATTATGATGACATATTTTCACAGTTTCCTGCTATACCATCATTAGATCTATTTTGGCTCTAACTACTAGTCAGGAATAGACTCTTAACCAAATGGATGTGAAGACCACATTTTTACATGGCACACCCTAGGAATAAGTATATGTTGGGAAACCATATGGATTTGAAGTGTGGGATAGGAAGACTCATGTGTGCAAGCTAAATAAGGCACTATGTGGATTGAATCAAGCCCTTAGGGCTTGGTATGCCCGTATTGATAACTACCTCATGAAGCTAGGATTCATGAGAAGCCATGCCAACCCGAACCTCTACTTCAAAGTTGTTTAAGGTATGCCCCTGATTTTGGTTTTACATGTTGATGAATTATTCATGAGAGGTGGATATCCTTTGATTCTCGAGTGCAAGAGGGAGCTAGCCTCTTAATTTGTGATGAAGGACCTTGGATTGATGCACTACTTCCTGGGATTAGAAGTGTTACAAAGACTTGCTGAAAATTTCCTCTCACAAGGGAAATATGTGGTGAAATTGTTGGAAAGATTTGGAATGGTAAAATGCAAGTCCATGGCCATGTCGATGGAGATGAAATTAAAGAAGTTATGTGGAGAATTTGTTGGACCTAGCTTGTCGAATCCCTCTAAGTATCAAAATTTTATTGGGGAACTGATGTTCCTTGTGAATTCCTGTCCCGACATATGTTTTGAAGTTAAAATTATGAATCCATTTATTACTGAGTCTCTACATGCACATTGGGTTGTTGCTAAGCATGTGTAGAGATATTTACATGGGACCATTAATCTTATTCTAAGATATATTATTCAAGATGTTAGACTAAATGGTTACACTGATGTTGAATGGGCTTGAAATGTTACCAACAAGAAGAGCACATCAGGGTGTTGTTTTACCCTTGGATCGTCCATGATAGCATGGATGAGTAGGAAGCAGAAGTTTGTTCCTTTAATAAAGGTTGAGGCAGAATACATTACTACTAGCATGGCTAGCTACAAGGCAGTATGGTTGAGGAAGCTCTTTCGAGAGTTTTTTGAATAGGTTCTAGTTACAATAAAGATATATTTTGACAAAAAGAGAGGGATCCGACTAGTACAAAATCTTGTGTTCCATGAAAATTCCAAGCATATTGAGATCAGGTATCACTATATTTGAAACATGGTGTAGAGAGGAGCCAACGGACTCCATCACATTTCCACTAACAAGCAAATAGCATATATTCTTACCAAGGATTTGTTGAAAAGGAAGTTCTTCGTCATTAGAGAGAAGCTTGGACTGATGGATGTGAACCTCCCAATAAAGGGTCTCGGTTGATCGAGGACACTAAGCTATTCTCTTCCCCCTTTTTTTTCTCACGAGGAGAGTAATTAAGTTGAAGTGATCCTGGGGTTGAGGGACCTATGGACAGTAAGATGTTTGTGATACTTACTCCTTTCGATAAGTAATATCTTTCCTATTGTCACTCTAAGGTGTGTGTGATCCCTGTCATTTATGGCAAGTTAAGTATCTCCCCCTATCAAGTTTGGGCTTGACAGAGTATACCCCAGTATGCATCCTACCCACAAGTTGGGCTTGTTGGGATTTCCACCCATTTGGCCAATGGATGAGGATACTTAAGATGCTTGTGATCGTTACCTCTCATGCCAAGTGTTATCTCACTCAAGTAATGGGATGTAAGTGTTCTCCCACTTGGTTATTAAAGATGAAGGTGGTAATATAGAAAAATGATAGGATG
This sequence comes from Pinus albicaulis, assembly GCA_034641835.2. Lineage (NCBI taxonomy): Eukaryota > Viridiplantae > Streptophyta > Pinopsida > Pinales > Pinaceae > Pinus > Pinus albicaulis. The sequence goes on along the minus strand of JAXQQM020087655.1, from coordinate 122,782 downwards.
GATGTGATCCTTACCTCTCATGGTAATTTGTATCTCGCATATTGCTAATAGACAATGAGATGGTTGGGATACTTTCCCGATAATTTTTATCTCACCTATTGTCCTTGGATATAGGGTGGTATCTGGAGCTCCCCTGTGGTTCGAGAATGTTCAACAGATGATCAGAGACAATATATGACTTGATTCAACGATGACAATGATGAGACATTTGAAATGGGACTTATGATGCAGTCAAAAATTTCTCCCTAAGATGAGAGGGAGTGTTAATTTGGAATCTGAGGGGAAAATTCCCTCCATTAGGAATTCTTCCTCATCTAGAGAAGCCCCTAATAGCCCTTGGAATAATTTAATTTTGTAAAGGAAAAATATTGTTTTTAATGAGAAAACCACATGTGCAAAAAAGTACAGGTCGACCTAGGCAAGCTAATTCGTCCTCCAAAGGTACATATAAATAGACCTTACTTGACATCACTTTGTAGGACCATCACACAAACTTCTCTTCTCCTATATGGATCATATAACTCTAAAATTTCGTGTTCATCTTCACATGTGCGAAGGAGAGAAATTCACTTTCTTTTGGTCGGATTTATCTTCTATTTTGGGACTTTAACGAGAGTTGACTTTTTGGACTTGGAGATTAGTTTGAATAGTTTTGACTCTAATTTTATGATATGTTTTGGAGACCGGATTGATTGGGTAGTTTACCAAACTCTTTTAGGTAATTTTGACCAACATTAACCAAAATTACAAAACTAGGGTTTATGTAGGTCAAAGCTTGACTTTGACCATATTTGGAGGGACTATTTTGGGATTATTTTTGGTTGAATTTGACCAACAAAGGCCACATATTTTGATTGTTGACCAAGATAATTTGGAGGAGGTTTTACCATTTGAAATAGACTAGTTAGGGATGCTACTATTGTTGTTGACTTTGACCAGAACTGCAGACTTTGACTTTGGACCAGATTTGACTTTCATCAAATATTTTATTGTGGAACGATCAGTATGAAAGACTTTATACCCTGTAATGTAGTGTCTGAATTTATTAATAGAAAAAATTACAGCTAAAAAATCTTTCTCAGCAACGGTGTAGTTTAATTCAGCGGGTGACAAGTTTTTACTAATGAAGTAGATAGCATAGGATTTTTTGTCTTTTTCCAATCCTAAAGCTACACCAATGGCGATATCTAACGCATCAGAGGAAATGTGAAATGGCAGGGACCAGTTTGGTCCTCTCAAAACTGGTGCATGTACTAATTTTTCCTTTAATGTTTCAAATGACTGTTGGCAAGTTGTGGACCAAGAAAACTCACTATCCTTATCTTAAAGTCAAAAAAGGGCGGTAGCTATCCTAGAAAATTTCTCGATGAATCTCCTATAGTAGCCCACATGTCTTAGAAAACCTCTCATTTCCCTCTAATTTTTGGGTGCAGGAAGACTCAAAATTATTTATATTTTTGTGGGGTCAACCTAGATACCTTTGTTAGAAATTAGATGACCAAGAACTATACCTGCTTTTCACATTAATCTGCACTTTTTATCACTCAAAGCAAGATGAGCTTCTTGGCAATGAAGTAGCACAATTCATATACTTTTTAGGCCATCCTAAAATGAATCACCAAACACAAAGAAGTCATCCATATAGATTCCTACACACTCAAGGTCAGCAAAAATAGTCAGGGATTCCCTTTGAAAGGTATCCGTAGCATTACATAGCCTAAAGGGAAGCACTCGGTAAGAAAATGTACCCCATGGACATGTGAAAGTGGTTTTATCTTGATCCTCAGATGCAATCTATATCTGCTTGTAACCACTAAAGCCATCTAGAAAACAGAAGTACTTCTTACCAGCAAGGGTATCAAGCACCTGATCGATGAAAGGAAGGGAGAAGTAATCCTTAAGATTGGCTTTGTTCAGTTCTCTATAATCAATGCAAATGTGTCATCTCCCATATTTTTTTGGGACTAACACCAATTGGGAGACCCATTGGATGTCAGAAATAGGATAGATAAAATCATCATCCAAGAGTTTTTGCAATTCTTCTTTTACAACATCTCTTAGAGTTGGGTTCATATGCCTTTGGGGATGTCGAAAAGGTCGGGCTCCATCCTGAATATAAATATGATGAGTATAGTTTCAGGATGGATTCATTTCATATCTTCATAACCCCATGTAAAGGCATCAAGATGGTTTCACAACAAATTCACAAGTTACTCTTACGGGGATTAATCCAAGTCTTAACTGATATGCAAATATTTTCTTGGACTAATCTCAACAAGAGTGGTATCGGGTTCAAGGGTACACACTGGTATTGCTAGAGAAAGTGATGAGGGAGTTTGAGAATTGTGAATTTCCTGAAAATTCAGACTAAAAATTTGGCTCAATGACTCAAAATTAAGCATGGTGTCTTGATTTTTCAGGAAGTCATGTATCTCACTCTCCTATGAAAACTCAGCACAATGTTGTAACATGGAGACAGACTAATTTTCCTCATCACTATTGTAATTTTCAAACCAGGAGGTAACTCCTCAAATCAGAATATCTATTGAATTAAGAATGAACATGTATTTATACATGGAGGTGAGGCTATTGGGATTCATCTCCCAATGACTCTTGGCCTTCCTTATTTCCTAATATTAATTAATATACAATATTGAATATTCTCACCCAACACTAAGGATTAGGTGTCAACATTCCCCCCTTTAATCCGAAGGGGTGTTGGTGAGCCCAAGCATCGATCTGAACTACTCAAAATTTTCTCTTCCAAGTGCTTTGGTGAAGATATCAGCAATTTTCTCATTTGTGGAACAATGATGTAGATGGATGGTTTTGGCCTGAACATGATGTCGAATTAGATGGTATTTTGTATTGATGTGCTTTTTTTGATCATGGAACTTTGGGTTCTGTTAGCCATTGTTACGGAAAGTATTGTCGATCATGGTGGTGTGGAATACATTTGTTTCATCACCACCGTCTTCCGGGATTTTAAAACCACTAATTTCCTTTGTTGCTTCAGCTGCTGCCACATATTCTGCCTCGGTCGTGGAATCTGCTGGAACTGACTGTTTGCGTGATCTCCTTGAGACAGCTCCTGATCCAAGACTCATGGTGTAACCTGTAGTAGACACTCCTGTTTCTTTGTCACCATCAAAGTCTAAATCAGAGTCAGATCAGGCCCCAGGTAAACACTGCAATATTGCTTCCAATTGATGTTAGGTCCCATAAAATCACCTTAGCACTCTTTTTGCAGCAGACCAATGTCCTTCACAAGGTTTTGCATGAACCTTGAGAGGATTCCAACAGCAAATGAAATGTCAGGTCTGGTGGTGGTGAGGTAGATAAGACTTCCTACAAGTTGTCTATACTTAGTTGCATCCTCAAATTCCTTCCCTTCAATAGATGTGAGCTTCAAGTTTTGTTCCATTGGAGTGGTTAAGGGATTACAGTCATCCATGCCAAATTTGTTCAAGAGATCTCCAATGTACTTCTTTTGAGAAAGAAATATGAATTTAGGATGTTGAATTAATTCAATACCCAAATAGTAATGAACATGACCCAAATCAGTCATTTCAAAACCTTTCTTCAACTCTTTCTTCATGGATGCAATATAGCTCTCATTGTTTCCTGTTATCAAAAGATCATCTACATATACCACAAGATATACAACTTTTTTTCCAACTTTCTTAACAAAAAAAGTTGCATCATCAAGATCAAAATGTTTGAAGTCAAGTTTCAGAAGATGCTCGGTTAATTTCTCATACCAGGCTCATGGTGCTTGCTTGAGGCCATACAAGGATTTTATAAGCTTGCAAACTTTGTGTTCTTGACCCTTTACAACAAATCCTTCTGGCTGGGACATATAAACTTTCTCTTTTAGATCTCCATTCAAAAAGGCGGTTTTTACATCCATCTGATGGACTTTCCATCCATTCTGAGCTGCTAGGGCAAAGAGAGTCCGGATGGTGGTCCATTTTGCTGTGGGAGAAAAAGTTTCTTCATAATCGATTCCTTCTTTTTGTGCAAAAACCTTTTGCCACAAGCCTGGCCTTGTGCTTGTCAAGTGAGCCATCTACTTTATACTTGTTCTTGTAGACCCACTTACAGCCAATTGGTTTCGTTCCCAAAGGCGGATCAACCAGCTTCCAAGTGCCATTCTTTATCAAGGCATCATACTCCTTCTGCATCGCTTCTTTCCATTCATCATGAGAAGCGGCTTATTTGAAGGAAGTTGGTTCATGATCTGTAGACAAACTCAATTCACAGTTATAAGCAATATCCATATCAACAGGGGAATCAGAATTATCTACATCACCTTCGATTTCTTGAGTGGAACTTCTTGTTCCTGTTTTTCCAACCTCATGGGATAGACATTCTCCGATTAATGTTGTCAACCATTTAGAGGCAACTGCGAGATGGCAAGACTGCTCATATTTGAGTTGGGATTGATTCAAGATTCAATCTCCCAATTCTGTCAATCACATCATCCAATGTGTCATCCGTGGTTGTTTATTCATGTGGGGGAGAGAGTGCTTCAGGACATGATTCCACAGTTTGATTCAATATCGGAATCCCCCCTTCAAGATGTGGAATCACATTATCAAATTCTTGGAAAGACTTTGCATGTGTGAATCTATCCAGGCGATCAAGTTGCCGCTCAACAACCTTGTCACTCTTGGAAGATTCAAGAAATATGACATCTCTTGCTGTCACAAACTTCTTATTTGCTTCATCATAGAGACGATATCCTTTGGAGGTATTGGAGTACCCCAAGAAGATACATTTTCTGCTTCTAGCACCAAGTTTGTTCCTTTGACCCTTGGGTATCAAGGCATACCAGGTGGACCCAAAGACCCTGAAATGCTTTACCGAAGGAATGTGGCCATGCCACATTTCAAAAGGAGTTTTGTTTCTAATTGAACTTGAAGGACACCTATTCTTTATGTAAACAGCACATAGAACTGCATCAGCCCAAAACATCAATTTTACATTCTTGAAAAATAACATGGAGCGAACCATATTTAAAATAGTTTTGTTCATTCTTTCAGCTACACCGTTCTGTTGGGGATTATATGGCACAATTGTTTGATGTTTGATTCCATGTTGACGAAGATAATTTTCAAATTCGTTTGAAGTGTATTCTTTTCCATTATCAGTATGTAGAGAGCCAATATTAGTTTGTGCATCATTTTCAATCCATGCATGAAAATTCTTGAATGTTTGAAAAACATCAGACTCGTTCTTCAATAAGTAAATCCAACACATTCTGGTGTAGTCATCAATAAATGTCATCATGTATTTGTTTCCATTTGTAGAAGCAACAGGCATAGGGCCACATAAATCTGAATGAACAAGCTCAAGTTTTCTATGTGCTCTGAGTGTGAATCATGAAATGGATGTTTGCTATGCTTTCCTAGAATACAAGCATCACATTCCTTAGGTTTTATAGGAATTGTAGGCAGTCCATTAACACCATTTTTCTTCAAAAAATGAAGGCTTTCATAGTTTAAGTGTCCAAATCTAGCATGCCATAAAAGACTTGATGGGAATGTACCTTCATCATGATGTGAACTGAATGCAAAGTTTTGAGCATGAGAAGATGAACCTTTCAACTTCAAAAGTCTCCCTTCTTCTATTCCCTCCATGAAAAGTGAGTGATCTGATGCTTTTCTGACCTCTGCCTTGCCATCAAACAAGTGAATGGAGTGTCCTTGCTGGCGGATTTGGACCAAGGACAACAAGTTTCTCCTCAACTCAGGGAGGTATAGAACCTCATGTAGGATATGATCTGGAAGACCAGGCAGTTTAAGCCTGACTGTGCCAAGCCTTGATGGCTTGAGTTTGGATTTATCTGCGAAATATACTGCTCCATCAACTTTGTCAGTGAATTCTTCAAAAAAATCTTTTCTAAATGTCATGTGACATGTTGCTCATGAATCTAGCAACCAATCATCTCTCCATGAAGTAAATGAAACATCAAATAGGTTTTCAGTTACTCCATTGTTACAATGTGCTAGAACAGAATGAGCTGATTCAGGTGCTTTACCTTTGTCTTCATCATTAGTTTTACCTTCGTCTTGATTTTTACGCTCAATTTCTCCCAAAATTGTTAAAATTTGGATGCATCATGTCCATCTTTGGCCATGTTACGTGAAAGGTTATATTTTATTCATAATACGCCCCCTTCCCAGCAAAGTTTCTTCTTCTCGCCTCTTGCCACCTCTTCCTGCGGATAGATAAGGTATAATCTTTTCTTTATGTGCAAGTGTCATAGCCTCTTGGGAAGGCAAGTTTCTCATCTTCACAAATCTTTCTCTCCTCGCTTTTCTCAGTGTATCAAAATTGATATGCTCAAAATTCCACCCTTTACAAGAACTAGAAAATAATGTGAGTAAGTCAGATATAATGACTTAACATATGCTATGAGAGGTATGTCCATTTTTACACCAGTGCTATCAATATCATGCATGATCGATCTAACTTCTGAAGCTAAGGCAAGGGGATCATCATTCTTCATTTCAAGACTGAACAGCTTAATCATCAATTGAACATTTTCTAATTCTGAATGTGAGTCATAGAGTTCTTTTAGCTTGCTCAAGGCATCATAGGCATTTGAGAATGATGAAATGTGGTGACTCAACTCTTCATTTACGGAAGCTGCAATCAAGGCATAGGCCTTGCAGTTCTTGTTTTCCCAAGTAAGCGACTCTTTAATAAAGTAAACTGTTGATTAATTTCATTACAGTATCTAAGGAATAAGTTCCTTTCACAACTATTAAAGAAAGCTGATGACGGTGTTGTCTTCAAGAACGTCAAGATGGATTCTCATTTCTTTGGGAGAACCACCCCAACAATAGGAATGAAGAAATGCATTAGTTTGCTACAGAAAAATTGTACAATTTCAATTCTGGAGATTTTCTCAATTAAAGGGGACAAAAACAACACGGAAAATATACTGAATTTTAAAAAAAGTTAACTACTAACAAAAATAGAATTATTTTAAAAAAAAAAAAAAATGTTTTGAAAATTGTATTGAAAGTATGGTAGGGGGGGGGGGGGGGTATTAGGGAGAGAGCAATATTACAAAAAGTGTATTGTATATACAAAGACAGAGGGCGGTGTATATATATGAGTGAAGTGGTATTCAAACAGTGAAATAAACAACGTATTAAACATGTAAGGCGATATAAAATATGGTGATTTGTTAATAATGGTGGGCGGTATTGAATTGTGTGGGCGGTATATAAAAGGAGTGGCGGTATTGAATATGGGAAAGCGGTAATTGGGGATTAGGATAGCGCTTTTGGAAATGATTTTTTTATGAGGATTTCTTTGATATCATGGAGTAAAGGTTCATTTACAAAAATATTCCTAAGATCATAAGCCAAGCTAGACTCAAGAATGGGGTCATTCCTCTCTGCAACTAGCCTCTCTGGATAGGGAGGCCGGTTTGAAGAGGATGGAAAAGGCTCAAAAGGTGTGAGAATGGGTCAAATGATGGAATATCTCACAAAATGGTTAGGATTTTCCTCCTCACCTTTCTCTTCGATAATCACCATAGGTTGCTTCTACTTTTCTGAGGTTACTATCCTCCTCGATCTCAATTGGAGATCATTGACTCCAACTGGAATAGACTGATATCTGGATGGAAAAAGAGGGTTCATAGGATGGATAATTTGTACCACTTTTTTATTAGGATTTGGTATGGGTTGGGTAGGCATTTGAGGAGGTTGAAACAGTGTAGGAAAAGGCAATGGTGGCATCGGTTGACTCAGCTAAGGTAATGATGGTTGTGGCATTGGGTAAGGTGCATATTTTGGCAGGTATGATTGCATCAGTGCAGGATAGGAATGGTGTGAATGGTTTGGCCCTCTCCATCCTTGTTGCAAGATTGGGAGGTTTTTCCATATTGATATTGGTTCCCATGCTGCCAATTTTGAGAGTGAATATTTTTAGGATAGGAATATGGATGTGCGTTATAACCAAAAAAATGTGGTGGAAGTTTAGGAGCCATACTTGTACTTACCTGAGGCCATTTTCTTCATGCTCCCATAGCATGCAATTATTTGGCATCGTATTTTTCTCCCTCAAATATAGCTTTCAACGCATGTATGGAAGGACATTTCTCAGTGGCATGGTTCTCTTCAAAAATTTCACATTTATTAGTTCCTTTGACATCAAGAGGAAATTCTCTTAAAAGATTTTTTTCTACATTTTGGACAAAATATAGATAATGATTGTTGTTCCTCTACAATTTTTTGCTGAAATTTCAAAGAGTCTATTTGTTTGCTAATAGTATTCATTATTTAAATTGTCATGTTATCCATTTTTTTCTCCAATCCAACAATCATAGCATCAGTAGATTCGGTTTTCTTATTTCTATTTCGAAATCCTTTACCAGATTATATTGATTCCTTGAGAATTTCTTGCAAAAGTCACAGATTTGATCAAAATGTTTGTGGGAAATATCTCCTTGTCCTAACAAATTTAAATTATTCCTAGAATCATCAATAATTCCACGTAAGAACAACGTCCTAATGGTACTCAGATCAAATTTGTGTTTTGACTTTTGAAGGATATACAGGAATATCTCTAAGTAGTCCTCTAGAGTCTCATCATCATTTTGCACAATAGTAAATATTTCATATTGAATATATCTATTTTTACAATATTCCTAATATTTTGACAAGAACACCCTCTTCATCCGGTCCCAAGAAGCTTTAGTGTTTTCCCCTAGTCCCATGAACCAGCGCAATGTTGCATCCTTGAGAGTTGCGAGAAACAAATTTAATTTCTGAGCATCAGATGAATAATCATAGCTCCTATACAAAATATCAAACTCAAATAGAAAATATTTTGGGTCTTCATGTACCTTACCATAGAAATGAGGAAGAGTTGATAGTAGTATATTCTTCATTTGCACAGTTACATCAAGATCCACAATTGGGAATCCGAAAGTGGATTATTCCTCATTATCCTGATTTTTTCCAGTACCCTCAGCATGGTCCTCATGATATTCCATTATTGTTCCTCCAATCGAACCGCTCTCAACAGGCTGATAAGGTGGACTATAGGTTCCAATAGTCTCCTTCTTCCCCTTTGTGGGTTGTGTCACACCTGGACTACTGTTTCCAGATTCCAAGTGGCCAGTTCATGTGTGATGAGCCTAGGTTTATTTGGACTTTCTACCTGCAAAATAAGGCCCAATGTGAGATTTAATTTTAGATTTATCAGTGTTTCATTGCCCTTAGTGGGCTTCGGACCCCTACCTCTTTTAGGCATTCATTTCAAAAAATGACAAAACAAAATTTCAATAAAATGCTGTAATTTAAAAGTAACTCAACACCTAAAATTCCTTCAATCAATAGAAGCACACTGAAAAAAAAATAATAGCAAACTTACCCCTATTGCAGAAAAATGGGAAATTATTAACAATTCAAATCGCCTCCCTGACAACGGCGCAAAAATGTTGGGTGCGGGAATCGCAGTTAAGCAAACTCCTTTAAACACTTAATTGTCAACTTGGGGTTCATAAACTTAGAGACAAACCATAGGAAATACCAGAAGTGGTATGAAGTTTTCCTATTTCTATTACTACTTCTTAATTGAAATATTTCATAATCAAACAGAAAATTCATAAAGGCAATTTACACCAAAGTAATTATAGTGCTGGAAAGTGAAAGAATGCATTTGTGATGAAACCAAATAAAGTAACTTTCACACTGCTGCAAAAAATCTTAATTAATGAATTAAAACTCTATGTTTATCCTTAGTACAGATGCTGGAAATTTAACAAGTGGGCCCTTGAAAACTCTATGTACTCATGTAATCTGCTTGCACTAGTACAGGTACAAAACATATGTGTGAGAAGTATATTTTACACTTATACCGGAGACTTATGTATTCATGTAGGAGCTCTAAGCCTCAAGGCTTTGATAACTCTGATCATGTAACAAGACATTGGTTCTTGTATCGGAACAAAGCTTCTGACACCAAGTTTTCCAATTACTCATGGAAAAATAAAAGGGGGTGTTAACTATGAAAGGAATTGCAAATGCGAGCAGAATTCTGAAATAACTTGCACACACAAAAGAATTCTTCAACCAAATGAATATCGCAATGGAAATAAACCTTTAAGATGAAAAAAATCTTCAAAACCAAAGAAAACCTTCTTTAGTCAAAGGAATTTTGCATGCAATCATGTCTAACTCAAAAGTGTTCATTGTAATATTTCAGATTACTTTTAATCCTTTTCCTGAAATCATGAGGTGCAGGCATAGATTAATATATTGCAACATCGTTCTTTTCCATTTCATGAAGTCATCCTTAATATTTAGGACTTTAACTTTTAATATTAGAAATTCTTCTCTCTGATGATGAACGCTTACTTTGTAGAAATATATTAAATTCGTATAAAGGAAAAAAAATTAAATAACTTGTTGTAAATGAACTAGAAGACCAAAGTGCAGAATCCTACATGCACTAATGTAGGAATAATCTATCTTCATGATCCAAGCGAAATTAAACCAAGATGGAAATAAATTACAAAAGGTAAATTAACTTAATTAACTTTCACACAACAGATCCGTTCACACTTTGACTGTTAACAAATAAATCAAAATTCTTATATAGAAATGAAACTAGGATTTAAACCACGCTTTTGCAAATAAACAAAATTAACACACACGCCTTTACAATGATGAAAGCGAGAGGGTAAACGAGTTGGGTTGGCTGGCCCCTAGCCAACCAACTCGTTTCCCATTTTAGGAAACGTAAATATTCAGCACTTAATAACGCATCAATGAAATATTAAAACACAGAGTGAGAATAACATGGTGCAACTCCTTGTATTAATTCCAATCAGCAAATATACATCATGAGTTCCAATCTAGCCCAGAACGAGGGTGAAAACGAGATTAAAATTTGATCAAAATTACAGTTGCACTACTATCGCTATCGCTTTCCTAGTTCTATCTAAGAGCTATACTTTATACAACCCTTTCGACCTGTGGCCATAACGAAAATTACACAATTGTTCCAAATTGAGCCTTTCGACTGAAACAAAATTACAAAAATAAGCCATCGTCTATAATAGGATGCAAACTAATCATTGGCCGGTGACTATCTTTTACCATATCCCTGACTATCCTTCGCTTGAGTTCAAATCTGGATGACCACAACTAAACTGGATGGCGTGGACCAAGATGCCCGTGTTAAATGATTGAGCTTTTGCGGAGATCTCAGAATGGATAGTTGCAAAGGGTGAGGGAATCTTCCTGCACTAGACCAAGCTAATACGATGATTAGTACTTTAGCTCATCAAATACTTTAGGAAAGTATATATGAGTTGCAAGAAATTTTAGGGGCACAAAATCTATTTAAAATGATTAATTAATCACTTAGTAAACCTTAAACATGAAATATAAAGCTTATGCAGGAATAGGCAGGATTCTTGGACTAGTACAGGAATAAGGATCTTTATGAAGATAAAACAGGGGTTAATGATTAGGCTTTTGTAGTAGGAAGGGGGTAAAAATGAAACATTTTCAGCCTACCAACAAGTACTAAGTTGCATGAGGACATGCAACATTTTCAATTGGGGGGAGAGGACAACCCTTATAATTGGAATCCTTTTACACCCTCGTTTCGCTATTATTATTTCCTTATCACTAGTGTATAACCCTGTATTATTCCATTTTTATAATTGTATCACAAATTTAGACATAAAGTGTTTTCCATTGCATTTCCTAGTATTTTATATTTGAATTTATGGTTAAACATTAGAAAAAAATTGTTTGCATTTATATTTGAGTTAATTTTCAAGGATGATGTGCCAGACAAGTTTTTGTGTAGGTTGTGATGTTGTCATAAGGGATTATTTAGTTGTATTTTCTACAATTCAAAATTATGTTGTTTCAACTTCATTTCATGTTGTTGTTGTAACTCCTGGTGTTGCAACTTTCACAATTGTAACTCCGAACTTTTTTGTTGCAACTCCCGTTGGTGCAAATCCCACTATTGCAACTCTAAACTCTTTTGTTGCAACTTCCCCTACTGCAACTCTAGTTCAAAATGTTGTTGTAGCTTCAGTTCACAATGTTGTTTTAAATCCCCCTGATGCAAATCTAATTTAAAATTTTGTTGTAGCTCCAATTCACATTGTTGTTGCAACTCCATCTCACATCATTTCTGCAACTCAAGAATTATGTTGCAGTTAATTTCTACAAATCTTGGAACCACGAGTCACACTAGAATTATGAGCTAGTGGAATCTTGAGTTTTTGTTGTTACATAATTGTTATAATATTATTTCAACTGAGGTCAATACTAGACATGATTAATTGAGTTGTTGATAATTATTTTAGAATCATGTATGAGTCCTTTATTGTTTTCTAATTATTAGAAAACCACATGAAAGATTTGTGGAGGCATATTTATTATTTTTTAATTGTTAGAAAACAATATGAGAAACTTGTGGATCTCATTTATTTGTAGTTATTTTATTTTTAAACAAATTTTATGTATAAAAGGAGTTTCTCTTTCATTTAATAGGGGATGAATCTTAGAGCATTGTACAAATCATAATGAAATAATTAATTATTAAGGTTTCATTTTAATTGTATATTTTAACAAGTGCTGGTAAATATTTTTTCTATGGAGGTCGAGCTCACTCTAATAGAATAAAGTGTTGTATAATTTAGGTAGTTCTCTTTTTTTAGTTGTGTAATTTTACTTGTTTATTTATTTATTTACATAGAATTTATTTGCTTCTATAATTAATTTTTGTGTGCGTGGTTGTATCTATCATGGTGATTTGAAATAAACATGTTTTAAATTTCTTGCTAGACATCCTCAAACAAACTATTTGCAACATTAAGAGTGCTTCAAACTCATTAAACTTCACCATAAGTACAAATGTATCTTTGGTTTTGAAATAAATAAATGATATCATATCATTGATTTATTTCAAAACTAAAGATACATTTGCACCTATGGTGAAGTGTGTGTGTGTGTGTGTGTGTGTGTGTGTGAGAGAGAGAGAGAGAGAGAGAGAGAGAGATTTAATTGGTATACCTTAGGCAATCGTAAGCAATAAGTGGTATCCTCTTCACTTAGGTTCAATTCCCACAAGTGACATGTTGAGGTCTTAAGGAGTATATTGTTGTAATTTCCTTAAGCCCTATGTTGATAGAGCCTTGAGATTGTACCATCTGTCACATGAAGGGGAAGTTCCCCATATGTTTCCCCAGGATATGTATCCCAACGTGCACACACACACACACACACATAAACACTAAAATGCAAGCTTCTACATGTGTTGACAAGGAACGTGTCCCATATCTTAGGAGACACAACCTCAATGTGGAGACAAAAAAAACCTCGACTGCTAAGGATGTTCGCTAACTTATTGAGGACATTTCACCATTTTTTTATGTCTCCTCCTTTAAAAAATATCTACTTTTTGAAAGCATGTAATTAAATAAAATAATAAAAATAAATAATGTGAACATAACAATGAAACCTAAAGCATCAATAATAGGTCCTAGTTATTCTACCCAAAATCCCTAATTTCCCCTCATTGTGCACTTTGCCACTTTTTATCCATGAAAATAATCATATCAAGCACCTCCCCTTATCCCAAATATGTTACACAAGGTGAACTAGATTAGTCAACTTAGGCTAAAGGTTGCTATAAAAATATACTCATTAATCTTAAGAACTCACATTTTATTATGAGAAATTATCGTAGGTGGAGAGGATAACATTGCTTCTCGGCCACCTTAGTTATACCAAATTAACAATTGTGGAATTTACCACTTACCTATTGTGAGTGGCAATAAGAAACTAATTGGGATTTTTCACACCTATTTTTTGTATAAATTTTTTAGAGATGGTTTATGATATCTATTTAAGGGTATAGATTCTCCATCTAAATGCTCTATCTTCACTTGGACAAAAAATTTTACTATGGAAAAAAAAAGAACAATAAAACAATTTTTCATTTGCGTACATCACATCATGTCATTCTAATTATTTCATCTTTCTTTATTCCAATATCCCTATCACATCTTCAAAGATTTTAAAATCCAAGAACGTCAACAAATTTTAAGGAGATAAATCCATTGAAGCATTTCATTTTAATATGAATTGTTAAATATTATATTAAAAATACAAAATAGTAATAAAGTTTTTGTTCTTAAAAAAAGTTGCTTCAACCTAACAAATCTACCCATTACTGCCCAAAATCTAAAAAACACCTATTATAACTCGCTAATTATACCACATAAAAAACTAAAAAAATAAACATTTATTTATATAAAAATGGTAGGACAAAGAGGTTAAAATAAAGAATGAATTCATGGTTTCTTCTAAAACACATCAAATTTTCATTTTTCCCATGTTGATCCTTGTGTTTCCAAGAGGTCTACACTTTGTTCTCTACTCCTAAATATTGCGTGGTGATTAAGCATGTCCCATGTAAGGATTATTTAAAAGAAAAATTAAATTGAATAGGAGGAATCATAACCGAATTTGGAATGAAAATTTGAGATGACATACTATGAACAAATTTCTCTATAGATTCAACCTATAGTGATCTCTCCAAATTTATACTAAGCTACATGCTCACGAATGCAAGCTCTTTTCCAATTCAACCTATTAATGATCCCATCAATGCGATCATTGATTACTCCATATTCCACTTCACCTACCTCTTTTACATAATATTCTACACCCTTAAATACTTCAAGTCAAATTCCAAGCATTGGTTACACTCACACGGCTGCACATTGGAGGAGGAGGTCAGCTTCAGCCACTAGATATAATTTTTGTTTATAATGATGGAACCACCATTTACATTAAACCTTAGAAAGATATGATAATCAATATTTTTTACTAAGAAACCCAAGAGACTCCTTTGTGTATTGACCACATCCATAAAGAAAAATATAAGGAATCAGGTTTTCTCAAAAGCTAGCAAGGGAATCTCTTCTGTACAATTTGAGCTACCCAAATAATTCAACTACAGTCAAACCCTAGTGAAAACCCTACTAAATTTATATAAGATATTGTCTCCTCAAACAAACAACCCACATTTATTGCCCCATCTAAATGGTCTCCAATATATAATAACTTGCATGGTTCTAGTAGTGATAACCAATGTCCCAATTCATTGATTCATTTACATTAGAAAGTGGGTCTTTACATCATAACTACACATACTTGTAAATAGTTGGAACCTTGAACTCCTAAGTGTTTAAATATGTAACTTGGTTCAATCTTCATAAATATGAAATGTACTCTTGATTCTTGTATATTGTAAAAAGAAATAAAAAATATTATTTTTATTTTTTGTAGCATGGGGATCATTTTATTTATAGTTCAGGCGCCCATTGATTGCTTCTAGGGTTTATTATACAATCAAAAAGTAAAGAGTCATTTTCATATGAAGAAGGCCCCATTGGGCATCATGTAAGATGTGAAAGAATATTTTTTGTATTTAAAGTTTCAAAATACCCCTCCAAGACCAAGTTGGTCTCGTAGCTAAGAAGTCGGCCACATTAGGGCATGTCGTCCTCCTTCGAAGCCTATGTATAGGAGAGAACTCAAACTCCTATGGACGCTCACTCATTCCTCATCATCCAAGAGAAGAAGAAGCAGAAGAGATACAAGAGAAGAAGGATAGAATTAATAAGGATGATTTTTTTGGGTTGATACTTTCTCTCACACACATGTGAAGATAAGGTTAGGTTTTTGAACCTACAAGGTTTAAATTGTCAAGTTGCAGAAAGAAAGTCAAAATTGGTAAAAGAAATGACTCTTAGGTCACGTACTAGCCCTATAAGGAGAATCAACCCAAGAGAAGGATAATTTCCCTCTCACGTGTGGAAGCAACAACTGTTGCAGTGGCCAAAAATTTTATACTTGTAGTGGAGGCTGAAATTCTGTAGCTGGGGGTCAAAATTGTGTAGTTGGAAGATATTTTTATGGGCTTGACTTGGATAGAAGAAGCATCTCATCAAGAAGGTCTAGCTTAGCCTTGGAATGGTATTGGTCTTAGTCTAGAGGTCTTAGAATTCATAATTTGAAGAATCTATAAGAAGAGAATATATTTGTGGATTTTCTTCTTAAGAGGAGAGGTTTTGGCCCTGGCTTGCAGCTTACATCATGCGTTCTTGTGTATTGTTTATATTCATGTTTTTCTTAGTTTTTTGAAGATAAGAACAACATAATAGTAATTTAAGAAGATAATAATCAATAAAAAAGTAAAAATACATCACAAGAAGTTATCAAGTATAAGAGAAATCACCCTAATTATAGCCCTATTGATTTCTCATCATGGATTCAAAGATAAAGTTGACAAAGTTCATGATGCAGATCACTACATATATGAATAATTCATTGAAGCAATTTTCTATGATGGAAAGTCATCTAAATCAAGGGATCAAATCCATTTTGAAACTCCTATTATCTATCAAGAATCATATGACCAAGACTTCTACTACAAAGGAAAAAGTGTTATTCTCAGCACTTACAGGTACATTTGAAGATGATAATATATGGGTAATTGACAATGGATCATCCATACATATGAGAGATGAAATCAATAATCCTAAAATATATTTAGGCTCTGCAGCCTATATGAAAATTTTTATTGAAGCAGAACCATCTACCTTTGAAGAATTTATCAATCATCAATAATGGAAATATGTTATGAATGAATAAATTTTAATCAATAAGGAATAATGGAGTTTTGTAAATTTTCCTAGGCCGAAATAAAAATATGTGGTGACTTCTAAGTGACTCTACGAGATTAAACATCAAGCATATGAAAGTATTGACAAATATAAAGAAAGGTTTGTGGCTAGGGATTTATCCCAACAATAAGTCATCTATTATGAAGAGAAATTTTCACCTACAGCTAGATACACAATTAATATACGATCGTTGGTCTCTTTGGCATCATCTATGGGATGGAACATCCATCAAATGGATTTCAAGACAACATTCTTGAATGGTACTATCGATGAAGAAGTCTATATATAACAACCCTTGGTATTTGAAGTGAATAATAAAGAGACTCACGTCTGCAGGTTGAAGAAGGAAATTTATGGCCTCAAGAAAGATCTAAGGGATTGGTATGCAAGGATGGATACATATCTAAAAATATTGGGTTTTTCAAAGATTTTTTTAATATGAATATCAATATCAAGGTAGTGAAGGATTAACTCATAATCATTCTTCTATATGTGGATGATATTCTCATAACAGGTGTGGAAGCTCATATTCAAGAGTGCGAGAATAAATTAGCTGTAGAAATCAATATGAAAGCTATAGGGTTGATGCACTACTACTTGGGGTTGGAATTTTGGAAAGGACCTGTTGAAATATATTTGGTTCAAGTTAAATATGTGATTAAGATGTTGCAAGGGTTTGGCGTGATATAATGCAAACCTATGACAACCCCCATGATCACAAATTTGAATAGGTTGAGAAGTTTTGATTCAAGCCCCGTGGATCCTAAAAGACATATACAATTGGTTGGCTCTCTAATGTATCTTGTGAAAACTCAACCAGAAATTTGCTTTACAATTAACAGCCAAGCATATACTGAGATATCTTCAACTAACAAACCATTATTGCATGAGGTATGATAGAAATAATTTTGTCAAATTGATTGGGTATACATAATTGGGGAGGAAGTGAGATAGATGGAAGAATCACTATTGGAGGATGTTTTAGCTTGGGATCCTCTATGATATCATGGATGAGTAGAAATAAAGAGAATTTCTTTTAGTAGTGTTGAAGCTAAATACTTTGCAGCATGTGAAGTTAGTAGAGAAGTTGTCTGATTGAGGAATTTGTTGTCCGACTTGTTTGAAGGACCAAGGGACCCTACAGTTATACATTGTGATAACACCTATTACATAAGGTTGTATGAATACCTAGTATTCCATGGAAAAACAAAGCACATAAACAACAAGTATCATTACAAACAAAAGTTGGTGCAATATGGAGTGTTGAAGCTACAGTATATCTCCACCGATGAGCAGGTAGCTGACATTTTGGCAAAACATTTTTGAGATAAGAGGCTTGTGTATTTGAGAGACAAGCTTGGATTGGTTGATATCTCCTCCCTAGTTGAGAGGGATATATATACACATCGTTATTGTCTTCACTTTGTGAAGAAAGAATGTAGGATTTGGTAAGCATATAGTTTCTGATACTCTTTGAGGACTAGGTAGGGCATCCAATAGGTAAGATTAGTCGAAGATGAAATAAAGTTGAGGATGTGTTATTCCAAGATAGGAATTGTCCTAAAAGGACATACATTGTGAAAATTTGGGTGGGGTAAGTGCCTTAAGATACATTGATGATGGTGTATATCAGTCATTGCCTCACCATCATTGTGCTCTGATCTTGTGGAGAGATAGAGTTCTTAGTCATGGCCTTGCTATGTGACAATGTTGGTTGGTATGATGAGATGCAATGAGATAAGCTAAAATAATATCTTATAATATGGCTTACCAATCCAACTCTTATTATGAGATCTCTTCATTATGATAATTTCCATCTACCATTATGAATACCTAACTAATTAAGAGGGAGCGTTGGAATATGTAACTAGGATCGGTATTCATAAATATGAAATGTACTCTTGATTCTTGCATATTGTAAAAAGAAAGAAAAAATATTATTGTTAATTTTTGTAGTATGGGTTTCATGATCAAGAAAATTTTATTTATAGGTCAAGAACCCATTGAGTGCTTCTAGGGTTTGTCATCGATTCAAGAATTCAATAGTGTCATTTTCATATGAAGAATACCCCATTGGGCATATTGTAACATATCAAAAGAATTATTTTTGTATTTAAAGAGTCAAAATAACCCTCCAAGACCAAGTCGGCTTGGAAGCTAAGAATTTGGCCTCATTAGGGCATGCCATCCTCCTTGGAAGCCTATATATATGAGAGAACTCAACCTCCTATGGACACTCGCTCATTCATCATCATCTAAGCGAAGAAGAGGTAGAAGAAAGGAAAGAAAAGAAGGATAGAATGAAGAAGGACGAATTTTTTGGGTTGATACTCTCTCTCTCTCATGTAGGAAGATAAGGCTAGGTTTTTGTAGCTACAAGGTTGAAATTGTCAAGTTTTAGAAAGAATGTCGAAATTGGTGAAAGAAATTACTTTTAGGTCACCTACCAGCCCTAGAAGGAGAAGCAACCAAATTGGAGCAAGGAAAAATTGGACGCCCTAATTTCCCTCACACATGTGGAAGCAGCAATTGTTTCAGGGGCCAAAAATTGCAGACCTCCAATGAAGGCCGAAATTTTGTAGTTGGGGGTCAAAATTGTGCAGCTCGAAGAGATTTGACTGGGTTTTACTTGGATAGAAGAAGCACATGATCAAGAAGGTTTTCCTTGGTCTTTAAATGATATTTATCTTTGTATAGAGGTCTTGGAATTCATCATTTGAATAATCTATAATAATAAAAGAAATTTGAGGGCTTTCCTCTCAAGAGAAGAGGTTTTTTCCAACATCTTGTTTTCTTGTGTACTATTGATCTTCATGTTTTTGGTAGTTTTTCGATGATAGAAACAACAAAATAATAAGTGAAGAAGTTAATAATCGAGAAAAAAAAGGTAAAAATACATCACAATAAGATATCAAGTATAAGATAAATTTCCTTAATTATAGCCCTATTGATTTCTTAACACTAATGGGTGGTTGTGATAGGATATCCCCCCATGCACGTTGCGTTTCCCATAATTCAGCCTTGTGCCTTGATTTTCTTAGTGATTTTCTTGATCATTATGGCGATGTAGCACATGGCCATTTAAGAAATCGAGGGGCTAGATATTGTTTGTTTCGCTTCTATGACTCTTAACAAAATCACTAAATCCCCATTGAAATGGCTTATTTCACTTGATTGGATTTCAGAATCAGGAATCCTTTATAGAGATTCTAGATATCTACTTCATTATTTACATATATTCAAATATAACCACACCCTATCCACCTCCCCCCCTTATAATCTTGAGGCTTATTTAGAGGCACCAATGGAAAATAAAATACTTTCATGACAACCTTTCCTCCACTAGAAAAACCAGGCCTTCTCGAATTGGAGGTGCCAAACATAAGAGAATTTTGAGGACTAAAATGGGCCTCAAAACAAAAATGTACAAGAAAAATCAAATTTATAAGAACTAGTAGCATTAAAGATGATGATGTCAACCATAGGGGGTGATTCACCATTTTTGGAGTAAAAAAGTAAAAATACTAAAAAAAAACTACGTTTTCAACTCATATTTTCAACTTATCTCCCTACGATTTTACTCAAAATTTCAAGCGGGAGAACTCGTTGGATGTAGAATTTAATTCCTCGTCCAAGGAGTACCCATGTTTCATACTTTTTATGGACTCTGTTACACAAAAAATGATAAATTCATGAAAAAACGTGATTGCAATCATGTTTTTTATGTATTTATCATTTTTCATGTAGAAAGTTCCATTGAAAGTATGCAACATGGGTACTCATTAGATGATTAATTAAATTCCACATAAAAAAAGCGCATGTGCCTAAAATTTGACTAAAATCATAGGGAGATAAGTTGAAAAAGCATTTGTTTCTTTTCTCCCTCTAAAATTTGATGGTGTAATCTAATATTATTTTATTATTTCCACTATTATTTTATAATATTCCTTACGAGGACGTCAATCCCTACTAGAAAAACCAGTTGATGATGGGCCTCGTTAGCAAGTCGATCCAATATCAAACCTCATGGAGGCTATTGCGCCCATGCTAGGGGGAGGAGACACGCTAAAACCCAATCATCTTAGGGCTGGTGTGGCCCAGACTGGGTGCGAAACCCGAGTGATTTTGATGTATTATATGTCCTTGGGTGGTGTTTTCTCAAGCCACAGGTCAATCCTAGATAAACAGAGATCACTTGACAAATAAAACAAAAAATATTCCTTAGGAGGCCCATTTTAGACCTCAAAATTTCTCTAATGATTGGGGGGTGAAACAACTATACAATTGGTACTTTTTCTCCATATCTTATTCAACTCTTAGATTCAAAATGAATTTCAAGCATATTTCATTAGATAGGATTGTCTCATGTAAAATCCATTTCGCTTGCTTTGCGACTTTGCTTAGAGACAAGAATTCCTATTTGAAAATGATATGTTTAAATCAAGCCAAATTTTCCATGTCCAAAAATTTGGAAGCACCATCTAGTAACAATTCAAGAGGGGTCTCTTACTAATCCAAAATGAATCATTATATTATTTTTAATCTATATTGATGCTTTCACACTAGAGAAAATTGGAGGAATCATTTTGCACGGTCATTTTAAAAGTCAATCCCAGTTTAGAGAATTGGGGTCTGAAATCTTCTTAATCCATTTTGAGGCATCAAATAGAATCTTTTAGGGAATTTTTTTTTTTTTTTAGCATGGGGACCCAAGACACTAATATACACTCAAAAGCCTTTCTACTAGTGCAATATTAGCATCAATTGGAATTCGCATGCAAAAATTATGCCTACCACAAGTTGACCTACTATGTTAACCACCATGGTAAAAGAGGGTGCCACGTCAAGTCCCATTACTCATGCAAATGGGACTAGCCATGTGTGTATTTTTAATAAGATTTCAAAAGATACTAAACTATAACTCAATTTAATGGTTGAGGGAGCCAAACCTTAATCATAGTTACTTATTGGGCTATGTTAAATATTGGGTCGCTAGGAGGAGTAGGGGTTCCATTCTATGTTGTTGTATTTTGTTCTGTAGTTGAGAAAAGAAACTTCCAATAGGAATTTAAACAAGGGAACAAATTGGATTAAGGTCATGTGGAACCTTATAAGCCACAATATTAAGTAAATCCAGAGAGATTACCTCTTCCTTTATACTTTCATATTTCCATACAAGAGAAAAGAGAGTAGAGCAACCTCACCTTCTAGCTAGGTTTCCTCTCACAAGGGTTTCCTAGGTTAAAATTTGTTTCTATTCAAAATGGTGTGTGTGTGTGTTTGTGTGTGTGTTTGTATTTATTTATGTTCTCTATTTGTGGAATTTCAACTATTTTTTCCATTGAATTAGAAAATTAGTTATTAAATAATATAAGATCCAAAGGAAATTAACCTTCGTAATAAAAATTTAAATTATTTTATCATATATGTTATGAAAAACTATTCTAGTCCACAATATTTTAGAGATCATAATTGTAATAAAGTAATTTTTTTGTGGGAATTTTGTGGGAAGTTGTAGGGATTTAGGAATTATTTTGAGAAGAAAGTTATAAAACCCTAGCCATGGCTGACAGGTCTATTCATAACAAGCCTCAAGTTCCAGCAGAAGAGTGGTTTGTTAGGTTTGAAGCACAATTTTTCAAGATCAATAGAAATATGAACCTCCACATGGTACCTCTAGCAATTAATATTGTATTATTTTGAGAGGAAAAAGGTTATAACTCAGAGATTAGATCAGATGGGGGAGTCAGGAGATAGTGAAGACCCAAAATAGGAGTTAAGGAAGGAACTTGATAAGGAGCAACTGAGTTCAATTTTTTTTAACCCTTCATAGTCCCTATTCAAGATGAAAGCAAAATTTTACATAAAGCGATACCAAGGTGATATTGATACCGTACAAAACATATTGGTTCTAGAAACTATAAATTTATGGCAACATTCACCATATAGAGGAAGAACAAAAATATTAGTTTCTATAGGGATTTAGAGGGCCATGTTTTAACTTGGTGAGAAATGAATATTGATACACTTAGGTTAGAGGGTGATTTGATAGTAACTTGTTGAGAGGACTTCAAAATCATCATTAATTCCCAATTTTATCTTATCGATTATATAGAGGACCATTGGATCTAGTGGCATTACGTTATGTTGAGAGGCACAGGTAGAGTGTATAAGAGTTCACCATTCTATTTAGAAACACAACCATCATGTTCGGTATGTCCACCAAGAATATAGATTTACTCCTCCAGTATCCTAAGGTATAGAAGCCATTTATGGAAGCAGTGATTCCCTTCAAGCCAAGGATAGTGGACAAGGCATGTGTATAGGAACAATATCTAGAAAGGATATGCCATAAGGAAGAGTAGGAAAATAATTTCAAATAGAAAGAGTACCAGGAAGATTCTAATGATGGGAAGAAGAGGTGGAAAGTATGGAAGGATAAGAATATGATAGCCACTACACATCATTTCAAATATCATAGTAACCATTGCAACATTGATGGTCATACTAAAGAAAAGTGTTGGAAACTACATCCAGAGATGAAGACGAAGAAACACAAGAAGGATGAAACAAAAATGAATATTCTAGACATAGATTCAATAAATTAGGTTGAAAGAAACGTCGATGCAAACAAGAATATTGTTTACACATCAATGCAGAAGGAGGTGAATCTGGTAGCTCGTCATCACTAGGAAGAGAAGGAGATGACCAAACTCTTCCACATCAAGATCCAAGTTGAGAAGACCAAGTTAGATGTTATGTTCAACTCTAATTCATGGGCTAATATCATAGAATTGGATATGGTAAACAAGCTTGGATTGGAGTTTTGTAATCACCTTATCCCATATCCATTGGGATGGGTAAACAAGGATGCAAATATCAAGGTGAAAAACCAATACAAATTTAAATTTTGCTACAGGTGTTGATTTTATGGATGAAGTGGAATTGGATGTAGACCACTTCACATATGTGTATTAGTGTTTGGAAGTCCCTACATGTATATGAAGGATGTGATATTTATTTAGAGATTCAATTAATACTCCTTATTAAGGATGGAAATTCCAGCGTTTGTGTGCATAAAGAAAATTCAAATATTTAATCGGTAAGTACTAACCAAGCAAAGAAGATGAAAATTTTTAGTAACAAATATGTTTTAATTTTCTTAAGAAAAAATCAACATGATGATGATTCAATAAGAGAAAAGGAGTCCCTGGAGTGGTGTACTAAAGATCATAAGCATCAGTAGGAGGATTTTCTACAAGCATACAAAAGAGTGTCCCAAAAGCCTAAAGGGATACCACCAATGAGGGAAGCGGATCATGGAATAAAATTATTTCCATACTCTCCATTACCAAGTATTTAAATGTATAGATATTCCATTTTAGAAGAAAATTAAGCGAAGAAGCAGTTGCAACAAATGTTAGAGCAAGGTGTGATTCAACCACTCATTGATTTTTTGTGTAGCATCGGGGGGTATTCTCTCATGCCTATGTCAATTTTCAAGAACTATGAAGAATTAAAATAAAAAATTGACTTTTTAATGACACTTTGGCCCAGGAGGGTGAAGGGAGATGTCCCTTGGGTTATTTCACCCCATTCAACTAGTATAAATAAATGATGTGGCCTGTTATTTTTCTCCACCAAGCAAGGACAAGATTTCTCTTTCTTCATCTTCTATCTATATCTCTCTTGGAGACCACACATGTGAGAAGACAATGAGTTTGATGAGCTTCTTGAGGATTCATGTGTGATACGTTGATTGAGTTTGAGCATGGCAGTTTGACTGAGTTTATTCGTTGTTTGACAGAGAATTGACCGATATGTTTGACTAATTTTTGAAGGTTGCACATGCGGGTTTGACTGCATGCCACATGTGTTGATTTGAACATAGGGCTAAATTTTTTGCATCGCCGAATTTTTTCATAGACTGCAATTTGACCAGTGTTGACTTTTGACGTTTTGGTTAGTTTGAATAGCATTAAATTTCTATATATTGACCTAGTTTAACTGACATTTTGACTTGGATATTGGAATAAATTTCTAGACAAATTGTTGATTTGTAAACCTTGTTGAAGAATAATTTCTCCTAAATAAAAGTTGTGTTTTCTCCCAAGGTTTGGTTTCCAAGGGTAAAAATATTATCTCTATTTTGCATGGTTTTCTTTCTATGATATTTATTTTTTCCACTACATTTACGATTGATATTTTCTAAAGTGTAATTGCTCAATGATATTAATGGCATAACATATTGTGTGAAAATAATTAGGAATTAATTATTTGGAAAATAATTGTATTCTATTGTGCATCTTGTAGAAAATTTAACATGGTATTAGATATTTGTTAAAAGAGAATCTATTGAAGCCAACCTAAAAGACAAGTATTCAACAGCTTGGTTTTGAGATCTCTTGTCAAAATGGCACCATGGTGTGGAGTTGAAGGTATGTTAGATGGTGTCATCAACTTCAAATCTTGGAAGACTAGGATACTCCTTATCTTGGAAGTGAATGGGCTTTAAGATAATGTGGAGAAAGTCATTCTAGATCCAAAGGGATCTAAGGAGAAATCCAAGTATAAGAAGAAGAATCCATGAAGTTCCTTCACTAGTTCATGTTGATTTCGTCAGGGATGAATGATCCAGGAGAAGATCTTGTCTTGAGAAGCCTTGAAGGACTTTGGTTGGGTCATGATGATTTGACCAGAGAAGATTGATATATTTACCTGAGGAGCCATATTGATTTGGTTGGGCCATGTTGATTTTTCCAGAGGTAAATGGCCCAGGATACTCGCATTTTAAATTCAAGGATGGAATAATCCATAGCTTTATATGTGAGGAGTCACATTTATTACTCCAGGATGGAGTGATCTATAGACATGCATGTGAAAACACACTACATCAACATAGAAATATCTTGAACTTTTCTTGTGGAGGATAAATTTCAGCGAAGAAAAATTTTGCAGACAAGGAGAATACCTCCCTCATTAAGAGGGAGTGTTGATTTTTGTGTAGCATCGAGAGGCATTCCTACATGCCTAAGTTGACCCAGAAGAATTAAGAATATTTAAAATAAATATTTTATTTTTGAATGACAATTCAGCCCTAGAGGATGAAGGGGCGTGTCCCTTGGGTTATTTCACCCCATTCAACTAGTATAAATAGATAATGTGACTTCTCATTTTTCTTCACCAATAAAGAACAATATTTCTCTTTCTTCATATTTCTCTCTATCTCTCTTAGAGACCACACATGTGAGAAGAGGATGAGTTCAGCCAGCTTCTTAAGGTTGCATGTGTGAGATGTTAACTAAGGTTGAGCACAGCAGGTTGACCAAGTTTATTTTTTTGTTTGACCGAGCTATTTGAATGAAAAATGATTGATCTATTTGACTGATTTTTTAAGGCCATAGGTGTGGGTTTGACCACAAGAATCCCATGCGAATTTGACTGTAGAAGTTAACTACAAGTTCGATTTGTCCACAAGACCATATTTGATTTCAAACTATAGTTTTACTAGCATTGAATTTTGATTGTTTTGGTTGGTTTGACCAACGTTGACTTGTTGGAGATTAATCAGGTTTAACTAGCATTTTGACTTGGATATTGCCATGGATTTCTAGACAAATTGTTGATTTGTATACATTGTTGAAGAATAATTTGTCCTGAAGAAAAATTGTTTGGTTTCTCCCAAGGTTGGGTTTCCTAAGGTAAAAATATTCTCTCTATTGTGCATAGTTATCTTTCTATGGTCCTTACTATTACATTGCATTTATTGCTCCTATGTTCTAAAGTGTAATTTCTTAATGACATCGGTGGTATAGAATATAATGTGAAAATAATTAGGAAGTAATTATCTTGAAGAAAATTTTGTTCTATTGTGAATCTTGTAGAAAATTAAACACCAAGCATCTCACCTTGTGGGTCACCCATCATAATTGTACCAAAGAATGATGGGAATTGAAAAATATGCATCGAATACAAATCATTAAACAAGATAATGCTCAAGAATTGTTACCCTCTACTCGACATTGATGATGCGTTAGTTGCAACACATAAAACACTTTCTCCATATTGGATCTATAATTGGGATACCATCAAGTTTATTTCAAAGAAGAAGACACCTGGAAGACCACTTTCAAAAAGAGGAAAGGTTTACATGAATGGTTGGTCATGCCATTTGGTTTATGCAATGCAATAGATACATTTATGATATTGATGAATGATGTATTATGCACATACTTAGATTCATTGTTATAATCTATTTGGATGATATATTCACTTATAGTGTTAATTGAGAGAAACATATCTCACATCGTATGCAGATGTTATAGATTTTAAATAAACAAAGTTAGGAGATGAATGCCATCATAAAATAGGTAATTACTACAAACATCTCTAAAGTTAGGAATTTTTTGGGGTAGCACAATACCTATGAAATTTCATAACTTCATTTTAAAGAGTAGTTGCACCACCCCATGCCATAACAATCAGTAGCAATAGTTTCCAATCTAGGAAGAATCAACATAAGGCTTTTAATGAGCTAAAAAAGATAATTCAACCAAACAATAGTTTTTATATTACCAAACTTGCAGAATCCCTTCAAAATGGATATAAATGCAAGTGGGTATTCCATGGGAGTAATCTTGATGCAAGGAGGAAAACATGTATGCTATAAATCTAAAGTATTTCATGGGAAATTATCAACTACCCTACCTATGACAAGGTTTTCTATGCCATGGTAAAATCTATTAAAAAGTGGAAACATTTGTAGAAATTATACAAAAAGCATGTATATCTTGGATTCAGCTGATATAACAATTTACTAAAGTTAAATATTGAATTGCTTCTACAAATATTTTGTGGAATTAAAAACACAATCGGTAATCACATAAAACAAAGAAGAATCAAATCATACACAACACAGATAATTTCCTGAGGAAAGCTTGATGCTCAAAACCCCACTATCTTCTATTGTATATTTAGAATGGATCATGAAAAAAATACAATGTCTACTCTCCTCACAAGAGTCTCCAACAATCAGCTATCTATCTCACACTTTCCTCACAAAAATCTGACCAATACTTAGTCAATTTTCAACCTCCTGATAGCCTGCCTTGCTTGCGCAATCCCTGATGGAATAGATCCCTAAAATATAGGAATTATGGCCTTCCTTGACAACACAAGTATCATGGGCACTCCAATTGGTGTTTTGTTTCCTGTGTACAAACCAATAATGTCACAACTGATAGTCAACTTCCCTTTCACCTAGATCTCAACTGGGTCTCCACTAGATCTAACATGCATGCAGCTAATAATAGTAAATCCGCAGTTGCATGTGAGATCATTGATTGTGAATTAATTAATATTTAATTCACTTGATATCTCACTACTTGTATCTTCAGTGACAACTAGCGCAACTAATTTTAACTCACTTAACTAATTTAAACTAATTACAGCATGCATTAACTAATGCACCACTGCACTACGAACTCTGTTACAAATAGAATTACTCTGCATGCCTCACCAAATACCTCTTACTCAAAATCCACTAGCTAACTTATTTTATCACTCTCAGTTAATTGTTACAACTTATTTTCATATTTAGATTAAGTTTATTGTCCATATCTAATTAAGGGATAACTAAAAATAGACATGCATAAAAAATAGCATTGTGGGCCCCACCCTAGTGTAGGTGCTTAATGCACTAGGCATGGATGATGAAATTTTCTTGTTGAATCTCAAAACTTCTCTCAAAAAGAAAGGGATTATCCTTCACCCCTGTTAACACTGGAAAATCATACAACAGAAGATGACATTAATTAATGTCAAGCCAAAGGATTTACAGGGCTGGAAGACATTACAGGATCCGAAAAGTATTTAAAAATCTCAAAGGTTTAAAGGAAATCAAATTTGAACTAGTCTTAAATGATGATTGTGTGCATCATCCTTCTAGAAGATCGCCTTTTGCATGAATTTTGGCCCGATAACCGTGCATTCCTGAGAGTGGCAAAATGTCACTATCCAGGACCACATAAAGTAAAGGAAAAGTTACTTCTTACTTGAAGCCGCCTAAGGACAGCCACCAATGCTTCCTTAGATACTATGTAAGCACACAATGGAATATTTGGAGCACACAAAGGAATCATACCTCTCCTTTGGGTCACCATCCACAATGTACTAAGGGAGGGAAGGAGGATTTGAAATCCCCTATATAAAGCCACCATGAGATGAAGAATTGGTGATCACATTGTTATGCGGGCTAGAATTTCCCAAGCAATACCAGCAGTGTGTGACCCGGAGCTGCAAACAGAGAGGACTCACTTGTTGGCAATCCAACAAGCCCAGTCCACACAGTAGAGAGAGAGGGAGACTGCACCGAGGGGAGGCTTGGAATGAACAACATCCTTGCATCGGTAAGTATTCTTCCCCTTTCTACCAGCGTTCAATAAGAGGGGCCTAGAGCCACCATTTGCATTATTGTGTCATTTGAATCATTAGAGCTTATATTTATTTATGTTTAGTTTTAGTTTAGTATTTAGATTACATTTGCATGCTTCTCTTTTATATGTAGTATTCTCATTAACTCCCCTTCTTTCTGATTTTTACCAATTGTTTAAAGGGGAAAACCACACCCCTTAAACTGGTGTGATTTCGTACATATGTGCACCAAACACACCACAACAGGATTGGTGACTCCACTAACATTTTATTACCAAGTTTATGTGGTTGTGCCTTCTTTTGCAAGAGACCTCTATCTATGTTGTGGAGTGGAGCTGATAGTCCTCTGATCTCTCTTGCAGTCCCTAGATTCACCCTAAGTGACAGACTGAAGAAGAGCAGCTCCTATTTTTTTTACTTGCAGGAATTTGTGCACATTTTTTTCTCAGAGATGCGCAAGGCATGCGTTCAGTGCTCACTCGCGTGCAGGAAGCGCACCTGTCTCAGCCTTTTGCGTGCAATTTACAGAATTAGAAATTTCTCTCTAAATTATGTATTTTTCTACTTTTAAGGTGCTTGGCAGCCCCTAATGCATCTTCCAGCAATAGTTGTGGTACCCTGAAGCTTGTTAAAACTCACTTTTAACTGCTTTCTATAGGCTTAGTGTCAGTTTTACTTCAAATTGATTTTTTCAAAATCTTCACATAACTTAAGTAGGGAGAAAAGTAACTTGCATTCCAAAAAATTTATGTTTTGCAAATTTTGGTACTCACACCTAGATAACTAGTCCAAGTAAGTGGCCCAAGGCCATGCATGCATAGCTATTTTTCTTTTTTTTAGTGTAAAAGTTTTCAGTTTAGTTCATTTTTTTGCACTAGGAATTGCGGGACTAGGATTGAATTTTTTATAGAAGAGAAAGTAATCTTTGCTATATTTTCACCCTACGATGACCCTAGGTAAGCATATGAACACTCCATATTCACAATTCGCCATCTCCCTATAGTTAGTCACATAGATTAACTAGGAAAATTTGAAAGCGGCCCATTATCCGCCCATGTTTTCCATTTGAGCCAGGAATAATCAACATAGTTTAAATAGGGGAATTTGTAAAGGATCAACGATATCTACACGTTCAAACTATGTGCTTGTCCACTTTATGCTCACACACACTCACCCACTATGCGAAAAATACACCTAAAACTAACTTAACCAAACTCACTAAATTCTCCCCACAAGGGCCACAAAAGAATTTATAGCTTAAGTTAGGATCAAGGGGGTAAGCATCCAATAAGCCGCATTGATCATAGTTCATATTGAAACATAGAAATTGTGTATTTATGGATCTTCCAATCCACCTATAATCCCATGGCAAAGAAAACCTGAGCGTGGTAGAGACCCGTTTCAGAGGGGGTTAGGCTTAGGCGCAATGCGTGCGATATCAGTTGGGGCTACCTAACCCGGATGATACTTGGTACTGTTAGTTTACTACCAAGAAGACCAAGACTCGAACACTCACATGGGATGATGGTTCTTAGTGGAAAAAAACTAGGGCAACCTTTACCCTATAGGTGGCAGTGTAGGAAAGTGCCAGACCCTCTACCCTTACCTTGGTGGATTCTCTTCGGCTAACTGAGGGCGTCGCCAGCTCTTACGAGAAATTGTGCTAGCACTCGTAAGAAATATTCTCAAGGCCCAGTTACTTTTGAGTGTGTGAGGACACATAGGTCTTCTAGGATTTTGAGTATCATACGTAAACGAACAAAAACCACTTTTTTGATTGCTTGATCACATAGATTAATTTAAAGGGGGATCTATTTTATTTTTTTCTTTGTTTTATGTATGTGACAAGACGTTTTCTTTGATCATTGACTCTATCCTCTCAAATTTTTCCAAAATTTAGGCGACACCTGACAGGTCCCAACGGAACCTCATCAATCCAAGTGTCTTTTGGACCTACCCCCATTACCAGGAGGGGTTCCAGGTATTTCACCATTTAGGCATCAATGAAGGAACACTTCCACCGTCATTGGTTCGTCCTTTATTGGGGTAGCTGTAGTCCCAATACCACACCACATACCACTCCTCCCACAACCCCCAGGGGGAAGAGGAGTGCATCCCATACGGGAAGCCAGCTGAATACACAATAGGGTACGTCGCAGACTAACCCTCATTTAAACCAGAACATCGTGTCTTCACACATTGCAATGGCGTCAACCTCGCAGTCATCTTTCTTAGCTTCGTTGAATATACCTGATTTAACCAAGCTAATGAATGACCCCATCGTGCATGATCCTACATGGCCTCTCATACCCACAAATCTCCCTTCAAATATACCAAATATTGAAGGTAAGAAAGTGGAAGACCCAAGTAATCATGTCATGACCTTTCACCTGTGGTGCTCATCGAATAGTATCATTGATGACACTATTCGTTTGAGATTATTTCAACGCACTCTCACTAGAGTGGCCACGAAATGGTACGTGGAGCAACCCTCAGCTTCACATGGAACCTTTAGCGCCCTTGCTACCCTGTTCCTAACATATTTTCAGTTACCCATTCACCATGATTCTGGAATGGAATTACTGACTCATTTTAGACAAACCCCCATCGTCCATATCTCGTACCATCTCCATGAATGGAGGCAGTGTCGCAGTTTATGTAAAGCTAAACTCAAAAACCGAGTGCTCTTAGACTTTTTCTTGAAAACTATTATGGCAGAGATTTCAAAGGATGTGGCACAGCAAAATCCCACATCCGAAGAGGATGCATTCAGCAAAGCCCAAAATCTTGAGCTGATTTATACACAGTCAAGATACATTTATAACATCCTACATAATGCCCCGCGCCTCCAAAATTATCAATAAGTTCCAGGCGCGTCGAACTCTGCAGATGGGCTAATTGGGTCAATCACCCAGGGTTACCTAGGCAGCAGCAGTCAAAACCCCGGTTACACATATAGTTCTACCCAGAACGTGCCTCAACCCAGTTTTCAAAGTCATCATATGCCGCAGCAAAATTTGACTAATAGGGCGCAAGCGTATCACCAAGGAGGACCTTATCCTCCAGCTCAGGGGAATTAGTATGCAGAAATAAAAACTGGCGGAAGAACTCCCCTCCAACATTCAGGTGCAAACCCTAGACTGAATTACGCTCAGTCCCCCACACACGACCCACCTATGCAAAACAATGCACCGGTGAACTTTGTGCAGCCGTCCCAAAATCAACCATGCAAATATAACCAGGAGAACTACTCTCCTAACTTGGTAAAGAAAAAATCCAAAAACAAGCCAAAATGGAACCGTGGATAGGGGGGCAACAACCAGCAGCGCCCACCACAATCCCAGGCTGGAGGTAACTCCAACCGAAATCGGAACTAGGAGCCAAGAAATGCCCAATGGCAGAGAAAAAGGCCACATCTTCAAACAAAACATTCATTTGAGAGTGAAATCTTCTATGATCCATAACATATTAGATTATAAATCTTCCGGGAAATCACATGAGAATTTTAGGAACGATGTGTTTCGAACTACCAACTGTAGTTCATCATCAGGATAAAATTCTCATGTGATTTCCCGGAAGATTTATAATCTAACAAAACATTCATGTTCGATATGTGGTGAGTACGGGCACTATACTCACCATTGTCCTAATCTCCCCAAGCTAAAAAAGCTACAAAGTAACCGAGGACAAGGAGTATCTTCCCAACAACCAATTTCGATGCAAGAACCTTTCCCCAACCAAGGGACGGTAAGCACTCACCAACAAAATACAAATGAATGCGGGAAAAGCAGCCATGAAATCTACATGATTGGAGAAGATATTTTTTTCCAAACACAGAATCGCAACTACAACACCCCACCAGACACCAATAAATCAGGGGCAAGTACCAGTGCGCCAATTGCACCTTTGACCATTTCAAATATTCCTATAGAACCATTGCCAAAGATGGCAAAGGGACCTAATAGGCAAGCAAGAAACTACTCCAAAGCAGCCCATAATTATAGCATCGTGGACGATTAGCACAATCTCTCACTGCCATGTCAACTTTGGAAGTCTTGCAATCATACCCAAAGCAACCAAAAGCCCTACTTTCCACGTTAGGCACTATCGACCCTGTCGATACACGCCTGATGGCTTTTGACTTAGACAAAGCCACCCCCCAGCTTCCTTCCATGGTCGCCTTCTAGATACCAGTTTCAGTGTAGGATATCACCATCCACCAATGTGTCATAGATGAGGGTGCATCCACATGCACCATGTCAAAAAAAAAATTGGCAGAAGTTAGGTTCTCCCGAACTAAAACCCTCAATCATCATGCTTTGAGCATACGACGGTCGTCCCTCGACCCCCGTCGACCTCTACCAAAATGTCCCGATCTGTTCAGCTAGAAATATGGTCCACATAGACATTGAAGTCTTGGATGTTCACTTGGATTAAAATATACTCCTCAGACGGAGTTATATGTATGCCATGTCTGCCATAACCTCCTCCGTCTTCCACATTACGATATTCCCCCATGAGGACTGCATCATTACTATAGACCAGCTGACACATAGGGAGAAGTGTCCCCTAACCAACACGGATTTAATTTTACCCTATGTATATATAGCCTCAGATGGTCTTTCACGGTACCAAGAATATGAACCTGGACAATTCAAACCGTCATCCATTCTAAGGTCATTCCTAGGATATCCTCCCATTATCCCTGAGGCATCACCCGATGTCACAGGAGCTCCGGTATGCATGATGTCCGCATCAAGCGCTGAGGCTAGTCAGGACATGGACTCGAGCAATAACGAAACTGATCCCAAACCCCTTTCCTCTACCCCCCAGCTGGCTTCGTCTCCCAGCAGGTTTTGGCAATACTGGTATCACCCAACATATCGTTGGTATTCCTAGTTTGGTACCTAGCTCCCCCTTCCAGAATAGGAGCCACCCATGTTACTTCCATAGGGTTGAAGTCCCTCAGTCCCAAGGAGCCCTCACCTATCCAAGAAACAGTTGAGAACACCCCTGCAAAGGAAATTCCCATTGCAAAATGGGTGATCACTACTAGGAAAACCGAGAAGAGAGGAAAGAAGATGGCAACCCCCGCCATTCAACGGGAATCACTAGTCTGCACCAAATTTGAAGTAATAGGTCATCCTACCCATATATGTTCGGAGCTAGATGAATTAAAACCACTCCTTGGCTCTGAAACGTACATATCAATGCCACATTCCCATAAAAAGGAACCTACCTCCAAAGATAAAGGCAAAGAGTTGCATACCAATCACGCATGTGCTCTCTACAGCAACTATGGGCACTATACCCACCATTGTCTAGAGATACCACGATATAGGGATGCCTTACATGCGATCGAATAATCCTATCAAGAGGATCCCTCTATCCATTCTGTCGGCGATGAACCTCGTACCATCCTCTACTTACAGGAGGAATGAAGGGTTGTAGAAAGACCCCCAGTTATGCCCATTATACGTTGTACCCTATGAGATGAACGTGGTCACTTCCTCGAAGAGTGTGCGGCCCTAGAGCTCATCCACATATGGTATCCAATCGAAAGGATTTATTACGTTGGACTGCAGGCAGCACAATTCACATGTTTGTTATGCGATGACAATCACCTTTTGGAGAATTGTCACTACATACCTCAATTCACACTAGCCCTTGCTAGCCTTTGCTCAACCATAGTCCACCTTTCCCAAGAAGATGACATGGATGTCGAGTCCACAGGCAGCTCCATGACCCAAGTAGATTAGATGAGAGCATCCATCATGTTCTTGACGGTTGAAGAATGGCCCACTAGGAAACCCCTAGTTACCCCAAACCGCTCTTCATGGGGACGACCAGCATGTACGTTATACAAAACGAAAAATCATGTAGTTGTCCATTGCCTTGATTTAGCAGCTTTCTGGCATTGGTTCCCCATCAGACCTCAAACAAAACTCAATGGAACCTTCATATCAAGGTTATTTTTCCTTATATGTCAAGGCAATCATTATGAGTGACACTTTACTTATGCTTCACAAATTCATCCCACCGTCGACATGAATAATGCCATATAGAAGAGATAGGATGAACTCCAAGAATGGAATACAAAATACATCACCAGGTCAATGTCCCCAACCCCGCAACGGTGTATCAAGCAAGATAAGACAACACGCCAACAAACTATAACCTCGGCCAAGCCTAGGATAACATGCGGCCTATGTGATCTGAACGATCACCAAGTCAACCAGTGTAGAGAACTGAATCCTCTTGTAAATGGTTTCTGCATAGTCTCTTCTCTCTCTCAGAAACTCCTCTCAAACTAAGAGAAGATCACATGTACTTATTGTCGAAGTTCACACTTTCACCATACATTTAAGTGTGTACATCTCCCCAAGCTAAGAGCGGCACGAGCTGCGTTGAGTCTACACTCCACCAAAGAGGTAGACACACCCAAGACAAAAATATGGAAATGGAAGTAGAAGACAAAATATTCTATGCCAAACCCTTTCCGAGCATCTACATTAGGAATGATGAGTAGCATAGAATCTCAAGCTATCTACTTCGTTGCCCTAGTGATACAGTGCACTATCTACACTGGCTAAAATCACACACCAGAGTCATACTCGCTAATGGAAACATTCAAGAACCTCTGTGGCAGGCACGATTTCCACCTACTGAAAATCGACCATCCTAGCGGGAAACCCAACCTTGCGCTCATACAAAGTCCCATTACATATATTCTTCCCCCGCTAAATGTCGATGACACAATCCACCATATACGATTTGTATCAGCACATATTGGTGATAGGATTATTATCGCCTCCCCGTCCCAGGATTTCCATCTAATTCATGTCACAAAAGATCAAGGTACCTTGTGCTTTTGCACAGATTTCTGCAAGATCCCAAATTTGCATGCCGCCATCGAAGTCCTCAAAGACACCCAGAATCTAGAGTAGTGCCTAGTACAATTAGAGCTTGTCGATGAAAATCGACGACAATCGCTGCAACACAACGATGCTCACAAGAAAAGGGTAAAAGAATCATTTTACAACCACATCACCCCTCGCTCATTCACCGAGGGAGAATTAGTCCTCCGCTATGATTTTGCAAAAGAGGCCTTAGGACCAGGAAAGTTAAAAACTTTGTGGAAAGTACCCTCAGTTATGCCCATTATATGTTGTACGCTATGCAATGAACGTGGTCACTTCATCAAAGAGTGCGCGGCCCTAGAGCTCATCCACAAATGGTATCCAATCAAAAGGTTTTATTACACTGGAATGCGGGAAGCACAATTCACATGTTTGTTATGCACGGACAATCACCTTTTGGAGAATTTTCACTACATACCTTGATTTCGACTAGCCCTCACTAGCCTTTGCTCAGCCATAATCTGCCTTTCCCAAGAAGATGACATGGATGCCAAGTCCACAGGCAGCTCCATAACCCAAGCAGATGAGATGAGTGCATCCATAATTTTATTGATGGCTGAAGAACGGCCCACCAGGAAACCCCTACTTACCCCCAACCGCTCTTCACAGGGATGACTAGCATGTACGTTATGCAAAACGACAGATCCTGCAGTTGTCCATTGCCCTGATTTAGCAGCTTTCTGGCGCTGGTTCCCCATCAGACCTCAAACAGAACTCAACGAAACCTTCATATCAAGGCTATTTTGACTTATATGTCGGGGCAATCATTATGAGTGACACTTTACTTATGCTTCGCAAATTAGTCCCACCATCGACATGATTAACGCCATATAGAAGTGACAGGATGAACTCCGGGAATGGCATAAAAATTACATCGTTGGGTCAATGTCCCCACCCCCGCAATGGTGTATCAAGCAAGATAATACAACACACCAAAAAAGCGTAACCTCGGCCAATTCTAGGATAACATGTGGCCTATGTGATCTAAATGATCACCGAGTCAACTAGTGCAGAGAACTAAAGCCTCTTGCAAATGGTTTCCACATAGTCTCTTCTCTCCCTCAAAAACTCCTCTCAAACCAAAAGAAGATCACGCGTACTTATTGCCAAATTTGTTCACACTTTCACCATACATTTAAGTGTGTACATCTCCCCAAGCTAAGAGCGGCATGAGCTGCATTGAGTCTACACCCCACCAAAGAGGTAGACACACCCAAGCCAACAATATGAAAATGGAAGCAGAAGACAACATCTTCTACGCCAGACCCTTTCCGAGCATCCACATCAGGAATGACGAGTAGCATAGAATCTCACACTATCTACTCCATTGGCTCAGTGATATCGTGAACCATCTGCACTGACCAAAATTAAAGTCATGCCCGCTAATGGAAACATTCAGGCACCTCTGTGGCAGGCATTATTTCCACATACCGAAAATCGACCATCCTAGCAGGAAACCCAACCTTGCGGTCATATAGAGTCCCATTACAGAGATTCTTCCCCTGCCAAATTCCGATGACACAATCCACCATATATGATTTATATCAGCACATATTGGTGATAGGATTATTGTCACCTCCCCGTCACAGGATTTCCATCTAATTCCTGCTGTAAAATATCAAGGTACCTTGAGTTTTTACATATATTTCCGCAAGATCCCAAATTTGCATGTCGCCATCAAACTCCTCAAAGACACCCAACCTCTAGAGCAGCACCTAGTACAGTAAGAGCTTGTCGATGAAAATCAACGAAAAAAACTACAACACAACGAGGTTCACAAGAAAATGGTAAAAGCATCATTCGATTGCCACATCACCCCTTGTTCATTCACTAAGGGAGAATTAGTCCTCTGCTATGATGTCGCAAAAGAGGCCTTAGGACTAGGAAATTTTGAAACTTTGTGGAAAGGACCCTACATCATTGAACATTACCTCCGACAGGGGGCATACATCTTGACGGAATCGAATGGTACTTGCAGCAATAACCTCGTCAATGGCATTTACCTCAAGAAATTCTACCCATAAGGGCCCCGATGTCCCTTCACCTAGAGTGAAAGTACACAAAAACCCAACCACCCAAGATTTTTGACACAAAGACTTATTTAAAATTTCTCAACGTATCACCATGGATCACCAAACGAACCCTATTTCGATTTTTCTGATGGAGCATCAAGATGGTCTCAAAATTTAGCCACAGTTGCCTTGGTCATTTACCGCCCTGACTGATCACTACTGTGCTCAAATGGTGTGTGTATCAGTTCAGCAACAAACAATCAAGAAGAATATGATGTCGTCATCGGACTTATGTGCGACGCCCTCCATCGGGGCATTCACCATATGCATGTCTACCTCGATTCCCAGTTAGTAGTATCACAACTAAACCAAACATTTGAAGCAATTGATACACATATGTTTAGAAAATATTTGCGTGCCAGAATATTAAGCAAACAATTTGACTATATCACATTTACACATGTACCAAGGAGTAAAAACCAAACAGTTGATCGCATAGCTAACAATATCCTAAACTGGAATGCATATCAAATAAACCATCATACATAAAACCAAAAATATAGATAGCCATCAGCATAACAAAATACATAAACCGAAACAAGTGATACATCATGTAGAGCCGCAAAAAATATCTCTCATATATATATCAAAATATGTATATCTGAGTACAAAAAATAGTGTCGTTGGCCCAATTGCAAGCCCAAAGATACTAAATTCGTCAAAAATAAGGGAAGCATCCTCATAATAGGTGCTTGACCTGTGTACAAAACTACTCTAGGGGGGTGCCCCCTCAAGTGGGGCACCTGGACCCACCACCGCTCTCGGTACCACCACCGGAGTTGTAGTCGCAACTGCGATCGCCACCCGACGTAGAGTGGGCCGATAGTCTCTCTCGCAGGCCATCACTATCTCTAGCAAGACCTCC
This sequence comes from Pinus albicaulis, assembly GCA_034641835.2. Classification (NCBI taxonomy): domain Eukaryota; kingdom Viridiplantae; phylum Streptophyta; class Pinopsida; order Pinales; family Pinaceae; genus Pinus; species Pinus albicaulis. The sequence continues at coordinate 83,740 of JAXQQM020087655.1, read as the reverse complement.
TCAAAGTCATCACTACAAGAAAAAAGCACATTGATGAGGGTCATGCTTGTGACGGACCTTTAAGGTCCATCACCAATTTCACATATGGTGACAGTCCTTAAAAAACCGTCACTATAAGTGTATATAGTGATGGTCCTTTATGGTCTGTCACCAAAGACATTTTCAATGACACTTTTGGTGAGGGTTGTTAAAGGCCCATCACTGATTCTCTCTTTGGTGACACTTCTAGTGACGAAATTTTAATGACCCTCACCAATGCTCTTTTTGTTACTTTTGGTGACAGTCAAAAAATGTCCGTCATCATTGATAATTAAAAAACCATCACTATAAGTGTATATAGTGATGGTCCTTTATGGTCCGTCACCAAAGACATTTTCAGTGAGACTTTTGGTGAGGGTTGTTAAAGGCCCATCACTAATTCTCTCTTTGGTGACACTTCTAGTGACGAACTTTTAATGACCCTCACCAATGCACTTTTTGTTACTTTTGGTGACGATCAAAAAATGCCCGTCATCATTGTTCATTCCAATGAGTTTTTGATGACGCTATGTGCCTGTTAATATATTTTTTGTCAAAAGTTAACGATTTAATACCATTAATGTGGAGTATTTTTTATAATATGTCCAAGGCCATAGTGGTTCAAGTCAGTCAATTTTTTTAGAAGTAATTAGTGTTTATCATTTCCCTCAAGTAATGACTAGTCGAATAGAGATTTCCTATGAGTCAACACATGATTCATATATATTAAGTTTATTATCTAGAAAATTCCCTTTAGATAAAGTTCCACTATTGTGTGTATGAAATATATTATTTAATACATAATCAAGCTTTGACATTTCTATTAATGAGAAATACCTAACGATCCTCACCAATCTGGGCACGCCTTAAATTAATGCTTTGGCACACACTAACATTTCTTAGCACCCCACATGTATTGGAACATCTTTGTACCTAGAACATCTTGTGATGACACTGACGCCCAAGCACATGGTGGCATGTGCTAGCACAACTTGGAACTCTCCTAGCATGTGTTTTCATGCTGCATATAGTCCCTAGCATGCCCTAGAACACCTTGGTTGAATGCATTGACATACATTAGCACTTGGCACAAAATGCCACTTGGCATGTATTGGGACCTATTATTAGTGTGCCTAGCATGCCCCCTTTCAAAAAGATAAAGTCGTGACTTATTAACCCTCTTATTGGTTCTTCCTTTTGTTGCCTTAACAAATATTGACATACCCTGGCACCCTGCACCACATCCTTAGCACCTACCATGTATTGGCATATCTTGGTACTATTAATTGGCACATGATATAATTATCACACCCTGGAACTCCCAAGAACACTTTGGGAATTCTTGACATGCCTTGATATTCCCTAGCATGCCTTACCAATGCTTAGCATACCTTGTCAGTACCTCCTTGGCATGACAACTAACACTCATTAACACTAGTCTCTGGCACACGTTCCTCATATTCATTAACTTCCATGAATTTTTGACTAGTGTTGCCTTAATGTTTTTTCCTAGTAATCCTTAACACTCATCAACATGCATTATCACTCTCTAGCACACCTTAGCACTCTTCAACATTCCCTTCCACTTCATAACATGCATAACACTAGTCCCTGACACATATTGGCGCTTGGCACATGTTGGCGCTTGGAAAGTCTCAGCATGTATGGAATACGTTGAGATGCCTTGGTATGATTTGGCATGGTTTAATATTAAATTTATTTGTGATTATCAATTGTTGGAAATTATATGAGAAGCAACAAAGGAATACTTGCCACTTAGAATGCACTAAGACTTTGCATTTGGCACCTAGTGTTGGTGTGCCTAACATGCCCCGCTTGGAAAAGGTAAATTGATGACTTATTAACCTTCTTATGTGTTCATTTCCTTGTAGTTTAACTTTTTTCTCCCTTTTGTTTTCTTGATAGTCCCTGACATGCATTCACACCCTTGAACATCTTGGCATGCCTTATCACTTGGCACATCTTAGCATGTTTGACATGTATTCCCACTATCTGGCACATCAAGGGGGTGAAGAGAGATGTAGTCCTAAAGTAGGTCGAGTACAAGGGCCAAGTAAGGGTTGCTAAAGGGAGGTCATGATCATCCTCCAAGAGCAAGATCATCATGTGAGGGTTTAGAAGAATGTTGCATACCTTAAGGGTCAGTTTGTGCTAGGAAGTAGGATGGCATATTGTTGGTTCTCTTCTGGCAGATCAAGCTTAAGAGAGGTTTCTCATGAGAATCTGGGCATGTGATTTCAATGGTGTCTTTGTGTGAATGCTGCATCAAATTCTGAAATGTTGAAATTTGCAACAAGAAACAGTGAGATTGGAAACAAGAAAGGACCAAAAAAATGCACCCACACTGGTGAGGAATTTTGCTGCACCAGGAGTGAGGAATGTGGGGCGTCTGATTTATTTTTCCCTTAAATAAATTGGGCAATAAATTGTAATTTCATCTCATAACAACTTGTGTCAGTTAATTAAGTCATGATGACCGATTTAACCCAAGAAATTCAAGTACTTGAGGGTCTAAGATGAGGCATCTAGAGGGATTCTAATATTTTTGGGGTCCAATTGAACTTGATGCATTAGTGGGGTGCAAGTGTAATTAACTCGATTAAATGAGTTAAAATCAGTGTAACTGGTTCTAACTGAGTGATGAGCTAGTGAGAGGTCTAGTGAATTAAATTAGATTTAATTCACAATGAGTGATCAATCATATAACTGATAATTCGCTATTAATAGTTGCATGCATGCCAGTTTCTAGGAATACCCAGTTGAGACAGAGGTTAAAGGGAACATAACTATCAGTTGTATTCAGAGAAAATTTCCCATGTGCAATTATAAAGTCATTGGGATTCCATGATGGATTGCGCAATCAAGGAAGGTTGGTTTTCCTAATTAATAAGGAGTTAATTCCCTAGGAATTGCATGAGCAAGGTAGGCTGAAGTAAGGATGAGAATTGGCTAAGTACTAGACCGAGTTTGCCTAGATCAATGGGAGACAATTGACAGAGTGCTAGAGAATCTCATAAGAGATTAAGCATTAATGTATTGTTTCATGATTCCTTGACTTAATACACAATAGAGATAGAGGGGTTTTGAGCAGTTTCTTTCCCCAAATACATCATGTTGTTGTGCAATTGATAATTTATTTCTCTTACTTATATGTGATTGTGCGATCGTGTTTTGTTTCCACAAATTGTAGGAAGGATTCAATATCTTGTTTTAGTAGATTACAAGATTATATTGAATCTCGTTGGTTAGATTTTCTACATGGTATCAGAGCAGGAATTTTTTGGGCGGCGAGTTTGCAGAGAATATTTGAATATTTTGGTGTAAAATTTTCAAAAACAAATAGAATATTTGGATTCCTTGCGAAAATCTACCCAAATGGAAAAAAAAAAAAAAAAAAACCGGTCGAATAGGAGCTCGGATGAGGGAGATATCATCGATTTAAAATTGACTCTTTTTCAGAAACTTTTTGTAACATCGGGAAAATTACACTGTGTGCGAGTCAAGAACCTATATGTAATTGAGGTACCAAATTCATGCAAAGCTTTGAGGAGGAAGGCAAAATTTAGAGACTTGGTGGTTTATAGGGAGCATAAATTACCTCTCAACATGCATCCTCATGAGAAGCAGTCTCAGAAGGTTGTGGAGTAGCTGCCACAATTGGAGAAGCAGAGAGGAGACTGAGTGGAAGCGTCCACTCAAGCAGAGACCTCCATGAGGGGGAAATTTCGAGCCAGATGGGAAGAGGGAGCATCCATACCTTGAGGTGTAAGGTGGGGTGATGTGTAGACATAATCCCAAGATAAGAAATTTGGGTAAGGTCCATTGAGATCACGTGTCTCATGGATCGAACCTAGATACAAGGGGCCCACAGTACAATAGTATTAGGAAGGATCAATTAGATTGATGTAGTCAGATGTCAGCAAGACAAAAATCAGAGTGACAGATGTCAAATACTGGATCACAAATCAGAGTTATAAATAGTTCAAAGGGCACGGATGCAGATGTCAGCGGTAGCACAGAGAATCCAGTACTAGACAGGTGTAGTAGCTAGCAGCAGTCAGAAGACTCTAATGACAGATGCATTATACTAAGTAAGTTGTTCGGAGGCTATTTAGTTTCAGGATTTGCAGGTGCAAACAACACTAGAGAAGTGTAGCATGCAGAACATTCCAAAGGTACCGGATGGGGATATATTAATTCCTTTCTTGTTGAGAGGGAGTGTTGAAATTTGCAACTAGAAACAGTGAAATTGGCAACTAGAAAGGAAAAAAAAAATGCACCCACACTAGTGAGGAATTTTGATGTACCAGGAGTGAGGAATGTGAGGCGTCTAATTTATTTTTCGCTTAAATAAATTGGACAATAAATTTTAATTTCATCTCATAACAACTTGTGTCAGTTAAATAATTCATGATGATTGAGTTAGCTCAGTAAATTCAATTTAAGGTGATCGAGGTGGATATTGGTGGCCACCCGCCTATTCCTCTTGAGCCCTCGCCATTATCTCTTTCAGTTTTCCAGTTTCCTTAATTATAGCGCAATTTACTATTTTTGTCAGTTTTTCGGGTCCTGAACTTCCAGAGCCATTTTGAGGCCCCAAACGACATTTTCTGGGCATGAAAGGTTTGGGAATTTCTTAGAAAGCACATTAGCAGTTGTAGTCCTCGGAGAGATCTTTCTAACGAGGTATCATGTGCGTCAAACGACGATCATATGACCAAGTTATGATCCTGGAAAGTTGGCTACCCAACTAACCCCAACGGGGCCCATAAACTCTTGGTGTTACATCTCCTCGGGTTAGGGTTTTGGTTTTTTAGGGTTTTATCTTATTTTTAAATAATAAAAAAGACCCTTCATCCTTATTGTAACACAGTTAAGAGGAACATAACTATCAGTTGTATTTATAGAAAATTTCCCATTTGAAATTATAAAGTCATTGGGATGCCATGATGGATTTCAAAATCAAGGAAGGTTGATTTTCCTAACTAATATGGAGATAATTCCATAGGAATTTTGTGAGCAAGGCAGGCTGAGAATTGACTAAGTATTAGACCTATTTTCCCTAGATCAGCAGGAGACAATTGGCAGAGTGCTGGAGAATATCAAGAGAGATTAAGCATTGTATTGTTTCATGATTCCTTGACTTAATACAAAATAGAGTTAGAGGGTTTTGAGCAGTTGCTTCCCCAGATACATCTAGTGTTGTGTGATTGATAACTTGTTTCTATTACTTATATGTGATTTTGTGATCGTGTTTTGTTTCCACAAATTGTAGGAAGGATTCAGTATCTTGTTTTAGTACATTACAAGATTAGATTGAATCCCGTTGGTTAGGTTTTCTACATGAAATAGAAGAGAGGTTTGATACCATATTGCCTTGTGGTGGTTACTAGGCAGCAAGGTCTATGATCAAGAACAACATAAATGGAGGAGGGCTTGCACTGTAATTTAGAGCCATAACAGAAGTAGACGCGGGCGTAATATTGATTGATTTAACCCTAGTTTTAGGGTCAACATTGAGATCTAAAGTTCATGTCAAGATTCTGTCAAAGAAATGTCCAGAAACTATGGATCCATATGAGCTAGGTCGAGTCCCTTATGGAGGCAAGAGTCGTGTTTTTTCTATGTGTGGATAGGGTTTGTGCTACAACAATTAGAAGTACATAAGTATAATGCCCTAGTTAGGACAGTTTCCTAGCATGCTTAGTTCATAAGGTATGCCCTTAAGACTGTGACAAATTTGTGTAGAAGAAGACAGGTTGTGACCCATAGAGCGAGGTTTATTTCTGCAATAAAGACCGCAGATCTGGAAGATGGTTTTCAGATTCAGTATGTGTGGAGACAATAGATCCAAAGGAGGGTGGAACCTGAGCAGAAGATTTCGCATGCAGAAGAAATGTGTCATATGAAGAATGGATTGACATGCAAAGGAGTTGATTTTGGTGGAATTTCCATAGCGTTTTAGACAAATATCTGAAGAAACCTATAAAAAATTAGTAAATGGACTGTTAGTGGTTGATTTGTAACCCTAGCTCAGTCATCTACAGATTGTTAGAAGTATGATAAGAGGAGTAGTTCATATTTTTTCATATATTGGACAACAAAGATCAAATTGTTGATACACAAGAATAGTGATCTTGAGAAGACTCAATCCATTGTTAGGTGGCAGATTTAAAGAGCCCTAGATGAAGACAATATTGTGGGCCCTAGATCAGTAAAAAGAATTGACTGTGGTTGGGCAGATTGATGGTTGTCCAAGTACAATTGGAGGGTTTTTAGGTTACTGTCAAAGAAGAGCCCTGACTCTTGTTCTAGTGAAGGACAACAAAATTGGTAGAAGGGTAGGTGTATAGGGCCTAAGGATGTGCAGACTTTGAAGGACTAAAGTAACAGTCAAGTGGGCCAACCAACTAGCCCTAGTTCACTATACTGTAGAGGATTGATTCAGAGAGAATAAGGGCAGCCTCCATAGCCCTGGACTTCTCATCTTGGAGCTGTAATATGGAAAAAGTGGGCATACCAAAGAGTTTTTCACAAATGGAATTGTGAACAACTTGTTACCACTCAAACTAGTAGTGGACCTAAAAGGGGTTCCTAAGAAGGCAACTGCTAGGACAAGGGAAACGATGGAGGCTTAGCCTATTGTCACCACAGCTAAGGCTCCTTTCTCTTCATGGAATTTCACCAATGGGTGGAGTCCTAGTAATTTAGGAACTCACTTGTAGCATATAGGTCAATGAATAGGTGGGAAGTGACCCTCGAAACCCTTTCCCTAAGATAAAATAAAGAGTGGGACTTGCTTTCCTTTTAAGCAAGTGAATTTATCTTCTAGGGAGAGAGGAGGGGGATTGAAGGGTTGAGGCAGAAGAAAAAGACTTATGAAGGAAGTTCTCAATCCCTAAAATCCTTTGGGAACTTGGATTCCCAAATGGTCCTTGATGAAAGGCCTTTGACACCAAATGGGACCACACGAGGCCAAGTGTACCCAGCCCAGGTTCGGGGATGGAATTTAGCAACCAATGATGTTCCTATCCTGGACAAGGTGAGGGGAAAGGATCAGACAAGATTTTTTACTTCAATAGGTCAAATTGATCCTACTAGGTTCTATCCTTGGGACCACCTAGGAAAAACTTGACCCTAGAGCTAGGGCTTGAGGTATCCAGAGATTCCACCGTCGGAATTGGCCCAAGTTCTGAGGAGAGTGAGGGCACCCAACAACACAGCTGCCTCTAGGAGTTAGAAGTTTTCTTCTAGCTAGATTCCTAGGAAATTGTTGCCTTAGGTTACCTAATGGGGCTAGACCTAGGGAATTTGAAAATTTATTAATCTAAGAAACCCTACTGAGTATCTTGATTTACTTCTCCTACTTGAATTAAGTTACAAGTTAATTTATGAAATATTTAATAATTTAGTGAAGTAAATAGTAAATACAACTAGCAACCTATGCATGTATATCAAATATTGAATAACATGCTCATAGACAAAGTGGCACACAGATTTTCTAGACAACTGTCCCCGGAAAAAACCCAATGCGGGAAAACTGATGCAGCTAGCTCTAGAGGGTTTTCATTATTATGCAGAATCTAAGTACAACAATCCTGGGCACCAAAACTGGTTCACCCAACATAGAAATAAAAATGGCAGTAATACACTGCTATGAATCCCTCTACATCAGCCTGACTGGCCTATGTTGACCTCTGCGCTACTCAGTAAGGGTATACGTCACACCGGAAGGGCTTACACTACCCCTGTGTTGCCCTGACTGGGCCTGCGTCAGCCCTGCATGGCTCCTACTGCCTCTGCGCTACTCCTGCTGGGCTTTGGCTGGACTAAGTGGCTCCTGCTACCCCTGCTGCTCTGGCTGGCTGGAATGCTTATGCAGAAAAATCATAGGTAAAAAAGAAGTCATTGACCAAAGGTAACACATAACAGTCAGAAAAATTGAAGAAATGAAATGAAAATAGATCAATGTCCACAAATAACTAAAATAGCTCAATGGGACTGTTAAACACCATGTTAAACACACACATGGTGTATGAGAAAGAATAAACACACACACAAGAGACTCAACACACAATGAAGGATAAGCGTGAGGCTTTCTTATTTTTCCATTATACATTATGTACATTTATAATACAATGGTGTGACTCTTGGTTTCACATTCCAAGGTCACTTGGACTCCATTGTGACTTTTCGCATTCCACACCTACCCATAGAGGATTAGGTGTTCCAACAGGGACTAGAGAGTAAAAGCTTTGACAACAACAATAAATTCTTATAGCATCAGCTAAGAGAACAGAGGAGACTAGTTCATGAGGTTAAAATGTTGTATAATTGTTAGCACAGGAAAACTGTAGAATTGTTAGAGTAAATATTTTCAGGTACCATTAGTTGGTGATCATCGATAATCATTTCATTTCATCAAATACCCTGATGAATGGGCCTTACAAGCTATTTCAGTAGACAAACGCCACAGAAGCTATGTGGTGGAAAAATATTCACACTATATTGAAGAAAACACCTACCAAATAAGGATGATATTTCAAATGGGGCAAGAAACAATAGAGAGATAGACATCGAAAAAGTTAAAATGCTAGGGCAGCAGGAAAGCAACTAGGTAGCATGGTACAAAGCACAACAAAGAAAATTATAAAAATTGAAAACCCTACAAATTAGCACCTATCCAAACATCACCACAATTTTTTCTTTAACCCTAGTTAGGACAATTTCCTATCATGTTTAGTTCATAAGGTATGCCCTTAAGACTGTGACAAATTTGCATAGAAGAAGAACGGTTGTGACCCTTAGAGCGAGGTTTATTTTTTCAATATAGACCACGGATATGGAAGATGGTTTGCAGATTCAGTATGTGTGGAGATAGCAGATCCAAAGGAGGGTGGAACCTGAACATAAGCTTGAGCATGCAGAATAAATGTGCCATATGAAGAATGGATTGACATGCAAAGGAGTTGATTTTGGTGGACTATCCAGAGAGTTTTATACAAAGATCTAAAGCAACCTATACAAAATTAGTCAATGGACTGTTAGTGGCTAATTTATGACCCTAGTTCAGTCATCTTCAGATTGTTAGAAGGATGATAAGAGGAGTAGTTTAGATTTTTTCATAGATTGGACAACAAAGATAAAATTGTCGATGCACAAGAACAATGATTTTGAGAGGACTCAAACCATTTTTAGGTGGAAGATTTGAAGATTCGTAGATGAAGAGAATATTGTGGGCCCTAGATCAGTAAGAATAATTGACTGTGGTTGGGCAGATTTATGGTAGTCCAAGTATAGTTGGAGGGTTGTTAGGTTACTATCAAAGAAGAGGCCCAACTCTTGTACTTGTGAAGGACAACAAGATTGGTAGAAGGGTAGGTGTATAGGGCCTAAGGATGTGCATACTTTGAAGGATTAAAGTAGCAGTCAAGTGGGCCAGCCAACTAGCCCTAGCCCTAGTTCACTAGCCCTAGAAACCATTTCCCTAAGATATAATAAAGAGTGGGACTTCCTTGCCTTTTAAGAAAGGGACTTGATATTATAGGGAGAGAGGAGGGGGATTGAAGGGTTGAGGGAGAAGAATATGACTTATGAAGGAAGTTCTCAATCCATAAAATTCTTTGGGAACTTGGATTCCCAAATGGTCCTTGATGAAAGGCCTTAGACACCAAATGGGACCACATGGGGCCAAGTGGACCCAGCCAAGGTTCAGGGATGGAATTTAGCAACCAATGATGTTCATAACCTAGACAATGTGAGGGGAAAGGATCAGGCAAGAGTTTTTACTTCGATGGGTCAAATTGATCCTACTAGGTTCTAGCCTTGGGAACACCTAGGAAAAACTTGATCCTAGAGATAGGGCTTGAGGTATCTAGAGATTCCACCATCATAATTGGCCCAAATTTCACAGAGAGTGAGGGGACCCACCAACGCAGTTGCCTCTAAGAGATCGAAGTTTTCCCCTGGCTAGATTTCTGGGAAATTGATGCCCTAGGTGACATAATGGGGCTAAACCTAGGGAAAAATGGAAAATTGTGAAAAGTGGGGGGAAATCATCACCCTTTTTGAGGTACTAGTGCCTAATTCACTTGGGGATATGGAGTTAGGGATGATAATAAGCAAGAATTTGGTTTCTTGATAAAGGAGGCCCAGAAAGTCAACTTCGTCCAATGTTAGAGGAATACGAAAAGTGACGTTCAAGCATTTATACTTCATAAAAATGGTGCAATATTATTGAGATAAAATGGTCTCAAATACATTTCATTCATCTAGCAATGGCCCTGTTGTACTATACAACAACCCTCCCTTTTTCTTAAATTTTAGAAATAAAATTCATTTAGAAATAGGGTCCCTTTTTCTTTTTATAGAAATAAAAGGCTTAGAAATAAATATTCATTGTTTTGAAAAAGCTCATCTTTGTTTGTTTACAAACCAAATACAACATTCAAAACTTCTGATCCGATCAAATATAGAAGACCTTATCATAAAAAACAAATCAAGTTTAAAATTCCAATGAATAACAATCGCAATCGGAGATCAAAGAAAACCCTTAGAGGAAATTTAACATACAAACCCAAATCCTCCGATGCAATTAGTTCGATCGCAAAACTTCAATCGCAAAGAGTTTAAGTTATCCATTCACATATTTCCGATGCGATGCGATCAGTCGCAATCACATGATCGGGATACTCTTTAAAAATCTCTTTGCGGTCAATTTCAAATTCTCCGATGCGACGCGCGTTATTACAATAAATTCTTTTCAAAAGAAAACAAACATTTGTTCGTTTAAATGAAAAAAACTTTTATATGGTGGACCCCACCATCGGAAATTGGAGAAATCTATTAACTATTCTTTTCGATTGAAATTCTCCGATTGCGATCTAAAATCATCTAATCGGAAATCGGAAAAAGTTTACAATCGCAATAGGCCAATCGAAGAAATCTGTATTATGATGTTTATGTGCCATTTGAAAACTTTCGATGCGATTGATAAATGATATTTATTACATTCGAAAAGTTCATAATAGGTGAATATTATAATATTTCACAAGCGCCAAATCTCCATTTGTACGTGGGTATTCAATAGCAAAATCGAATGAATATTGGTTGATGATTTCGTTTTTAATACGTGAGTGTGACCCAAAAAGAACATTTATGCGCTATACGAAACCAATAAATAACGAATCATGAGTTCATAAGCGTTCCGTTCAAGTTGCTTGTTTGTCACGACTGAAATTTTATTGTTTTGCAGAGCCAAGGAACACCAAACCCTTTCATTCACAGACAAAGGGAAGTAATATCAAACGCAGAAATGTCGAAGAGAGCGAGAAGAGCCAAGACCGTTGTTCCTGTTAAGTTTGTTGAGACTCCTACAGTCTCAAAAGAGAAGCCAACAAAACTGAGATTAGTTACAGATACATCATGCCAAGGGCTTGGAAGAATGACGTGGGAAGGAGTTTACAATCTATTGGAGAAACAAAACCCCAAAGTCACAGTGGAAAATGCATCAGTTCCAGATGAAGATAGCTTAGATTCTGACTCTGAGATTACTGAAAAATCACTTGCAAATTCACTTTTGCATCGAATTGCAGCCAGAGCAAGCATCATGCCTTATTATGATGTAATTCGATGGGTCATCGATGGTGTGAAGATAAAGGACAGAACGTTTGTTTCAGCTTCTGGAGTGTCTTTTGGGTCGTTTAAAGCAGAAGACATTAAGGCAATGTATCATCTTCCTGATCCGCAGAAGGTGTATAACAAAGAATTTATCAAAGAGTTTGCTGATAATAATAAAGTTCAATCCGATCCTATCAAAGATTGGAGGAAAAATCCTGAGAAGCACAGAAATGAAGCATCCGGTATGTATTATGTAGATTCCCTCTTACCTCCGTATTGCTATGCCGCTGCCATGATGTGTAGATTATTTGGCAATGATAATTCAACTAGGTTTTCTATACAAATGGTCCCATTAATCCTAGCTGCTGTTAATTCCGACATTATGGACTGGGCTGTTATTCTTTCTGATAGAATGACTAATAGAATACTCGAGTACAGACAAGATAAGACCGTGGGAAATTCCACTCCTTTCTTCTTTTGTGCCTATATTCTAGATGCTCTTTGTTTTAATTCCGAGTTTCCATTGTTTGGATGGAAATGGACTCCCAAAGACCCTACCCCAATTCATGTATATCATAAACTTCTTTGGAAAGTTCATTTCCAAGATAATGTATATAGAATATGCCATGGTTTCCTTATCCCTGTTTTCCAAACCATTTTCAATCGCTTCCCTCCTAGATTCTCTGATAAAGCTAAAGCCGACTTATCCTCAATAGGAGATTGGTTTGGAGAGGAGAAATTTACATACATTAGGATTTTTGGTAGTATTGTGGAACCCCATGTTCTTCCTCTTATTGTTCCAGACAAACTTCTCGCCCAGGAATTTCCTATCAATTAACAGTTGAAGGAATATCCAGATCTTTAAACAACAGTAAGAAGAGAATGTGGCCTCAATTCCCATTCAATTGTGGTCAGTTTACTTTAAATGACTTCAAACATGCTGAAAAGGAAGTCGCCAAAATAAAGGGTTGTAAATTTGCAACCATTCCAGGTAGACAGTATGATCCGCGACAGATAGCCTTTAATGTTACTGCTTTAGTTTCAATCGCTCGATTTGAGCATGAACCAGATGAGTTTGATGATTTGTTTGTTTCGTTGAATGATTTTCCTCAAATTTATGATTTAGCCAAGTCTAAATTCCAGAAGGAGGAAATGAATAAATTTTTGTTATTCAGAAGTCAAAGATTGTTGAGAGTTCCTCTGGACCAACTAAGAATTCCAATACAAGGGTCAGAGACAGAGGGTACATCTGGCAAAACGCCAGGAGAAACATCTGCCGGTAAAGTCATTACGCAATCGGCTGTTAACCAGCCAACTGTACATAATGCAAAGGTGGGCACCGAGGGCAAACCTGAGACTCAGAAAGGGAATACTGATGGTAAATCCGATCGAAATACTGATCAGCAGTCCACTGCTCAAACAATAGAAAAATGCACAAGTACTGATGCTAATGTGCATAATCAAAAAGGAGGATCGGATAGCAAAACCATTGAGCAGAGAACAGATACAGAGAAAGCAGACACACAATCGGGAGGAAAAGAAACTACTGAGAAAATTATAGACTCTGATGATCTTAATGTTTCCTCTCAGTTATTGAAACAATATGATCAATTCGCTCAGCAATTGGGACTGCAAGATAAAGATAAAGAGCAAGTAGAGCAGGATGTCGAAATCATTCCTGAACATCCTACAGAGCAGATTGTATTGAAGATTGAGGAGATCCCTCCTTTAGATGTATTTTACAGCCCTAAACATAAGGTTGTTGTTAGAAGACAGAGAAAAAGAAGGAAGATGGATCAGGACATGTTTTCTACTCCACAGGAAGAATTTATGAATATTGTTTACAAGAATACTGAAGTGAATCCATCTGAGGATCTCACTAAATTATCCCAATATGCAGGAGCATATAGTGCTTCAACAGTAGATAAAGCTGTAGAAGTTTCTCAGATGATGACTCAAAAAGATCTCCATATAGCTTCACTTGAAGAGCAAGCTAAGGAAAGTCAGCAAAAGATTACTCAATTGCAACAACAACTACAAGATCAAGAACTCAGGTCCAAAGAGTTAGAAAAACAGCTTGCCGAAGAAAAGAAGAAAGTTGATGAGCAGGTCTTAGGCAAACAACAACAATTGAATGAAGAAATTTCCAGGTTACAAGGTTTGTTACAAAATGAGAAGAATGCAAAGATTGTACAAGAAAAGGAGTTTCAAACAGCTTTAGATAGGTTCAAAGATTTCCCTAAGTTAAGTGAATTCAAATCAGAAGCTCTTGAAGCTAATAAACTGTTGTCTCAACAATTGAATGAATTTTGTGCAAAACTATCACAGGCAGAACCATTTTGTGATATTACCTCATCCTTGATCCAGAACATTATTACTCTTAGACAAGAAATTGATGATGCTGATGAAAATATTTCTAAATTTCTTACTTGGCAAGATACAGAAAAAGGAAGAGAAGCTAATCTTCCTAGGATATAAGAAAGACATAAAGAAATCTTGTTTACAGAATGGGAACATCAGATAATGAAAGCTGAGAGAGCAATATCAAGAGCTAGGAGCATGATGAGTAATATCACGCAATTTATCAATGACAGTTTGTATTCAATCAATCTCATTTCAGACTGTGTTCCTCGAAGTTTTCCTAAAGTGAAAGAAACTGAAAACAGATGGAAGGAAGAAATGGTGAATAAAAGTCAACAAATCGACAAACTTCAAGCAATATCTTGGGATAGTATGTGGACTCATTTAATTAAGCCAAACAATCAACAAATGGCTATTAAATTCCTTTCAAATGCTGTCGATTGTTTAATTCCAGAATTTTCCGATGCCACCTATGCTGGACAGCTGCATTCCGAGATGAGTCATCCACCGAGGCTCCAAGATATGCTGAAGATTTGCAACTTGGCTACATCAAGCGAGAAAGAAAAGCAATGAATCAGTTTCATTTAAGATAGCATTTATGTTTTTAATTTGATAGATTGTAGCAGTAGTAGTAGGATTTTGTTATGTAATTTCTTATTTAAATCCCTCTCATGCATTTAGAGAGGAATCCAGAGTTGTAATATTTTTTGGACTTGGAGCTTATATTTCTGTACTCCATTCCCTCTTATATTTTATAAAGGATCACATCTGGTGATTTTTGTGTTGAAATTATCTTTGAAGTGTTGCATTTCTGTACCTTTGGATTTGATTTTACATCGGAGTTACTGGATTAGAGTATCAGATTTCATTTGACAGTCTTCAAGATGAATGAGGTATTTCTATCTGTTCACTATTGATTTCCTTTGTTATATGATATTCGCTTGAAATTTGCTATCATTTATATATATTTGGTCTTCATAACGTTTCCTTTTATATATCATTTCTGAGTATAATCGAAATGTTATCTTTTATAAGCATATATAGATGGTATACAATGATGAATGAAATATGCTAATATAACTCTATTTAATGTCTTAAACAGAGTTATCTTTATTCATTTTTTCAAATTTCAATTTAAATAATAATACATTTTCATGGTTATTGTTAAATTGGAACAATCTTAAGTTGTATTCACATATAATTACCCGGGTTAGTGTTAGAATTTCTTTATCAGCATTTAGTTTAATTAGATAGTTTTATTTCAATCAATTTAGTCCCATTTCCACTCATCCAAATCAACCCCTCACCAACCCATTTAGTTATAAGGAAACTGGTCCTTTAAATCCAGTCGGAGCCACCATATCAAACGGAAAAGGAGATGTCCTAAGGTCCCGACTGGGTGGTTTTCCCCAATGTTTGAAGCAGATATTTTCTAAGCTTCAACATTTTTGGTGCTAGAAGGAGGGCATGAGCTATTAATGGCAAGTAAATCTTTATCCACAGGCCATTCTGAGAGCAAAACACCCTCATTAACTTCTTCAATTTCTTCTGAAATTCAAAATCCTAGAGAAGAAATTGCGAAGAATATTCATACACCCACTACCAAAATCTCAAAACACTCAGACAAGCAATCTCCTGAGTCTCCTGAAGTTCAAGATTTAATCCATAAATTGAAAGGATTCTCATTATCTCTTGAAGAGTCTGAAATATCTGAAGGTAGTGTAAGTTCAAAATTTGTTCCTTCAAAACCTCTTACTAGGTTGCAAAGTGAAAAACTTGGTATTCCTCCGCAAGAATTTCCTTTACCTAGTAAGGGCAAAACAAAAAGAATTCAATCGGAATTAGAAAGTGATACAAGTTCATCATCTCATATTCAATCACCTATTTCCGAAACCACAACTCAACAAAGTGCAGTTGTTTCCACATCACCTCCTCAATCATCATCTCCTCAATCATCATCTGCTCAGTCATCATCAATCTCAACATCATCTATTCCAACAACTTCTATTCAAACACCACCAGTTTCTACTACTCCTCCAATAGTCGTTCCGATAATGGCTAGACCATGGGCTACTCCAGGGGCAGTCAACATGGCTGCACCTTTACATGATTTACCAGACAATCCTGGAAAATGGCTTCCAAAATTTAGTCCAGATCTTAATATTCAAGCTGAAGAGCATATCAATAACTTTATGCTGGCTGTAAATTTGAACGGAGTCACACATGAAGATGTTGTAGTCAGACTATTCCCTTATACTCTTCAAGGAGCAGCAGGATCATGGTACTTTTCATTACCTTCGAGATCCATAACAAGTTGGGCCATTTTTACAGATCATTTTTTAACCAAATTTGGAGATGACCGATCAATAGCTACTTTACTTAATGACCTCTCAAATTTGAAGATAGAACCCAAAGAGCCCATTAAAGATTTCAACGCTAGATTCAACAAACTCTTGAACAAAATTCACACAGATTCACAGCCCAGTGAACAAGTAAGAAGTGAATGGTATATAACTGCCTTACCCTCAAACATAGCAATTTTTGTAGATAGAGCTGCAAAACCTACATTAGCCGAAAATATGAAAGAGGCTATTGCAGTAGAAAAACAAATTATTTCTCTAGAAAAGAAAAATGCTATTGAGGAAAGGAAATCAAAGAAAGTCAGCTTCAAAGATGATTCAAAGAAAAAGGCCAAAGACCCATACGACATGGAAGGTTTACAGAAAGTCCTTAAAACCATGTCAAATGAAATGGTTGAAATTAAAAAACAAGTAGTTGAAACTTCTACCAAAAAACCATTCCGAAATTTCAGAAGAAACCAAGTTGAATCTAAACCTCCTAATGCAATCTCTAATGTAGAATCAGAGGAAGAAGAAGAAGAAGAAGATACATCTATAGTATCAGATGAGGAAGATGAGAATGAAGAAATAGTTGAATTACATGGAATGTGGGATTTTATCCTCCCTAATTCTGATAGTGACGTAGAACAAGAAGCTATGCCTGTAAGTACTAGGAGTAAATCTATAGCAGAGCCTTTAGAAACATCTACTAAAAATAAAATCACAACTCCAAGTACCAAAGACAAATCCCCTGCAAAGAAAGCTTCTCCATTACCTACTCAAAATCAGCCATCTTCTTCTAATCCTCCCACATCGACAACAAAGACTTTAGTAGTGTCAGATCCTATGGAGTAAAACATTGTCGAAGACATGAAAAATATCAAAGCCAACATTTCCTTACATGAACTCAGAAAACTAAAACACCAGCAGAAGTTGCTATTGAAATAATTAAACGCTACATCAATTTCTCCTTTACCAAGTGGTGTAGTTGCAAAAGCAGCTAGAGGAGCTGGTAAACCACCAGATAAGGTAGATGCTACTGATACCGTGCTCATTGAAGAAAAGTCAAATTCTCAAACTCCTCCTTTTCTTCTGACTTATGAAATGTACAATAAGAATCTGCATAATTGTTTGATTGATTCTGGAGCTTCCTTTAATATAATGCCTACTTCTGTTTGTGCCAAATTGAATATCGAACCACAGAAATCGGCAGTTCATATTGTTCAATTGGATCGCTCTAAAGTTCAAGTTGTAGGAGAAATCAATTCAGTTACTATCAGATTAGCTTCCGATCCTAGAATTGTCCAAATAATTGATATTTTGATTGTTGATATTCCTGAATTCTATGGATTAATTTTAAGCAGGGACTGGTCTACGAAACTTAATGGTTATATCTCGACTGATTATTCACATATGTGGCTTCCCTACAAAGGGAAACCAAATCAAATCAAAATCGAACGAGAAAAACATATGACACGCACTGTCACTGAATTTGAACAACCTAACGAACCTGTGGCATTCAACAACAATATTCTTGGAGGTTATTCTGCTCAATCATTTCTTGGAAACTTCAAAGCACCCCAATCACCTTTTTCTGGAAATACTTTTGTTTCTCAAGTAGAAAAATTTTCACAATCCGATTCTTCCAGAATTGTAAATACTTCTGATGTAATTGTAGATAATTCAACAGATAAATCTTTATTTTGGTCGTTATATTTTGATGGATCAAAGTCTAGTGATGGAGCTGGAGCAGGATGCATTTTAATCGATCCAGATGGAGAGAAAACCATGCTGTCATGTAGGCTAGAATTTGAGTGTACTAACAATACTGCAGAATATGAAGCCTTGGTTCAAGAAATTTATAAAGCTATAGGGTTAGATGTTAAATACTTGAAAGTCTTTGGTGATTCCGAAATTATCATAAAACAAGTTAGGAATACTATTCATTTCCTTTCAGCACATCTTAAACACTATCAAACCCTAGTACAAGATCTCACCACTCATTTTTTAGCATTCAATATTTCTCCTATTCCTATGAATCAGAATACATCAGCTGACTTGTTAGCTAATGTTGCATCTAAACTCCTACCTACTGAAGATTGCAGTCCTGACAGGTTTTCTGTAGAATTAATTTTTGTCCATCTGTCCCAGACAATGTCACAAATTGGAGAGTTTTCTATCATGATCAAGATATTTTAAATTTCATGACTTCAGAGAAATCATATGATGAGAAAATTATTGATGAAGATGATCATGATTTACAAATTTCTTCAAAAGGTAATGAAAATCTCATTCCGAAATCTGTTGTTAAATTGGAGGACTTATATGATATTAAAGACAGATTCAAGAAAGTCACTAATGCCAAACTTCAAAGTTCCACTTTGAAGTTTGAATTAGTAAATCTTGGTTCTGATTCCAAACCTCAAAACGTTAATTTAGGACTCAATTTAACACCAGAGGAAAGGAATGCTTTCATTAAACTCTTGAATAAATATAAAAACGTTTTTGCTTGGAATTATGATGATTTAAAAACACATGATACTTCGGTTATTCAACACACAATTCCAATGCTTCCTGATATTAAACCTGTTCAACAAAAGCTAAGGAAGGTTCATCCTAATCTCGAAGGACAAATCAAATCAGAACTTAATAAACTTTTAAAAGCCAAAATCATTTTTCCTGTCAGGCACTCCAATTGGGTTTCCAATATGGTACCTGTAAGGAAGAAGAATGTTGATATAAGAATCTGTATTGATTTCAGAAATTTAAACAAGGCATATTTAAAAGACAAATTCCCATTTCCAACCATGGAGCATATACTTCAAAAGGTAGATGGTTCTAAACTTATGTCCTTTCTTGATGGATTTTCAGGCTATAATCAAGTCTTAGTTCATCCAGATGACATATTGAAAACAACTTTCAGAACAAAATGGGGAACTTATGCTTATCAAAAAATGCCTTTTGGACTAATAAATGCAGGAGAAACTTTCCAAAGAGCCATGGACATAGCGTTTAAAGGTCTGATCAATAAGTCAGTTGTTGTTTATCTTGATGACATAACAGTATTTTCAAAAAAGAGAACCAATCATCTACATGATCTAAAGAAAATATTTGAAAGGTGTAGAAGGTTTGGTATTTCCTTAAATCCAAAGAAATCTTTCTTTGCTTTGGATGAAGGAAAACTCTTAGGATTTGTTGTGTCAAAAGATGGTATATACATTGATCCAGATAGAGTAAAAGAAATTTCTGATATTTCTTTACCTCATAACAAAAAATCCATGCAATCATTTCTTGGACAGATCAATTTTGTAAAAAGATTCATTCCCGATTTTTCTTTAATTGTTTTACCTATGCAAAATATGATCAAGAAGAATTCAGTATTCAAATGGGGGCATAAAGAGAAAGAAGCCTTTGAGGCAATCAAACAAGCGATCATTAATGCACCAGCATTGAGTACCCTGGATTTTTCTAAAGATTTTATTTTGTATACCTTAGCCACCGAGACATCCTATGCAGCTGTTTTAACACAGCTCAATGATCAGAAAATTGAAGCACCAATTTCTTTCTTTAGCTCAAATCTGCAAGGAGCTGAGCTGAATTATTCCGATGTTGAAAAACAAGCCTTTGCCGTGTTTAAATCAATCAAGCATTTCAGACCTTTTCTCTTGAAAACTCATACAAAAATCATTGTCCCATTCTATGCAGTGAGGCAATTATTAATTCAGAGAGAAGTAGGAGAAAAACGAGCTAACTGGGTAACAGCTTTGCAAGAATATGATGTTGATATTAAACCAGCTAAGATTGTTAGAGGACAAGGTTTTTGCAGACTATTAGCAGGAGCTCATAACATACCAGAAAATCAAGATTCAAATCAAGATATTCAAGTAAGTCAGATAAGTGTTACAGATTCTGAATCTCAGTATGATGATCTCATCTATTACTTGAAAAATAGGTATGCTCCTTCTAATCTCAGCTATAAGAGAAAATGTGCTTTAAGGTTAAAGGCTATTAAATATGAGATCACTGATAATGTGTTATTTAGGAAAAATTATGATTCAATTTTATTAAGATGTCTTGAAAAGACTGAAGCTGAAAAGGTTTTGCAGGAGTTGCATGATGGACCAGTAGGAGGTCATTTTGGAGGTGATACCACAGCTCACAAAATAATTCGTGTTGGCTATTACTGGCCTACCCTTTTTAAAGATACACATGACTATGTAAGGAAGTGCAGAATTTTCCAAACTGCAAGTGGAAGACAAAGGAAACCAGCTTTTCCTTTGCAACCAGTGAGTATTGAGCAACCATTTGAACAATGGGGACTTTACATTATTGGTGAGATAGTACCTCATTCTTCCAAACAGCACAAATACATCCTTACTGCAACTGATTACTTTACAAAATGGGTAGAGGCAATCCCTTTGAAGGTAGCCAATTCTGATGTAATTATTGATTTCATAGATCAATTCATCATAACCAGGTTTGGTGTACCTCAAGCTCTTGTCTTTGATAATGCATCTTATTTTTCCGGAAATAGTTTAATAGAATTTGCAGTCAAAAGAGGTTTTAAACTGAAATATTCAACAAATTATTATCCACAAGGTAATGGTTTGGCTGAATCCACTAACAAAAATCTCATCAAAATCATTAAAAGGACTATTGATCAAAATCAAAAGAATTGGCACAAGTCTTTAATCTTTGCATTATGGGCTGATCGTATCATTGAAAAAGCTTCAATAGGAACTTCATCTTTCAATTTATTTTATGGAAAAGAAGCTGTGATACCATCATATTTAACTCTTCCATCATTAGCCCTAGTGCAATTTATTGAAGAAAATCCTTCTTCATCCATTCAATTGAGATATGATCAAATCCTTAAACTAGAAGAAGATAGAGATAAAGCTAAAAGTGTTCATGAAAAACATCAACAGCTTGTAAAATCTTCTTTTGATGCAAGTTCTACAGGCTCAAAAATTTTGTCAATTGGTGATCTTGTTCTAAAATGGGATAAAGCACATGAATAAAAAGGTAAGCATACCAAGTTTCAGAAAATGTGGCTTGGACCATTTCAGATCGTTGAAAAGATAGGCTCAAATACATTCATACTCCGGGATCTAACAAGTAAGAGAGAATCTCTTCCTGTAAATGGGCTTATCTTGAAGAAATTCTTTTCATAAGGAGGCAACCCCTTCTTAAACTGTATATATTACTTTCTGCAAAGTTTTTAATTGTTTTTGCAAATAAAAGTTGTTAATAAGTCTCTAATTGATTGTTTACTTGTTAGAAAAATTCTTAGGAAGAATATTATAAATATTTATTTTGTGTAAATAAGAATTTTTAAAGAAATGATCATAGTCTTTTGATAGTTTTAAATAAGATGTTAAACTTTGAAAGATTATACCAATTATTTGCATGATCTTTTGAAAAAACTTGAGGGAAATGTAAATCATTATAAGTTTATTAAGCAGAGAGAGGTTATCTATAAAAGTAAATATTATTCAAGTCTTGGTACTCAAAAAACTCTGAAAATTGTCATCCATTGATTCTTAAGGATAAAACTATTTCACCCCATCCATTTAGGTTGTGATTTTTTAGAATGTAATTCTAAGAAATTATGTAAAATTTTAAGAGATAAGAGGTCTCATCATGAGCCGACTTACCATATTCATAAGAAGTAATGAAACTAACATTACCAATACTACACATCAAAACAGGGTAATGGCTTATAAATATAAAGACAAGGGGTCTCATCACGAGCCAGCTTGTTCAGTTTAATTACAACTAGTGAATGGCATTGTTATTAACTGGCTACCAAACCAGAACAATGGCTCTTAAAAATAAATAAATAAATAAAAGACAAAAAACATGAGATAATATGTCTTATGAATTTATCTTTTAAAAATTCATAATCTTAGTAGGATGGGACAATGAATAGTTAATGGTTAAAAGGTAACCCTGTCGAAACTATGAACGTTTGCGGGCAGCAGAGGCAATACCTATGACAATAGAGTATATTATAAAACCAAACTTGGAGAAATTCACTTACTTCATTATTAATACCAATCAAAGCTTGAGATAACCCAAAAATGTTTTTATTCTCAAGAAACTAGAAAGAAATTGTAAAAAAAATTTATTCTTTTTCATAAGTTAGATTTTATTTTTGATTATCCTAGGATAGTTTTCATTATCTTTAAAAATATTTACTTACTAAAAATATAGTATTCATTTTATTTTTTCAGAGATAACTGGTTCTTTCAGTGAATCGCCAATTGTTGTACTATACAACAACCCTCCCTTTTTCTTAAATTTTAGAAATAAAATTCATTTAGAAATAGGGTCCCTTTTTCTTTTTATAGAAATAAAAGGCTTAGAAATAAAGATTCATTGTTTTGAAAAAGCTCATATTTTTTTGTTTACAAACCAAATACAACATTCAAAACTTCCGATCCGATCAAATATAGAAGACCTTATCATAAAAAACAAATCAAGTTTAAAAGTCCAATGAATAACAATCGCAATCGGAGATCGGAGAAAACCCTTAGAGGAAATTTAACATACAAACCCAAATCCTCCGATGCAATTAGTTCGATCGCAAAACTTCAATCGCAAAGAGTTTAAGTTATCCATTCACATATTTCCGATGCGATGCGATCAGTCGCAATCGCATGATCGGGATACTCTTTAAAAAGCTCTTTGCGGTCAATTTCAAATTCTCCGATGCGACGCGCGTTATTACAATAAACGCTTTTCAAAAGAAAACAAACATTTGTTCATTTAAATGACAAAAAATTTTATATGGTGGACCCCACCATCGGAAATCAGAGAAAGCTATTAATTATTCTTTTCGATTGAAATTCTCCGATTGCGATCTAAAACCATCTAATCGGAAATCGGCAAAAGTTTACAATCGCAATCGGCCAATCGAAGAAATCTGTATTATGATGTTTATGTGCCATTTGAAAACTTTCGATGCGATTAATAAATGATATTTATTACATTCGAAAAGTTCATAATAGGTGAATATTATAATATTTCACAAGTGCCAAATCTCCATTTGTACGTGGGTATTCAATAGCAAAATCGAATGAATATTGGTTGATGATTTCGTTTTTAATACGTGAGTGTGACCCAAAAAGAACATTTACGCGCTATACGAAACCAATAAATAACGAATCATGAGTTCATAATCGTTTCGTTCAAGTTGCTTGTTTGTCACGACTGAAATTTTATTGTTTTGTAGAGCCAAGGAACACCAAACCCTTTCATTCACAGACAAAGGGAAGTAATATCAAACGCAAAAATGTCGAAGAGAGCAAGAAGAGCCAAGACCGCTGTTTTTGTTAAGTTTGTTGAGACTCCTACAGTCTCAAAAGAGAAGCCAACAAAACTGAGATTAGTTACAGATACATCATGCCAAGGGCTCAGAAGAATGACGTGGGAAGGAGTTTACAATCTATTGGAGAAAGAAAACCCCAAAGTCATAGTGGAAAAGGCATCAGTTCCAGACGAAGATAGCTCAGATTCCGACTCTAAGATTACTGAAAAATCACTTGCAAATTCATTTTTGCATCGAATTGCAGCCAGAGCAAGCATCATGCCTTATTATGATGTAATTCGATGGGTCATCGACAGTGTGAAGATAAAGGACAGAACGTTTGTTTCAGCTTCTGGAGTGCCTTTTGGGTCGTTTAAAGCAGAAGACATTAAGGCAATGTATCATCTTCCGGATCCGCAGAAGGTGTATAACAAAGAGTTTATCAAAGAGTTTGCTGATAATAATAAAGTTCAATCCGATCCTATCAAATATTGGAGGAAAAATCCTGAGAAGCACAGAAATGAAGCATCTAGTATGTATTCTGTAGATTCCCTCTTACCTCCGTATTGCTATGTCGTTTCCATGATGTGTAGACTATTTGGCAATGATAATTCCGCTAGGTTTTCTATACAAATGGTCCCATTAATCTTATCTGCTGTCAATTCCGACATTATGGACTGGGCTGTTATTCTTTCTGATAGAATGGCCAATAGAATACTTGAGTACAGACAAGATAAAACCGCTGGAAATTCCACTCATTTTTTCTTTTGTGCCTATATTCTAGATGCTCTTTATTTTAATTCCGAGTTTCCCCTGTTAGGATGGAGATGGACTCCCAAAGACCCTACCCCAATTCATATATATCATAAAATTCTTTGGAAAGTTCATTTCCAAGATAATGTGTATAGAATATGCCATGGTTTTCTTATCCCTGTTTTTCAAACCATTTTCAATCGCTTCCCTCGTAGATTCTCTGATAAAGCTAAAGCCGAATTATCCTCAATAGGAGATTGGTTTGGAGAGGAGAAATTTACATACATCAGGATTTTTGGTAGTATTGTGGAACCCCATGTTCTTCCTCTTATTGTTCCAGACAAACTTCTCGCCCAAGAAATTTCCTATCAATTAATAGTTGAAGGAATATCCAGATATTTAAACAACAATAAGAAGATAATTTGGCCTCAATTCCCATTCAATTGTGGTCAGTTTACTTTAAATGACTTCAAACATGCTGAAAAGGAAGTCGCCAAAATAAGGGGTTGTAAATTTGCAACCATTCCAGGGAGACAGTATGATCCGCGACAGATAGCCTTTAATGTTACTGCTTCAGTTTCAATTGCTCGATTTGAGCATGAACCAGATGAGTTTGATGATTTGTTTGTTTCGTTGAATGATTTTCCTCAAATTTATGATTTAGCCAAGTCTAAATTTCAGAAGGAAGAAATGAATAAATTTTTGTTATTCAGAAGTCAAAGATTGTTGAGAGTTCCTCTAGACCAACTGAGAATTCCTATACAAGGGTCAGAGACAGAGGATACATTTGTCAAAACGCCAGGAGAAACATTTTCCGATAAAGTCATTACACAATCGACTATTAACCAGCCAACTGTACATACTTAAAAGGTGAGCACTGTTTTCAAACCTGATGCTCAGAAAGGAAATACTGATGGTAAATTCGATCGAAATACTGATCAGCAGTCCACTGCTCAAACAACAGAAAAATGCACAAGTACTGATGCTAATGTGCATAATTAAAAAGGAGGATCGGATAGTAAAACCATTGAGCAGAGTACAGATACAGAGAAAGCAGACACACAATCGGGAGGAAAATAAACTACTGAGAAAATTGTAGACTCTACTGATCTTAATGTTTCCTCTCAATTATTGAAACAATATGATCAATTCACTCAGCAATTGGGACTGCAAGATAAAGATAAAGAGAAAGTAGAGCAGGATGTCGAAATCATTCCTGAACATCCGACAGGGCAGATTGTATTGAAGATTGAGGAGATCCCTCCTTTAGATGTATTTTACAGCCCTAAACATAAGGTTGTTGTTAGAAGACAGAGAAAAATAAGGAAGATGGATCAAGACATGTTTTCTACTCCACAGGAAGAATTTATGAGTATTGTTTACAAGAATACTGAAGTGAATCCATCTGAGGATCTCACTAAATTATCCCAATATGCAGGAGCATATAGTGCTGCGACAGTAGATAAAGCTGTAGAAGTTTCTCAGATGATGACTCAGAAAGATCTCCATATAGCTTCACTTGAAGAGCAAACTAAGGAAATTCAGCAAAATATTACTCAATTGCAACAAAAACTACAAGATCAGGAAATCAAGTCCAAAGAGTTAGAAGAACAGCTTGCCGAAGAAAAGAAGAAAGTTGATGAACAGGTCTTAGGCAAACAACAACAATTGAATGAAGAAATTTCCAGGTTACAAGGTTTGTTACAAAATGAGAAGAATGTGAAGATTGTACAAGAAAAGGAGTTTCAAACAGCTTTAGATAGGTTCAAAGATTTCCCTAAGTTAAGTGAATTCAAATCGGAAGCTCTTGAAGCTAATAAACTGTTGTCTCAACAATTGAATGAATTTTGCACAAAACTATCACAGGCATAACCATTTTGTGATATTACCTCATCCTTGATCCAGAACATTATTACTCTCAGACAAGAAATTGATGATGCTGATGAAAAGATTTCTGAATTTCTTACTTGGCAAGATACAGAAAAAGGAAGAGAAGCTAATCTTCCTAGGATAGAAGAAAGACATAAAGAAATCTTGTTTACCGAATGGGAACATCAGATAATGAAAGCTGAGAGAGCAATATCAAGAGCTAGGAGCATGATGAGTAATATCACGCAATTTATCAATGACAGCTTGTATTCAATCAATCTCATTTCAGACTGTGTTCCTGGCAGTTTGCCTAAAGTGAAATAAACTGAAAACAAATGGAAGGAAGAAATGATGAATAAAAGTCAACAAATCGACGAAATTCAAGCAATATCTTGGGATAGTATGTGGACTCATTTAATTAAGCCAAACAATCAACAAATGGCTATTAAATTCCTTTCAAATGCTGTCGATTGTTTAATTCCAGAATTTTCCGATGCCACCTACGCTGGACAGCTGCATTCCGAGATGAGTCATCCACCAAGGCTCCAAGATATGCTGAAGATTTGCAACTTGGCTACATCAAGCGAGAAAGGAAAGCAATGAATCAGTTTCATTTAAGATAGCATTTCTGTTTTTAATTTGATAGATTGTAGCAGTAGTAGTAGGATTTTGTTATGTAATTTCTTATTTAAATCCCTCTCATGCATTTAGAGAGGGATCCGGAGTTGTAATATTTTTGGACTTGGATCTTACATTTCTGTACTCCATTCCCTCTTATATTTTATAAAGGATCACATCTGGTGATTTTGTGTTGAAATTATCTTCGAAGTGTTGCATTTCTGTACCTTTGGATTTGATTTTACATCGGAGTTACTGGATTAGAATATCAGATTTCATTTGACAGTCTTCAAGATGAATGAGGTATTTCTATCTGTTCACTGTTGATTTCCTTTGTTATATGATATTCACTTGAAAATTTGCTATCATTTATATATATGGTTTTCATAACTTTTCCTTTTATATATCATTTCTGAGTATAATCGAAATGTTATCTTTTATAAGCATATATAAATGGTATACAATAATGAATGCAATATGCTAATATAACTCTGTTTAATTTCTTAAACAGAGTTATCTTTATTCGTTTCTGCACATTTCAATTTAAATAATAATACATTTTCATGGTTATTGTTAAATTGGAACAATCTTAAGTTGTATTCACATATAATTACCCGGGTTAGTGTTAGAATTTCTTTATCAACATTTAGTTTAATTAGATAGTTTTATTTCAGTCAATTTAGTCCCATTTCCACTCATCCAAATCAACCCCTCACCAACCCATTTAGTTATAAGGAAACTGGTCCTTTAAATCCAGTCGGAGCCACCATATCAAACGGAAAAGGAGTTGTCCTAAGGTCCCGATCGGGTGGTTTTCCCCAATGTTTGAAGCAGAGATTTTCTAGGCTTCAACAGGCCCATACATTAAATAAGCTAAATAGACACATAATTCCACATTTCCATCATGCAACAATTACCCCTAGTTATAGTGAATTCAATAGCATGCAACAACAAGAAGAATAGAGTTAAATCATCATTCACAATGTTAGAGAGTATATCCAACCAGCTTCACATTTGCAAAAACAAATCTCCAACATAAAAATAGCCCAAATCCATACATCAAAATGCATCCATCGTCCAAAATAGTCCTCCAAAGAAAAATGTGAAGTTATCTAAAGATAGAGAGACCCCAAGTCAAGTGATGATACAAATGAATCCAACTAAATCCTATCTATACACCGATTAGGAGTTGATCGTTGATAGAGGAAAATTGAGGAGTTGCATAATGGGAGGCAAGAGGACCTGCCAGATGTGATGTTCAGGACATGTGGACTGAAAGGGCTATGTGTGGCCACCATCAAAAAGTGGTTAAAGTGTTGTCTTGTTCAAGGTAGATTGGTTATCAAAATACTAACACCAAGCCCTAGTTGTATTCCTTATATCAGTGTGATTGTAAAGGGTCATGATCCATGGTACAAGATCTCTAGCCTATTCTATTATAGTTTGTAATTTAACGAAGACGGTTTGAAAAAGTTAAAAATTGTCATGTGCACTAGTTGATTCCCTAATGTGTGTAGATTTCGTTGTGCAAAGTAGATGTGTTGTGGCACTTGAGTGTGTTTTCATCAAATATTCTAAGACCAAAACCAAATTCTCATATGTCGTTGAAATTCAACATATACTTTGTTCACCTAAGAACTACATGTAACTCATCTTAGGCTACTCATGTACAATCGCAACTCATCCCACTTAACAAGTTACCAAGACAAGGCTTATCACATCCAACTGTGGTTGTAAAAAAACTAAGCAACACAGTTTATATATTGACATACCATAGGACCTAGCATCTCTTAAATGCCTTGGCACTATGTGGCATGTGTTAGCATCCCCTACATTCCTTGGCATGCTTTTACACACCCTAACACACCCTAGCACTTCCTGACACGCTTTGGTAGTTTAGCATACCTTAGCACTGCCTAGCATATAACCTTGTCACTCCCTCCTTAACACACCTATAACTCATTGACACTCCTTGTCACACACTCTTATTCATTCATTTCCATGCATTTGAAACTAGTGCTCCCTTGTTTTTCCTTGGCACTCCATAACACTCCTTGACATGCATTGGCACACCCTAGCACCTGGCACATCTTGGCATGTTTCCATGGCCTCTAGCATGCCTTAGCATTGCCCAGCATACTTTGTCACTCCCTCCTTAGCACACTTGGAACTTATTGACACTTCTTGTCACAATCTCTTAATGTTCATTTTCATGCATTATTTTCACCTAGTGCTCACTTGTGGGTCCCTAGCACTTCCCAACATGTGTTGGCACACCCTGGCACTTGGCACATATTGGCCACATGCCACTCTAGCACACTAACATGACTTAACGTTGCCTAGCATACCATGTCACTCCCTCCTTAACACACCTGAGACTCGCTGACACCCCCTGTCACATACTCTTATTCATTCATTTCCAGGCATTTTGACATAGTGCTCCCTTGTGTTTCCCTGGCACTCACTAACACTAAACACACATTGGCACTTGACACATCTTGGTATGCTTCCCTAGCACTCTAGCATGCCTTGGAACTATTTAGCATATCTTTTCACTCCCTCCTTATCACTTGCCATGTCTTGGTGTGCCTAACATGCCTTAATGGAACCATCTAACATGTGTTAGCACTTATTGAAATTCATTGGCACACCTTGCCACTCCCTAATTGTCATGCCCTTATAGATAGCCTTACTTTTTTGCGACTTGGGTACCCAACCAAGTTATTGAAACAATAGTGTTGTGCCTAAACCAAAGTCTCGACTACTTTGTCTAGCCCATTACTGCAATCGTAGGCTTTCCTCCTACAAGTCCTATTTTAAAATTATCCTAACATACTTCATCCTTGAGACACCTAGAAGTCACTGATACTCCCTGGCACACACTCTTATTCATTCATTTCCATGCATTTTGACCTAGTTCTTCCTTGTGATGCCCTGACACTCCCCAACACTCCTTGACATGCTTTGAAACTATCTAGAATTTTTTAGCACACCTTTTCATTCCTTGGCACGCCCTATCATTCCTTATTTATCATGCCCTCGCAACTACCCTTATTTTTTTGCAACTTGGGAACCCAACCAAATTCTGCTTCGACTACAATAGCTTGACCAAGTTACAGTTACTACAACTAGACTATTCCTTGTTCACTTAAGAGCTTCCTATAACTCATCTTAGGATACTCACGCCGAATCTCAAATCATACAACTTAATAAGTTACGAAGACAAGGCTCACATCCATCCGTGGTCATAAAGCAGCATATTTTACATCTTGACATGCCATAACACCTAGCACATCTAACAATCCCTTGGCACTATTTGGCAATTGTTAGAATCCCCTGCATTCCTTGGCATGCTTTGGCACTCCCTAGCGCATCCTACCACGCCTTGACACCTAACACACCTAGAACTCACTGACGCAGAACTTCAAGCCCTTGAACTTCAAGATAACCCAATATTTACAATTGTTTACAATAATAAGTCCATTATGCATACTTCTCCTCTTAGAGTTGGGCAGAGAGGGAGAATACTTCATTGATGCCAACCTTGTAAATGAACAACCTTACCTACTCATTGGTTGGACTCTCCACCACTAGTTGAAGAAGTATATGTGCCATGAATCAAAGATGATATCATAACATGAGTTATTGACAATTGAACATAATTTTCATGGATATCATGGACAATATATGGTGAGAATTTTTGAAACTTGGGAAACATTTTCTCATACTCTACTTAATCTATGGGTGGTAGGGCTTCAATTTTTTCCATTTACTAGGAAATATCACCCTAAAAGTCAACCGTTGAAGAATAAATCCTATGCTAAATCACACCTACCTTCTTATTTTTAAGATCTTCGTGAGAACTCACCTATGACCCTTAAAATTAATGCCCATTAGCAACTCGAATGGTGGAATGGAAGGTGTTTCAATAAGATGTAAACTCCTTTATCCTTCACCTTTGTCAAGACCTCTAGAGACACCTACAATCTATACCCCTCCTTTGACTCAACATGAAATTTTGTTTTTTTCTACTTCCTTTACATACCCTCCCTTCAAGGGCATACTCATAAGAAGAGCTCATGGTTGAAATATTACGACAACAAAATGGGGCACACTATCTCTTTATAAGGTTTCAAGGGAGGGGTATTGTAAAATAACCATCACATCCCCTACAACCCTTAAGACCTTCTCAACACATAAATGAAACGATAGACTAATAGCTAGACCCAAAGATAGATCTCAATGTTCAAGGCAAAACCCAAATAGAAAGAATCACACCATGGATTAAACATTGGCATTGAGTTTTGGTAAAATTAAGGACCTCCTTTCAAGATCATGACCTTGCTTTTACAATTTTCAAATCAAAGGTTTAAAACCCACATTAAAAATGGGATATTTTCACCTTAGAATTTGCAACCTTACACAAGACGAATCTATCTAATGGACTAGCTTGGATATGTCAAGTCTTGGATTTCTCGAGTACCCAATCAATGTTTTTGAGGCTAACTCCATAGCTCCAACGAAATTTAATACTATTGAAGAGGTAACTTGAAAAATATCTCTAATAGGAGACATTTTTCCTTCCTTTTGATTGATTTACAATAAACCTTAGTGCCTCTCCTTTCTTATCTTCTTCTTCCATTCTCCAAAAAAAATCGTTAATATTATATCATAAACACTTTATATAGGTAAGCATTAAAATAATTTTCCTCAACTCACAAGGCACCTTTTCACCTCAACCCATGTAAGTGGACCTAAGTCCATGGTACAACCCATCATACTCTGAGAGGGTTCTAATTATCTCCTCAAAACTAGGGCATAACACATCTAACAATGCAAAATGGTTAAGACATCTCAAACTTGTGGGTTTTTTCCTTCATGAAACATAATATAGCTAGTGCTCATAAAACACAATGCACTAACATCGCTAACACACACCAAAAGTACAAGATACCCATAAGATGTGGCCTACACCCTTGCTCCTCCCCGACACTCCATGAAAAATCTACTCCAATGGTCACCTTCAAAGTTCCAATAACTCCTTTTGCAACACAACAAAACCACCTATATATGTTGCAACAACCTTGCCAACTTTTTTAGTGGGTTCCACATATATTTCTCATTTCTTCTTTGTCTTGCAAAGTGGTAGTGCCAAGGAGAGGGTATCAACTTCGATCAAAGAATGTTCAATTAATACCACTGTTAAGTTTTCTTCGTGCAACTTGTCAAATATCTTAAGTTTGCTTCAAAACTTCTCATGGTGCTTAACTTGCTTTTCTACACCTCTAAGTGAGACTACAACCCCCCAAAACTTCTCTAAGTATTCCACCTCTTCAACCCTTGTTAGATTCTTCTTAGACGTGCACTCATGCCTCAAGAAGAACACAACACTAGCATACCAAATGTACATTCTCGTTCCATATTTTAATGCTTCGCTAAAACCACATTTTCACACTCCCTTAAATGAAATTTTCACATCTTAAGACAAAACACATATTTACAACCTAAACTATGAGAGTGACTTCGAGATGACTCTATTTTCTCAAGATGAAAACATAGGCTCTTACGACCCCATTCACACAACCATTTGATTATATTTAACCGAAAGAAGAATATACACCCTACTCCTTCCAAATTTGTCATATGACATTTAAGAGACTAACACATTTTAACTATTAAACCCACTTACCATAAACCCTGTTTTTTTAACACCCACCCAATAAATAAATAAATAAATAAAAACTTAAATATTTTCAATACAACTAAGTTAAAAATACTTTCACATTAAAATTCCAAAAATACAACATTCCTATCCTAAAAAATTTTAATAATAAAATCATTACATAAAATAAATAATCTTAAAAATATATTATTATTATAATAATAAATATGCCAAAATATAACCCAAAAAAATGTTTTCCATCACAACCAAAAACCAAAAATATACAATAAAGCGTTAGTTTTTCAACTACTATTAAAAAAAACTTTGGAAATAAAATTATAGGATTTTTGTTTTTTGGGATGATTTACAAAACCCAAGGCAACCCAAATGTTCCCAAGTAGTATTTTTCTCGGTTTTTACAGGGCAGGAATGAAAACGTTTACTCTCAAATTATCTAAGTAGAATCTTTTCCCTTTGCACAGGGGCGAGAACGGGAGCAAAAACCAGATTGAAGAGAGTTGGGATTTGGGGTTTTACCAGGGGCAGACTGGATATCCGATCTCGAACCCCACCATCGGATCTTCAGTCCATTGACGGTTGACGGTGCTACATTTGTTCACTTCTTTTCCACAATTTTTAGTGTTCCACAGAGAGGAGTAGACATAGGTATCTAGTTCTACTATTTTTTTCGCATCCATGCTTGTATGTTTCGGCTTAATGTCTCTGCTGCATTTTGTTACTATTTGCAGGGATGACGTTGGCTTCTGATGATTTGGGGAGGCCATTTTTCATAATAAAGGAGCAAGAATAGAAGACCTAAATGAGAGGTTTAGATGAAGGCCAGCATTGCGGCCAACAAAGTTGTTGTGAGAATCCTTTGCACCTCACTCACCCTCAAGGGAATAGAAAATATGCTTCAGAGACCCCAACGACAATGTCACCATCAGTAAGCTTCTGTTTCATTTATTTATTCTCTATTTTTAGATCGTTGAAACCTCTTAAATTATGAAAATAAGTAGAATTTGTTTTTAAAAAGTATGATTCATAAGTATAAATTACTTAATTTTTTTTTAGATATTCTGCAAAGAGTGAAATAAGCCAATACTCTGCAATCATTTTACTCTTTCTCACAAACTGCGAGGCCCAATTCCACAAACCTTAAGCAATTCCACAAACCTTTGGGATGTAAAGGGGTAATCACTTAGTGAGTAAAAGAGAAAATAAAACCTAGAGTGATTCTGCAAAACTTTTGGATGCACAAGAGTAGTCAATCAGCCAGTAAAAGACCATAGTCTTTGACAACCTCCTTCGACAAACTGTATGATGCATCTTCAAATACCACACTACACTATCTTATAAATTTTCCCTATTAAGAAGCACTATATACTTAATTCATATACCACACATTTCACAATCTATGCTGGAATTCTGCAAAACTTTTGTGTTTGAAAAAACAGAAACCACACTAAATATGAATCTCCCTTTCCTTCATAAGGCTCCCACCTACAATGTGAATGAAATTCATTCTACGAAGTAATAAGGATAACAAATTTAGAATACAGAACCCCTTGATATGTACTAAGGTCGTGATTGCAGTTATTGATTGATTAGACACAACAAATAAGGGGACCTGTAATGCATGCCAGCTCCTACCAATTAACAAATCTAAATTTTTGAAATTGTATTGTCCAAGAAGCTTTATCGTTTCACCTATTGAATGTTTTGGAAAATGATCTTCAATGTTGGTATGTCCTTCTTGCCTTTTTAAATGTCTAGTATTCTTTCCAACCCTTAAACTTTTGTTGCCACTACTTCCTTTAGCCTTTTAGGGATCATAGTGTTGTATGTTGTAATTGAAGCACTATGAGCATGCTCACAGCTATTAGTGCAACCTTGGATACTACTACACCGGCCATTCTATGCTTTGGATTTGAATTCTTCAAGAATTGTATACTGCAATTAAGAAAATAATTAAGGCTATTCTAGCATTTTTTTTTTTTTTTTACTATTTTCATCAGTTTTGTCATTTTAATTACAGTGGAATGTTTTATTTGCTTCTCTGGTTGAAGATTTTTGGCAAGCACAACAGTTTGAATTTATATCCTCTTCCTCATCTTTGTCACTAGCAAATGCTAGAGCTTCTTGAATAACAGTTAGTTCTCTGCCACAATGTTCTCTGGGTCTTCTTAGAAGCATGAACCAACTTTCTTCCAAACATATTAGAGTTTCATGTTTATCTGTGCTTTGCTACAATTACAATTTATATTCAAGCAAAGACAAGTTTAGACTGCAACTCTTATAGAATACAATTTGTTATAAGTGTAATGGTGAAAATTTGAAGACCATTTTAGAAAGTCTGTGTTATTAGGTAAAGGAATATTTCAGAAAACAATGATGGAGAAACACCCTCATAAATAGATCTTCCACATTGAAAAGTTAGTCTGCAAAGATGCCCATTTTGTCAAGGCAACACTTAACCTAGCTATGAAAGTTACTATTATCCTAAGAGTATTAGAAAAGTCTAATTCAAAATAAAAGCGTATGTTCGAGAAACAAACAACATCACAAATCTAGTTCAAGAAACTTGTCGTATAGAAAACTCAAATTGAACAATCCAGTGATTGTAAAACTTGGAAAGATTGACCCAAATTCAAATATAACAATCACAAAGTCAAAGGAGAAAGAAATTCAAGAAATTTATTAAATTGGAAGGATAAGTCAAAGACCTGTCAGAGCTACTAGTACTTGATGTTTTGTCAAATACATAACATCAACATTTTATGCATACGAAGGAGTGAATGAAACAACGGTTTGTTCCAATGGATCTGTAGAAAAGTTGGTATAGGTTTTAAATTTCTCAAAGAAATGTGTGTCTGAATAGACCATCTGTATGAACCAGAAGAAGGAATGGGTGAAGTGTTATTGTTCTACATTTTTTTTATTTTTCACCAAACACTAGCAATAAATTCTTGGTGAGGTGGAGAGGGCCCTTGAGAAGAAGGGCATACATTTTGGAGGTGACCTGGCTATTGGCAGACTTGTAACGGAAGGTTGTGTTCTCATAATCTAGTTCTTGTGAGTAAATAGCTCCCCTCCAATTCAGGAGGATTTTATCAGGTAATCCCTTGTTGAAATCAACTTCCACGCATATCTGTGCAAAGGTTACAATACCCTTCGCTAGCTTGTGCATGTTGATATTAATGAATCGGCCTAGGGCATTACCAATATCGGCTAAAATATCAGGGTGCATTAAGTTAAGAGGTAAATTAGGGAGTTGAACCCAAATAAGAATGGCCAAATCTGGCATTATTAGGGGTTAAAACCTATAAACCATGGTTGAATGGAGAGCCCTAATCAGCCCAAAACCATGCTCCAAGCTCAAGGACCCCCTGTCGTTCCCTTTGGTTATTGAAATATATTATAAAGTATCCCTCTAAGGAGAAGAACAGATAACTATGCTTAGACCAGGTCTTATCCACCCAATCTCGAAGTACATATGCTGAATGCCAAAATCCATTAAATCGACAAATTAGAGCATGCTCCACGTAGTCAACACTGAGAGAGTCGGATTAATTTTTTGGCACACCAATGGATGGGATTTTCTCGATTTTATCCGCAAGAAAGGCTAGCACTGAGAGGTCCTTAGGAGGCTGGTTCACAATCCCTAGCTTTAAGGCTTCTTTTAAAAGATTTGGGCTTGAGAGGAAGAGGGCCCACCCCTTCCTTGAGCTTTGCCTCACAATCTAGAAACTAGATTTATTACCGTGTTGTTTACTATGTTGTGCTCACTTAGTTTATTTGTATCCTAAAGTTGTTGGCCCTCATAAAGGAGATGCATAAGGCAGAGGGGATCTCGGTCTGTTCTTGAATCTTGGCTGCAAGGGAGGGGACCAGATTCATAGCTCGCACTTGCAAACATAGTATCCCCCTAAGAGGGGTCTCACAAGAACTCAGAAAAACAAAAGAAACGAATCCCTGATTACAACTAGGGGGGAAGGTGGATTTGGCTTCATACAACTCTCCAAAACTATCTGTTTCTCATTATGACTGGAGAAAGGGCAGGCCTACACCAAGCATTTTAAAAGAAGGCCCTTGACCACTACAATGTTGAGAAATCTAGGGGATTTAGTCTTAAGAGATTTCTCTTCATTAGTGATTGTTTGTGAATGCCTTTTAACTTCTTTAGATTAAGATGTTTTTCTTGTTAGATTATTAGAAAAGAGACACAACATGTAGGCTATGAGCCAAGGCAAAAACCTCTCACTCTTTGAGAGGAAAAGCCGCACAAATTCTTCTTATAGAGATTCCAATTGACAAATACCAAGACCAAGGCCCTTGACCTATTTCGCCACTCCAAGACCAAGACATAGTCGTCTTCCTTGATCCTTTGATCTTCAAATCATAATCCCTATAGCAACATCCAAACATAGTGATTCATCACTGAACTTCATGTTATCACTACAACACCGAGTAGCACCAAGTGTTGATAATTTAGGGGGCTGGTGATTAATTCAATTTCTCTTCTTGATAATTACTTGTGATTTTATTTGAGTTACTTATGTCTTCTCTTATTTAGCTTATTTAGTCTTTAATCAAGTCAATTACCAAAATACAAAAGACGCAAAGTTAGGCTCTTCAAGCCAGGGAAAAACCTCTCCCTCTTGGAGAGGAAAACCCACGAGAAATTCTTCTTATAGAATTTCAAGATGACAAGTACCATAACCAAGACACAGACCCTTGACCTATTAATACTTCCAAGACATTGCCACTGCTTCTAAGTCTTCCTTCAATATTGATCCTTTTTTCTTCAACAACTTGCAGTGATCTGCATCAACCTTAGAGAACTTGGTTTCTAAGTTCGTCTTCAGACACTTCTTATTTCTTATTCAAATATAGGAGGCTAGATCATTTGAAGTATCATCGTTCACTTGTCATGCATTTGGAGATGTGTAACCTTTCTGAGAGTAGGAAGGTAAATCATAGATTTACCTTCCTCCTTTTCCCATACTTATACTAGCCCTTAGACTTATCATCACATCATGATCGTTGAGCTTAACTCTTTGAATAGCATAACATTTGAATGCTTACAGTCATTACAATACATAGAACACTGACCTTATACTATTAGTGAATTCATTACAAGTTTGACCGCACTTCACTTGACCATAGCTTCTTCATACTAATCCATGTTCACTTCTCCAGAATGCTACAAAGAACAGAACCGCACTTACTGCTTCAATTTTTATTTTAACCCAGACTTTATTGTGAGGTAACTATCACAAGAATGTCCGCAATTCTGTCCTTTAGCCCGCACTTTTCTCATTCCTGAAATCCACACTTTTATGCTTCCTGAAATCTCCACTATTTCCTATCCGGAGATCTGCAATTCCTTGGTTCAAATGACCACAAAGTTGATTGTATATATAGGCATCATGTCACTGTTTTTAGGCCAACCCTTCAAGTTGATTGGAGGCCAACTAGATCACAGTGTATATAGGCCGACATATAGTGCAATTATTCCAGCGTTTAATGAGGGTGAACATGACAAGGTCTTGGAGCATTTTGATGACTACTCTTCATATTTATGACCCTTAATTACATTTATAACTAGAAGACGAATCCTAATAGACATCAAGAAGAAGTCTATTGACCTATAATAAAATATTGCTCATGAAACCCATGAAGCAAGTACAACAAAAATATATTTTATTATCTTTGTCTTCTTCTTTACATAAATACATAATTACATAGTCAATATGAAGACCGATCATAGTTACACTTTTCAACACCAAGTAGCTTCGAGCATCTTAGCATCATAACATCAATGAGCACAGTACCTAGAAGTGTCGAGGTTATACATTATGATATAGCACCTGGCACTGATCAACACCGTAGCATAGAGTATTATTCTTATTAACACAGTACCTGAGACCTTTGCTGAGATTTATGAGACTCCATGGTGTACTGAAAGCTCTTTTTGTGGTAGCATCGAACCACACATACTGAATCATAATGCAAAATGGCCTCGAATTTGCTTGGACCCATGCTCCCAAGGGTCCCAAAGCAAAGAAATTGGATCCCGAAGAAATGACGTGGACTCAGACAAGCAGGATTAAGTCTCTATGCTAAAGGAGAAGCTTCAAGAGGCTACTAAACCCACTCAAGAGGTAGCTAACTGCATTTTTTTAATTGTTTAAATATAGGAATTACTGCAAGAAATTTTCCCATGAGGGACTTCCGTTGGCTTAGTTCTTGGGTTTGAATGGTAGATATTCTACCAAAATTGTTGACCTTTAACAATCAAACCTTTATTTTTTGGAAAGAAAAATGCAAGGATAAGTGAAGAGTAATTAGGCATTTATAAAACTCTAAACCCCCTTCATTGAGCACATGAGGCCTATTGGGGCCTTCTTGTAGACCCCAACATGTTTTAAAAAAAGTAAAAATAGCTTTTCCAATTGTCTTGGGACTAGCCCTACTCTTTGGGGAGTGTTCAACATTCTCTAGACAACATGAATATGCAGATTGTGAGCGTGCTCTTGAAAAAAAGGTTGCGGGGGAGTGTCTCCCCCCTATCGAACCTGCTCCTTGAGCATGCTCCCTTGAACCCACTCCCGAAGCGTGCTCCCAGAGCCAATTCTTAGAGGGTGATATTAATG
Source organism: Pinus albicaulis (assembly GCA_034641835.2). NCBI lineage: Eukaryota > Viridiplantae > Streptophyta > Pinopsida > Pinales > Pinaceae > Pinus > Pinus albicaulis. The sequence goes on along the minus strand of JAXQQM020087655.1, from coordinate 44,509 downwards.
ACAAAGATCCCTATACGAATCTAGAGGTAATGATAAAGATACCCTTGGTTCAATATATGTTTTTTATGTCTAATTCATCATTCTACATGATTTTGTTGACATATATGCATCAAAATATCATATATATATATATATATATATATATATTAAAAAAATGCTACTCGAAACACTCCCAGACTGGGAGCTTTTGAAAATGGCGCTCCTGCTCCCGCTCCCGCTCCCCATTTTCGCTCCCGCTCCCAAGTAACCTTGCTTGAAAACACTCGATCAGGAGTATTTTGGGAGTGCACTATTGTAGATACTTGCTTGAAATTTGAGCAAGGGGAGTGTTTCCCTACAATATTTCCTTTTCCTAGGTTTTTCTTAATGGAGACTTGAACACATCTAGAAGGATATTGTTATACAACATCTACTAACAAATATTGAAAGATATTATGATGTGGTTTTTATTAGAAAATCTCAAAGTAGATATTATTACGTGACATATAGAAGCATGTTATGTGGAGTGCCCATTTTTTGGATTTCAAGTGGAATTCTGTGTTGTTTGGTCAATTATTGTGTTTGTACATTATTAATTATCTAGATTTTGGTTTTTTCCAGTTTGCTAGGCTTCCTTATCAACCTTATCTCTTTGGTGAGTTGTGTACTTCATAGGTAGGGATCTCTTTTTCATATCTACTATCCTTCACTCTTGGTCTTAAATAGGTTTTTATTCTTCCAGGCTTAGTCCCTTATTTAACTAAGGGACTAAATGGGTCAATCCTCTGGGCAGTTTGTGCCCAAAGATGGCCTTCTACGCTGAAAACTTCCTGGAGATCAGATATGGACTCATCACTCAACCCCCTTATACCCTGCAGCATTGGATGCATGCCATCAGGATCCCCCTTATGTAGCTTAGAGTTGGATCGCACAAGCTTCGGGTGGAAAAAAACCACCATATTGACAGGACAGAGAGGATCTGTCAACTTTGTCACTTACAGGAGGTGGAAACTGAGTCACACTTCATCTTCAGATGCCCCGTCTACTATGGGATCCGCGGGCGCTTTTATTGCTTATCAGCCAGCTTCCTTAGATACATCGACCAGAGATGCTTGGCACTTTACCTCTAGGAGACCTTCAGACACCGTTTGACTCTACTCCAGCTTCCGTCTGCCTTGGCCACCACATAGAGGATCACTGACTTCTTCAGAGCACTCCCAGCATTGCAGGGCACCAAAAGAGCCACCGATCGATCCTTAGACCATGACTCCAGGTCAGTGCGGATCCGGGAATATCGTCCCACTAGACCCCATCATCGATCCAGAACTAGGCACCCCCCCCACTCCAGGGGGCGCCCCAAATCCTCCCGATGGCAGCGGCAACAGTCCAGCTCCTCTTCAGGGCAACAGACATTGACAAGTTTCCTTCAGTCCTCTTCTAACGGCCTCAGATGCTAGGAGAAGGAGTCTCCCCCCACTCAAGAGGCTAATCCTTCTCCTCCAGGACTTCTTCACCATAAATCATTGTCAAGATGTTTCAATCATCCAGACTTTTACTTTCGTATTCTTTGTAGTTTTTCTTTTCTTGCTCTTATAAAGAAAGGGGACCGTTTGGTGCACTAGCTAGTATGTTGTAATCATTGTAACCAACAGTCCCATTGACCTTTTTGTGGTCTTATCTTTATCTATTACTTTTTCTTCCCTGTTAAGTATATATTTTTTAATGACCATAATGTTTATTTCAAGTATCGAGGTTCATTTTTCTTTAATCTATCCATCTCCATTTCTGTCTCACTCAGAATGATGTATTGGGAACATCGCTAGTAGATCTTTCTATGGAGAAGGAAATATAACCAATTGAATTGTCAAAGTAATGTCTGTTATCTTGGTAACTGAGATAAAGTTGAAGATGCTGACAGTCAGGTATGAAGGGAGGGTATCAGGGATGGCAAAAAAGATAAAAGAAGTATCATTTCCCTGGCCTAGCGGAATTTGTTTGGGACATCTTTTAAAAACATCATCCGAGAATTGTTTACAATTTTTTTTTTTATATATCAGCAAATAATGGACCCTACCAAGAATTATTGTAGTGAACATATTGAAGTTAAAAATGCATTTCCCTATGTCAGATTAAAATGACGTAATAAATAAAAGAGTACATAAGTTGAAAGTTCATTGAACAAATGTATAAATTAGGATGTGCATACGAATGCCAAATAATGGAATAAAAAACCTTTTAGCTAATTCATCCATCCATTCTTCAGGCACTTTGTTGTCCACTATGATGTAGGCTCTGGCCTGCAAAGTAAACAAGAAGTTGGATGATGAACACAGGGTGGTCTTTGGCTATTTACAAGGGTGATGAGATTGTGGAGCAGTTGCACTAATGCTTTGAGTTTATCTTCATAACTCAATTTTTGTAGCTTCCACAATTTGGTGTGTAGTCATATTGTAAATTCAAAAATTTGGCTAATAAATAATAGTTATGTAGGCCCAAGGGTTAGCTCAATTAGTTGAACCATATGCCAAAATCATGTTGTTGATGGGGATGGCATAGGTCACAGGTTCAAAGCCAGTCGATTCTGTCAGGGTTTCTAGCTGCTCTTGTGGCTGGTGGTTGTCCTGCTCTCAATGGTGGTCTTTGGTTGTTTACAAGGATGATGAGATTGTGGAGCAGTTGCACTAATGCTTTGAGTTGATCTTCATAACTCAATTTTTGCAGTTTCCACAATTTGGTGTGTAGTCATTTTAAATTCCAAAATTTGACTAATAAATAATAGTTATGTAGGCCCAAGGGTTGGCTCAATTAGTTGAATCGTCTGCCAAAGGCATGTTGTTGATGGGGATGGCATAGGTCACAGGTTCAAATCCAGTCGAGTCTGTCAGGGTTTCCAGCTGTTGTTGTGGTTGGTGATTGTCCTGCTCTCCATCTGGATATTTGGGGGAAGGGGGGGTGAGGGGATCTTGGGAGGTTTTCTTTGAAAAAAAAAATTATTCATCCTTTTCATATGAACCATGAATCATGATGTAATTTCTCATTCTTTATTGTTTAAGAAGTAAAATATTGAAATATATTTTCATTTATATTGTTTTATATCTTCTTTATCTTTCATGTTTTCATTTTTTTTTTTGAAAATTTATATTTTTTGGGATTCACACTTCCCAGTTCCTAATTTTTTTTTCATCCGCATTCTTGCTTCTGGTAACATTGTTATCAGCTACATGTACAAGAGGATTTCAGAGTATTTCTGATGTTTGCATCAATTTGTTTTCAGCATTATTAAGAGCAGTAACAATACAAAGACTGTTTGTCCCTCCTTTAACAACTAATAAGCATAATGGGGATTTATTGTACATTTTATGGATTGCCTTGTTTTTTGGCTTGGGTTGTCATCATTGTTGTTGGAGCTTATCATTGGCAGAATGATTAAGTGAGGCAGTTGCTCCAAGCACCTCTCCCAGTGGCTAAGTAGCACCTTGTTGGCATCCACTTAGTCGCTTGTTCTCTTTGAACCATCAGTGTACAATCTAATCTCCCTGAATTTGAACTTAGTCTTGCATTGAACTGGGAAAGATGGAAAATGCGGTCAAGCTTGCAGAAATTTTCTATCCTTAACTCAATATCAGTAGCCCTCTTGTCTTCCTCATGCTTCCACACTCACTTAGAAAACTATGTCATAGCTTTTTCCATTGCCTCCCTGATGATTTCTCCCACCTCCAACTTAAAAAACAGAGTATTATCCTCCAGTCATTGAAATATCTCACCCACACTGACAAGTGACTCGTGAATTTATTGTTTGAGGAGCACATGTTCAAGGAAAATTTTCACTTCCCAAAGGGTTTCTTAGTATCATTCCATGTGGAGAACTCTTCTTTCCTATGAACATATTGCTTGTCAATATGGATTGTCTCCTTAGAGGATTCCCATCGTTTTTAATTATGCAATTGACAGGCAGGACCCTCTTCCCTCACACTTCCTTGAGGGAGAATTTGAGCTTTGCTCCTCTCCTTTCTAGCCTTCTTCTGATTGCTAATTGCTAATATGGACTAAGATAATGCAGAGAGAAAGTGAATTAATAATCCCAGTTCTTCTCTAGGTGTGAAAACAAATAGAAACTTCATAAGAATTAAACTATGATTTATACTACTCACTAATGGCTGCCACCATTGCCGCAAATTATGGATGGATTTGCAAATCAATCCATAAATTTGATGCCCTGAAACTTAAGGTATCCTGCCTTAATCTTTCTAATTGAAAAAATAGGGACATCTATGTCAGCTCCCTAAGGCCTAGTGTTTTTTCTAAGTCTCAACATTTTGACTTACTATTAATTTCAATAATTCATTATTCTTCCTTTGAACCTTAGGTTTTGAAAATCTTGATGTCATATACTTTCCACTCAATGGCATGTTAGAAAGCCAATCAGCAACCTTTTTGGCTGCTCTTGTAGCATAATGAGATCTATTTCTAACCTTTCTGCTGAAACCTCCTTTTAATCCATTGACATTGGGGGTTCAAACTTCCAAATTCGAGAAGAAATGCATTATGTCATCACAACATTGATTATAATCTGAGAATTCCACTCCATTCCATTGCCACTCTTTCCAGGCTAGGCCTAGGAAAAATTTAACTCCGCTATAAGATCCCTCATTCCTGCTTGATTGTTGATGTTGATTCCTATTTTTTCCATATAGACTGCAATCATCTCCCCATTCCTGCTCGTTATTACCCTTCCACTAACTGCTCTTCTGGGATCTCTTTTTTCAACCTTATCAAAATTTGACTTAAATTGTCCTCCCTTTAGGGGTTCCATTTTGATGATGACTAGAAAAGTAGAAATGAAGTCTGTATAGGTTACCGAATATAAATATTGAGCATCTCTTATCAATAATTCACCCACAGTTAATAGCTAGTCATGTACCTCATTACACCACATGGAACAAAAGGTAAACAGATAAATGGAACAAAAAGTAGACAGATAACTAAATTTTTGCTAACTTACACTTAATATTCCTAGGGAAAACAGAGCAGAGACTCTCAATCACTGCCAAATCCCAATGAAGGAAGAGTGGACCAGATAGCTACAATTTCCAAACAAGGCAGCACACTAGTGAGCGCGGCATTGAAGGAGAACTAAATACTGGTCCTGATTATCTTTCCAAACAGATTAGAAACGGTGTAATTTTTGTGCTCACCTGTCTTCTAGATCAACCGACACCCCATCTTGCATTGAGAGTTGGAGTTAATAGATTCTGCTAAAGCAACAAAGGTTAAAGCCTTTGTGGTTGATACTACTGCAAGGACTGACCAAAGATCCACCCAGCATCCCTGCAAAATGGCCTCGATGTCGCAATGTTATTTTTCAACACATTGGGAAAAGGATGAGCCCCCCCATCCTTGTGGAATATTGTCCTTCCCACCATACTTTTACCACAGGTATGATTGCATGATCTGCTCTAAATGCTGAAATTGAGTCTTACTAGGCAACCAACAAGATACATAATAAACGTGTGAGGCATAGAGGATCTGTCCAACCCCCTTGTCAACTTCCCATCTAATGAGAGGTCCTTATGATGCCAAAATAAATGCTTACTCTAAAATTTTTGAAGACATGGTACACCAATCTTGGATAGCCACTGATAAAAGCCCCACTTCAAAATTTCAAATGCAATGCCTAGATACCTCACAATTACCCTCGGTCGAACATAAGTCGGAGCTATGGGAATCTAGTAGGCTGAGAGTCTAACTCTAACAACTAAAAAATTGTCTCATGGTCACTAACCACAACATCTAATGTAGATCCAAAGATGTGCAAACAAGTATGAGCACCATCAACCAAGCTCTGCTTAACACTCATAGAAATAAAGGATCCATTAGCAAAATGATTGTTGACCATGTCTAACCCATCAGGATGTAAGATGTCCTTCACTTTCCCCTGAATGCCAGCAACTTCAAATAGTTGAGCCAAGGCATCCATTATCAAATATACAAATCTGGGGCAAAGGGGAACCCTTGACAAATAGATTGATTTAGCAAAATTTCAGGGGATAATGAGTTACTAACAAGGAGAAATGTTGATGCATTAGAGAGTAGTGTGTTCACCATGGCCACACATCGCGGTCAAAACTTCAGGTACAGCTGTTCAAGAGGATCTGCATTCAAGTGAATTGCATGCATGTTCAGTTGTTCCATATCATACAAACACAGCTTCGGAAAGATTGCAATCCTGGTGAATTAACTTTATATGATATAAAAAAAACTATCTGCCAACAAAATGTACAGGAAGCTTACAATGATGAAAATTGGTTAAAAAAAGAAGTCCATAGCTTATTTAAGCTTGGTTTCCTAAGTCTTGAGCATAGGGAACAAGTTGAAGATGTCTATGATTCTATTTCATTTAGTGTCTTAAAATTTTGTAGACTCTGAGTTACCAGATGAAGTAGATAAGCTTAAGAAATATTTAGCAGCGACATATCATATCAACTTATCTATTTTCCGTTCCATACCTAATTCATGGGCCATAAATCAAGTTTTCCCTATAATGCCTTTGCATCAGTTGCATGAGAAGCCAAATAGACAGGCAACCTTGGCTGATTTGACATGTGACAGTGATGGAAAAATAGAACACTTTATTGGACCTAGTGGGAAGGTTGAAAGTGTGCTCTCTGTGCACCATTTGTGTGAAGGAGAACCATACTACATGGGATTGTTCCTTGCAGGTGTTTATCAGGTATCCTCCAAACCTTTAATCATCTTCTCCGTGATGAACCGTATGTCAGGTTTAATGTTTAAATGGCCAATCTAAAATCTGTGCAGGAAATATTGGGAAGTGCTCACAACCTATTTGGTGGAATTAATGTCATTCATGTAAGGTCTAAAGGACCGGACATTGTAGATAAAGCAAGTAACAGCAAGGCCAAAGGGCAATACGGTTTGGAATGAATAGTGTGGGGTCAGACGGTAGTACAAGAAAAACTAACATGTCTGTGATGAAGCTTCAATCTGCAGAAAACAAGGCTGGTAGCCACTGTCTCAAGCCCATTCCAAGGCCTCTCGAGTCTAGATTACGTGTCTAGAATAATTGGACCCTGTACAAAACCTGTCTGCTCTTGTTGAACTACCTTCCATGCAATTGAGAGCCATTTCTTTAGCCATGATCTTGTATGAGACACCGAGGAAAGTAATGAGGCTCCAACCTCCAATAGTGCCCCTAGCTACATTCTTGGTAATGTGTTTACCAAGGCCTTGATTGAGAGATTTAGATAGCCTTTTAGAAGAGAAATTTTCAGCTGTCAAACAATAGAAATAATCTTGTATTGTGTTCAACATGGCCTTGTGGAAATTAGAACGAAGGCCATCCATTCCTGATGAAAAAATCACAACAAAGGCCATCCATTTCCGATGACTTGATATTCTTCATAGAACTAAGAGCTAAAAAAACCCCTCTCTTTCGAGAAGTCACTATCCAATTTGACTCAATCACTACACCAATAGATAGAAATCTTGCATGGAATGACTCTACAATGAGCGTTCCTGACATCCACCACATGATCCGTAAAAGCATTAAGAGAAAATATTTTGAAAATGCAATCGGAACATGCCTTTGACCTTTGTTTGATCCTCTGCAAGAGATTCATCCTGCTGATGCAAACGAAGAATCTTGTAACTATCACTTTTCCTTTCAAGTAGTCAAAGTAGACTTTGGAATTTGGATCCTTCATCCCCTTCAAAAAATCCACTATAGTTGAGAATGCACCCTGGCACCCCTTGTAATGCAGTCCATTTCCTTACAAACTGTCATTTCCCCTTGAAGGACCACATTGTAGTGATCCCTCTCAAGGAAAATGTGTATCTCCTTGAGTGTAAGTAGAGCATCCTGCAACTCTTTTAAGTTTTTTACTTTTGCGGGCCATCATTCTGTCTCACCCATTCTATTACAAAGAAGACATTTCTCATACCCATCCTTATTTTGCCTTTGCTTTTCAAGATGATGTCATATGATTTGAAAGATCACATCCATGTAGTGTGGTCATCTATTTTCTTTGAATTTACACCATTAAAGCACTGGTATCACAGATTGTTAAAATGGATCTATGGTAATGATGAAACTGTAAACCAAAAACAAAGCACAAACTCTAATATTTTAAAATATTGAAGGGGTGAATCCACAGTTACTATCCTCAGATTTTTTTCTATCTAACATAAAGACTTCTTGTTTCAAATTTCTTGTTTCTAACTAAGTCAATTCCCAGCATTGACATTTATAAAAATGCTAAGATACATTGATGATTATTGTTACCTCACAAACGTGCACTTTAAGTGGTAAAGCCTTAAAACACATGTACAACCTTTAGGGGAACTAAGAGGGTTTGTTTGTTGCCACCACAATATTGTCCTCTCTTGCGTTCGGCTATCTATCACCTGGAACAAGGGGGGTTTCCTTAATTAAAATATGAGATAGATTTAGACATAGATTGTGATGTAAGACTGGGATTAGTGGGGATTAGTGCCTATCCATTTAGGGAAAATGGATTCAAGCGGCAACCTTCAAAGGGTTTGAAATTGTGAATGTGGATGGCACGATAGTGCTGTTACAACATGCCAAAAACTCAACCTATGAATTTTTTTTCCAGATTGCAGAAATTACATAGAGAGCCCTTACAAAGGTGCTCCTTAATACACACTCATGGCAACAAAAGGGGTGATTGTACTAGAAACTGAAAATGTGTCCTACCATGAATTGAAATGACAACAATAATTTGTCTAACTTAATAGTAATCGGCAAGGGAAATTGATAGGAACACCTTAACCAAAGCCCTTCTTCAAATGACATACTTTTTCCTAATATGAAGCCTAATTTTGTGAGAAAATTTTAATGAATTTCTAGCAATAGACAAAAAACAATATGGATGCAATGATGAACCTGATATTACAAAAGAAATCCTTGAACTTTCTTTCTCCAGTAGATCTTCAACTAGGCTCATAGGGGAATTTCCCATTAATCCATCCATGCCTTTACAATGGCGAGAGCTTCTACGTGATGCCTTTTGTAATCCCCACTGGGATTAGTGGGGATTAGTGCCTATCCAATTAGGGAAAATGGATTCAAGCGGAAACCTTCAGAGGTTTTGAAATTGTGAATGTGGGTGGCACGATAGTGCTGTTACAACATGCCAAAAACTCAACCTATGAATTTTTTTTCCATATTGCAAAAATTACATAGAGGGCCCTTACAAAGGTGCTCCTTAATACACATTCATGGCAACAAAAGGGGTGATTGTACTAGAAACTAAAAATGTGTCCTACCATGAACTGAAATGACAACAATAATTTGTCTAACCTAATAGTAATCGGCAAGGGAAATTGATAGGAACACCTCAACCAAAGCCCTTCTTCAAATGACAGACTTTTCCCTAATATGAAGCCTAATTTTGTGGGAAAATTTTAATGAATTTCTAGCAATAGACAAACAACAATATGATGCAATGATGAACCTGATATTACAAAAGAAATCCTTGAACTTTCTTTCTCCAGTAGATCTTCAACTAGGCTCACGGGAATTTCCCATTAATCCATCCATGCCTTTATAATGGAGAGAGCTTCTGTGTGATGCCTTTTGTCATCCTCCTAGCCAAAATTTTCCCATGAAATGTGCTCATTTGACCAAATTCTAGGGTTTTTTGTGCCACGTGTATGTCTTCTCATTGGAATTTTTTTCAAGGCAGCTTCTTCACATCCACTCCCATTAGAATAACATTATCTGACAAATCAATGGGGAGCTCTTTAATATGTGGACTCTCTTGATTAGAGAAGAACATGAAGGATTTTTCACTTGCCTAGGTTTAAACATGGTATGATGTGCATTCTATTGCAATGCTTTATTTGGTATACCATTCTATGCATGGATTGAATGATTTTAGGCCTAACAAATATACTTTGCAATATGTGTCAAATTTGAACCTTCTTCGTATGTTATTATCCCTGCTCCTATTCATTTATTCCTTGACATATTCATCCCCTTTTATTCTGGTTAGTAAATAAGCTTTTGTTAACGAAGTGGGCCTACTTTTGGCCTAAATTCCATGACCAAGTTGTATCTATTTCATCAAGATTATGCAGGACATTGCCTAGGACCAACTGCCTAGGCTTAGTCATTGATGAGATATCGGACGATAACAAAAATTGACAAAATTAAATCACGACATCATGTTCTTGAGGGGAGATTACACTTGAGTCTCCGTGATGATAACACATTTGATTTACAACTTGATCACAACTCGCTTGACAAACATATTTTGGCAGGCCTCAAGGAGAACACGGGGTGGCCCTGGGTCCCACGACTTTAATCACTTCTTGATGGCGTAAGTTCAATGACTACCTCCACGTGCTGGGTAAAAGCTATGTGAATGGAACTTGGTCGGTAGTGTTTGCCTCAAGGAGAATGAGGGTAGGCTTGGGTTTGCAATATATGCACATGGTTCATCACCTCCCAATGCCATAAGTTCAATCCCTTCCTATCTCCCATGGGTTAAGCCTATGAGAATGGAATCTTGACCAAAGGTGTGAAACTCCTTGCTACTAACTGCTAGTCCCAAGCCTATTGGGCATTGTTGTATTCTTCCCATATCTGGATGTTGTTTTTACATTTTTGAGCAAACTTATTTAGTTATTTGGCATTTTCTACCATGGGAGTCACTGTGTTGGGGGGTGCTCAAGGTGATATGACACGGTAGGATGGCAGGGTGGTTAATGAATTGTATACATTTAGCTTTAAAACATGTTTCTCTTAGAATATTTTGATAAGAATGGCTCTCTGTTCATGAGGAGTCACATCTAGAATTTCATTGCAAGGGATAATTTTTCTTAGCTTTGTTATTGCCAGTTACATCCTCCCCGTTTTGGACTTATGGATACTTTTGTTTGTAGGTTTTGTGGCTCCCATGATACATGTCTGGTGCACTCATCACATGCAAGGAATTATAGTCAGTAGTGGGCAAAAGCTATGGAATTTAGCACAACAGACTATTCAACTACATCTTCTGTGGGTTAGGACATGTGGACAATTCAACCTAAAAAGGTGATGTGATGGGTGCATCTGCAGTGGTTGCAACTTGAAAATCCTCAGGTGTGGACAATTCAGCTTAAAAAGGTAGTGTGATGGGTGCAGTTGTTGTTGTTGTAAAGCCTTAGGATTTGTGTGTATGCCATGACTCATGAGGGATGAATTCACATTTTGTACCCATTTATTTCCATAAGTCCCTAATTAAGTATTGGTTTAAGACTCAAGACTTTTTTCTCTAGTGATAACCTCAACTCAGAAAGTTGTATATGATATCTCCTTGTCCTTGACGCAAATATTTTAACTCTGAACCTTGTACTTGTTCCCTGACTCAAAATTTTTCTAATATGATATAAAATGTTAAGTCATGTTGAAGATGGATTTTATTACTATAATTTTTAAAATTTAGAACAATATCTTCATAGTTGCAATTTGATTATCTGCAAGATTTTTGTTGAAATATTACCTTGGTAATTTTAGTGTCTTTTCATATGTTTGAGAGAATAAGTAAAATGCTTTAAATTTTGAAACAACCAATCAACAATTCTGCCATATCTGTAAATATAATAGCTGGTTAATGAGAACCTTATCATTTTCTTTCTTGGATTCATGTTTTTCGTCTTTTCAAGGATTAAATTAGTAAGGCATTAATAATTTAATTATGGTTTTCATTGTTGGCTCATGTTATTTGGGACATGCAAGTCACATTGTACCATCATACTCTCACAATAAATCTTGAATGATGAAGTGGTTGAGCAAGCATTTTAAAGGTTCAAGTCACAAAGTGTCAGATGGACACTACGTAGGGGTGCATTTGGAGATGACAATGTAATTTGGCATGTGCCCTCTAATGCCATGGTAATCCATAATTAATAAGAGTGTATTGTCTTTTAAACTTCAATCTTATATATGTTACCTCTAACAAAGTTAGCACCATGCTAGTGATTAATTTGAAACTTTATTTAGTGGAAAAATTCACTGATTTTTGGTGGAATAGTTCATAATTTATTCTGATCTTTTTTTTGCAAGTGTATTATGTTAGGGTCCCATGATTTGGCTGATTGGCAAGCCAAGTGATAGGGTAACATCAAACCAATCTTTGGAGCCCAAGGACCTCGCCTTCCTGGACTCAGAGAGGGCTCTCTCTATTTGTGTAAGGGATATCTATGTGTTTGCTTCTCGTGTTTCTGATTTTAGGCTAGTTATGAAGTAGGTTTTTGGTTTTTTTTTTAGGTTTGTGAGGGATGAACTGATCAAAGACTAATATAGATAAAAATATTGTCAGATCAACTGGGCTATGGGGTCGAAAAGGTCAATAAAGCTTCAGATGGTGATACAAGGTATGTTGAAGGGCCGATTTGATCAAGGTAAAATGGATCTTTGGGTAAAATGGAGTGGGATGGACACTAAATTTGTGAAGAACAATGGATTTCAATCATAAATAATTCAATAGCTGACATAAAACTGGTAGGGCTAACCCTTAATCATGAGAAATGTAACTATAAACTGATAAATGCATAGAAATAAACATTCAAGCAATACATAGATATATATGACTCTCTAACTTTAGGAAATTGCTATCAGAATTTGGGGAAAGACAATTAAGACAAAAAAATAACTCAAATCACTATGAGGAAACGCCTAAGCATAGTATTTCGAGCTATCGGGCACTTTGAAGCAAGATTGCATAGTTTTAGGCAAAGGGAAAGATCAGTACAAGACCTCTTTGGTTCAACTAAGGCAATCAAAAAATCAAAGAAAGGTTTCAGAGGTGGAACTATGACTAGCCATGAGTAATCAAGGCATACCATGAATCATACTTAGCATGCATAAAACCATAAATGAAACAAGCAAACAATTTCTTCAGTTATCAAAGAGCAATCAAGGATTCTTTGATGTGACTAAGAAATAAGAAAACATATAAGCTATAAAGAAACAGGAAATTTGAGGTGCCTCCAAGGGCATGTCTCAAATATATTCTCTATTGTCTTATAACAAGCAAGAGCATGAAATGTGAATGAAAACAAAGAAAACATAACAGGGAGGGACACTATACCATTTTACCAAGTCAAGGAATCCAGCAACAGTCCTCTTTCATCATCTAAAAACATTCAAGAAACTATCCAATGCATGAGACAAGTGTTTCTTCCAAGCTTGTATAACCATATATTTCTCTATATCATCAAATTCAGCCTCCCATTACAATGAATCCTCTTTGGAATATATAGGCCAAAGAGGAGGAAACCCAACCAAGGCAACTAGCTAGCCATTGGCTCAAAAACAAATATCACATCTTGTCCTTGAGGCTTTGCAAAGCCTAAGGCACAAAATTTCCAATAAAATATCTCAAAATGCTAAAAAAGGGAATAAATTTGAATTTTTATGACTGAAAATGTCCCAAAATATCTTAACGCACATTTTGAAAGGCCACTTCGGAAACCTTCCTTTTTTGGTCAAAAAGCTCTAAGGGCGCATCAGCAGAAAATTGCCTGTCTTTCGGATGATTTTTGAGGGCCTTCCCGACTTCGAAACGAGGCTCGTGATGGCTAGTTGGAAAGCTATAGATGTCTACTTTTTGGAACAACCTAAATTTTCTCAAACTAATGTATGGAAGTCTGTCAAATATTGAACTGAGTGAAAAAAAAACCAAAAATTAGGCCTTGCTGATATGTGGGCAGAGTGTTGAAAAAGTGAGTGTTTTTCGCCTCTTTGGGGGACAAAACAACTTCAATTTCTCTAAAAATTTCTAATTAGATTCCCCTAAATTTAATACATCCAATGGTACCACTCTCAATAGCTGAGGATGCTCCAAACCAAAATGGCGGCACCCATGATTTTATGCAATTAGGCCCAAAAATGTCAAAAAACAAGAACATGTCAAAATTCGCTCCATTTTGGTGAGAAAGTACCTCAAGGCTTCTTAGAAACATGTCTAGAAGCTTGGGCCAAAATTCCAAACCTAGAGGTGTCTTTATCCTTTTTTCTCACCAGGCGCCCTCTTTGGGTGATTTTGAGTTTTTCTTGTGCGTCCTTTCATTTCCTTTGGGAAAACTGATTTGGCTTTTCGTAGCGCCCGTTGCTTTTGATACTCTTTATTGATTCACCAAAACAAGATGATTCAATTGATCTTTGAAAAAAATTCCCAACACAACACCTCTTTCTCTTTGTAATTCACTGTGTTTCTTGGATGCTAGCAAACAAGCATTTGTCAAATGAAAACAAAATTTACTTTTTATCACTATGTTTGGGCAAGAGATTTTAAACAAGATATGTTTGTAGTTTTTGTTGAAGAAGAATCTCTTTTTGTTTTGGCACAAAAACCCTCCCTTCAAACACTACCTCTCTTTTTTATTTGGAAATGGCACATTTGAAAATAATGCTTTAAAGACTCTTTGCAATTGACAAAACCTTATCTTCTAGCCACTATTTTTCTCTGAGTTTTAACAAACAAATGCCTTTTGCAAACACTGTTAAGACACTTTCCAAAAATGATTTGAAGACCTCCAAACACACTCTTTTTTTCTTCTAGCAAATGATAACATGGCGCCCTCTGAAATCAATGTTTTAAATGACTTCTTTCAACTGAAAAAACTCTTTATCCTTTAGTCACTATCCTCCTTTCTCTCTAAGAAAAGAGTACATTCTTGAAAACACTGTGCTTTCCCTTTGAACAAATTGTTCTTCTTTGATGATTACTGATTCTCTTTGAGTTTATCAAACAAGTAGGAATTGAAGGAGAACCATTTCACCCCTTTAGCACTTGTTTTTAGGCAAAGAAGTCTTTGACAATGTCTGTTTGTGGGTTTTGAAGACAAATGCCTTTTGATTTTTACATACAGTATATTCACTTTCAATCTCTATTTTTATTTTTTGCAACCCATTTGACATCACTGTTTTTTAAAGACTCTTTCAGTTTTCCTAACAATCTTTGCAAAATTCTGTTTTCTATTGGAGACTACCCAAATCCCTCATTATCTAACAGCCCAAGGAGAAATCTTTTCTTTTGACTAGAAAAACCCTCTATACAAACTCTGTCTCTTTGGTTTTGATGAATTAAGGAAGTTTACTCTTAAAAACCAACAAATTTTCTTTCTGCTATTTAAAATAACAAGGCCTTTCTTTTATCATTGTTTCTCCTTGAATGTTATCCTTAAACCCTCCTCCGAGACTACAACTTGGATAAGAGATGAGAAATACCTTAAAACATGAGTTTTTTAAGGCCCTTTGAACATTGGTTTAACGAGCAAGTGGACATTCTGATCGGGTTGATTGGGCGGGTGTTTAACGCTGAATGTGTTGCGCAGAAGGGTGTCGGGTCGGCCTCGAGTTCCCGACATAGGCGCGCCGCGCGCTTTGTAAAAATGCATTGAGTCCTCCTACAGGCGCGCCGCGCGCGTATACAGGTGTGACATGCATAAAACCCGTTTCAATTTTTGACTTGATTTCTTTTCTCCTCTTCAACAAATGTGCAAAAAGACAAATAAACTTGTTTCCTCGAGTTTTTACAGCTTGTGAGGATTTTAAAGCACTGCCCCCTCCCTTTGAAACTATTGGAAAAACAATGTTTATATGAAGTGAAAGGTGTGTTGAACTTATGACTTGGACCATTGTTTATAAAATAGTTTATCTCTAAAACACCTTTGCAGCCCCTTGCATCACCACAAGGTAAATTGATTGTTTCGTGAAGTGAAGAAGTTTGTAACCATGATTTGACCTCCTTCACTTGTTTTTTCTTGAATATCTTCAAACAATGGTGGGCCCTCTGCTTTTCTTTTGTGAAGGAGGTCTATAGACAGTGAAAGCTTTTACTCTATTATAATGTGACCTTTGTCCTCTAAAGGAATGCTTTTGTGAACATAAGAAAGAGAGACTTTTTAGCATCCTTATGTTCCTATGTGGTTTTTATGTGAAGAAGGTCTTCAACCCACTGAATTTTACCCTTGTCAGAGAAACCGCTCAAACACCACTGGAGACACTGCTGATGCACCTTTTGTTTCATCCTTGGGAAGGAGGTGACTGAAAATTTCTAAAATTACTTGACACATCTTAACCATATGCTTTTTAAATGAAGGAGGTTATCACTGTGTTTTCAACCATCTTCTCTTTTGCTGGAGGAGGTTATCAGTATGTTTCCCAACCATCTACTTTTATACTGGAGGAGGTTTTCAGCATGTCACCCAACCATCTACTCTTATAGTGGAGGAGGTTTTCAGCATGTCACCCAACCATCTGCTCTTGCTTGGAGGAGGTTAACACTGTTATGAAATTTCATCCATTTCCAACACTGTGTCATCTTTCTTTCTTGACTGTGTTTGCAGAGGTACATTGGATTTTCTCTTTGGCTATTGTTCTTATCCCGGGCTCAAGGCAGCATAAGAAGCAGTTGTCTTCTTATGTATTATGATAGTTTCCTTGGGAAAACTTATGCAACATCACCTCTTAAGGAACATTGAAACACTTTGAAACATGCACTCCTGCTCTCTTTTCATTTCAGCTCTCCATTTGCTTCATGATGGAAAATTTCTTCAACATGAGAGACTTATTTGGACTTGTCTCTTTGCTCTTGTTTGGATACTGTTTGTCATTCAATTACACCCCTGCAGAGATGAAAAACATATGACTTTGAATCTTGGAAGGATTATTTGGTGCCTTATGGAGATTTTTCCAGATCTAAGCACATTCTTTAGACAGTGAACACGCTTATTTTCTTCTGATTTGGACCTTTGTTGAATTTCTTCTTGAACAGAGACAAAAAACCTCTTAGTGGTGTGCGACCTATGGATGTATCAGGACTTATTTTGCAGAATAGGAAGGCAATCTATGACTGGTTGGTACTAGACAGAGGCTCTTTGGCTTAGAATGTTTTTTTCCAAGGAAAAGACTTCCTAAACACCACTATCTAACTTAGGGGAAAATTAGGGATAGGAAGGGAGAAACTTTGTCAAATATTGGACAGTAAATTTTATGAGAAACAAGGGGAAAATGATAGCAGATAAGCAAGGCCTAGACAACTATAGACAGGGATATTTTTCCGAAGCAAGACATGACTTGAAAACTGAAGCTTGCTCTGATCATAGGTTGACAAGAAGGGCTAGGAAAGAAAAATTTTGTTTGGGGGTTTTCTAGATGACAAATTGACATATGGAGATTAGCTTCTAGAAAACTCAGCTAAGGAATCTATTCATTAACAACAGGTGAAAAATATTGATGACTAACATATTAGTCATGATGATAAATGTGTGGTTTACTTTAGAGGGTTCTCAGTTCTTTCTAGATACGCTTTTCTTCAGTTGCTTTGAATACTTCTCTAGTGCTTTACCTTTCATATTTTTCCATCCGTTCCAGTATTTCCATGAGATAATGATTATTTGGGATGTTTCAAGGTTGTTTTCATGGCCTACATACACTAATTAGTGCACATTATGGACTTCAAATTTCAATATAGTGTGGCCAACCTTAACACAGGTTCATACCCTATTTCACTATAAATATCACTCCAAATTTTATTGCTCATCTTATGTTATTATCTAATTTCCTTAGTGATGTAAACTTACTTCATCAAAGTCAATAGATGTTAGGAGATTCATTAGTAATATCCTATACATTTCAGCAATTCAACATTTGTGGTTGACATTAATTGTGTTCCTTCCATTCCTAGATTACCATTATCAACATGGTGGAGTTTGTTAGTGTTCTTTTTGTGAGTGAACTTGAAGGAGACACTAAACAAAAAGTCCCCATTGCAAGGATTTTAGGAAGACATAACTTCTACAGAGAAAAGATCGAAAAAAGTGACATCTATAGTTTTGGAGTCGTGATCTTGGAGCTCGTGACGGGAAGACAACCAATAGATCGGGAAATTGGAGAGGATGAAGGTCTTGCGAAGTGGGTGTGCAATAAAATAGAGAAAAATAATGGATTTCTTGAAGTGTTGTATCTTGAGTTTGTGGATTTCTTCAAGGAGGAAATGACCATGGTTCTGAAAGTAGGAATCCTTTGCATAAGCACCTTGCCCATCAACTAGCCAACAATGAAGAGAGTATTACATTTTCTGTAGGAAGCCAATACTGAGCACAAGGCCAAGGCAATTGCCAAGGATGAAAAATAGTCTCTTCACTAGTACGTGGAACCCACAATTTGAATTGTATATGCATGATGGTAATTGTATTTGGCTTTGGAATTTTCTTCTTTACATGGCCTCCATATTTACTTCCACTTTGTAGTTTCTAAGTTTGTTTAGGTTTTTTCATGTATAACCTTTTGAATCTGACCTAATACTAATACCCAAAATAGAAGCGTGCCTCTGTAACTCTTTGGGAATCATTCCCCATGACAATCCAATGGTTAGAGGGTGCATCTATCTACCAAATCATGGACCATTATGTTGTTGTGTTTTTGATAAATCTACCCTCCAAGTTAATAATTGTGGTGGGTTGGATAAGACATAAACTTTGCTCTCTATTAAACACCACGAGGAAAGCACAAATCGATACCATTTTCATCATCATCTATGTTAGCGTCTTATTATTGATCTCCTCTTTCTCTACTCTCCTTGGGCACAAGCATTTAATTGTAAACCAGAACACTGAAGCTTTCATTGTAATATAGGTGGAAATCAAGATGATTTTAGTGGTTGCTGCATGAGATTCTCATTATCTTGTTGTCATAAATGGTTATTTCGTAGAAGTTTAATTATGGCCTTTGGTCTTTTTAAAATTTTACTGTAACATGAAAATGTTCGTTTCTAAAATTTACATGTTTTTAAACACTCCTTGGATTAAATCCCTATTAGTATGTATTTAACCATTCTTCGTATTAAATCACGACATGACAAGACAAAAAAATTGTAACAGGGAAATCATGTTCCTTCCTGAAATTATAAACATATTTAATCATTAGTATTTTTGGTAAATATTAAGTATTTAATCATGAATAGTTTTGGTAAATAATATGTATCATAGAGGAAATTAATCAATTGAGTTATTGTCTTTTTATTATGTATATTGAACATGTTATTTCTAGCAACTTTTGATCTTCCTAGATCTTTTATTCCTTTGGTGTATCTTTGCACCTTTAGGGGTAATTGATAGTTTAAATTCTAATATTTAAAGGGTGCTAGCTCAATGGAAGAGCACTTGCTTTACAAGCAGGAGGTTGGTGGTTCGATTCCATCGTGCCCTGATATTCATAGGGAATGACGACGATCAGTTTTTGGTGACGGATGCTCTTTTGACCATCACCAATGATTTTATGGTGACATTTTTCGACCCTCACCAAAATATGAAATGGTGACGGTCAACAAACACCACCACATATACACATCAATAGTGACGACCATGAAAGGTCCATCGCCATAAATCATTGTTGTTGATATGAAATGGTGAGGGTCGCTCTTTGTCATTGTATTCATTATTCGTGACAGATCTTGATATCACCAATGAGCTTATCATGAAGTTTTTTGACCCTCACCAAATATGAAATGGTGACGGTCAATGAACATCGCCATATATATGCACCAATAGTGACGACCATGAAAGGTCCATCAAAAAAAAATCATTGTTGTTCATATGAAATGGTGACGGTCACTATCCGTCATTATAATCAATATTCATGACGAACCTTGAATGTCACCACAACACATACTTTCGACGATGCCACCTTTGGTAACGTTCAATTTTTTGGTGACGGAGGCTATTGTTTGTCACCATTTCTCATATGAAATGGTGACAGTCAATATCTGTCATTATAAATCATTATTGGTGATGGACTTTGAATGTTACCACAATGCCTATACTTTTGGCGACGCCACCTTTGGTGACATTCAATTTTTGGTGACGAAGGCTTTTTTGACCCTCACCAATGTCCTTTTTTCATGTAGTGCATCCATGAAACCTCGAGCAGGCATCCCCTGGGTCAAGCATTCCACTCGACCTCGAAATTCCTCAAGAGCAGTCTCCTGAGCTATCAGTTCTGCAATACATGCCTCTGTTGTGTCAGCACGAGCTCGCTCGGCCACAAACTCTCCATCCGCCGAGCTTCTAACCTCCCCAGAAGGGCCAGCATCACTAGTAGGACAGCCAGCACCACTTGCATCACCTCCTCCCTGACCACCCTGAGGTCGTCGCAGAGGATCATGGCCCACCAGTCGGGCCACGGGGCGACCCACCTTGCCAACATCTATACGAGTAACCAAAATGATGTCAGTGTCACTAGAAAAACACATAAGTACATACATAAACAAATGCAAAAAATATATAACACATACCTATAGGTCCCCAAACATAACAAAAAGGGAGACCCATGTCTGGGTCACCCTGGAAGTCCATTCCCACATACGGGTATGGTAAGAACATCTTTGTTTTGGCTTCAAACCAGGCCTCTGTCATGGCATTCCAATAACGCCCCACCATACCACCACTGCCTCGCTGCATCACCAGAGCCCACCTCCTCATACGTGGCTCCCATAGCCCCCTAATAGGCACCGCCACTACCGGCCTCAGCAGCACCTCCCTCTCATACATGATGTTGCACAAGATGTTAGCGTACGCAAATGACTTAGATCCACGTTGGACCTTGTTAAATTGCGACACCATCCCGTCAAAATGAAAGCGGCCAAAGTCGAAAAAAATACTCGGGCCTCAACCAGCACAAAAATCCAACCTGAGGGCCAGACGCCCGATGCGGAGCGACCGACCCCACCAATCGTACGATCACCGCCAGAGCACATCGCTTTGCCACATCTGTAACTGATGTAATGTTGATGCAGCCCTCCATAAGAGGCGCCCCACCACAGTGACGTCTGCTAAACCTCTCCAGTTCCACTCACCCAGTAGAGAGTGGATATATCAGGGCCTCCCCCTGAGGCAACAACCCGGTCACAAAATATATATCTGTCTTAGGACAGATGATTAGGTTCATACCCCGCAACATGAACATATTGTGCCTCCTACACAAGTGTTGAATAATGTATCATAGTAATCGGTCCTGTGATTGAGGAAACTCATTCTCAGCAAACTTTAGAAGGCCCCATAATGCCAACTAACGGCGAGCCCCAGCATCAGCAGCTAAAGCAGTTCGAATCTCAGGCCAGTCCAACTCCCTCCACAATAACCTATTATCAACACAAGAACCCATCAGTACAGAGAAAAAACCAAAAATAGGCAAAAGACACATATTTTTTGTCACCTAGGCCTTTGCGCGCTTGTCCCTCTGACAGGTGCATGCTAAGTGCATCTTTATTTTACACAGGCACGCCTAAGGCGCGCTAAAATTGGAGAATAGTGCACTCTCGTGCACCTTTCTTCCACAATCGCACGCAAAGAAGGTGCACTTTTGCCTAGATCACCCACGCAATCTAGGGCAAAAGTCACCCGGAATCCGTACAAACCTAGTCTGTACAGACCCCGGCACCATCAAACTAAAAAAATTAAAATGCAGGACATCATGGAGGTTACCTCGGCATAGTATCGCTAGTCCCTAGTGCTCTAGATGACCGCAACGGCAAGAAATGCTTCGTAGAGTCCTATGACCTCTCAAAACTCAGCAAGTACAAATGAATTGAATCAGGGCCATATTCACCTATTTATCACCCTTTTCAAAAAATTCAGAGGGCTATAATGAGAGATCACAAGGTCCATTCTCCGAACCGTAAGTTGCACCATAATCAGCACCCCATGATGAACAGAAGCGATGCCACACATTTTCTCTCCAGAAAAAATAATTTTTCAATGCCCATAGGTATGCCCTCTCTCATATTCTTTTTAAAGATCATGTCTTTCAATAATATTTGATTAAAAAGAAGATGCTTTCACTTGAGGTAGTTGTTTTTGCAGGAAAATCCCGCAAACCGTCCACAATGTTATCTCCTGAAAGTTCCAGAGCAGGTATCATTCTACCCCCAGCATGATAGAGTCTCAGAGAGCTTTGCATATCCTGAAATCATTTATCCATCAGAAATAAACCATAGGGTCCTCATATCTGACCATATTTAGCATCACCTCACCCTGCACGTGATAAACATCTGCGTTGGTCGGTAGAGCCTCCCTCCATGGCGCTTGTCACCCACAGTAGACCATATATCACAAACATAAGTGACACCATGGCCATACCACTTCAGTCCAAGAAGCACCCCATGGCCATCCATTCATCATGCATAAGGTCAATTTTACCATACAAACTGAAACCCCCTTCTCGGATGACCAGGTTGTACAAAGAAGATCAAGAGCGCACCACCACACCTCGCATTTGGCCCACCATACCTCCACCAGCATAATCCCATCTGTGATAATTTTTCATCCACTTCATCAACCCCACACATGAGACCAACCAACGGGACCTCCACCCCCAGCAAAACACCTTCCTCACAACATCAATGAGTGAACACTTTTATGTTTTGGGGTGCCTGTCATTATGTTTTGTACAAACAAAACTCTATTATTTTATTATTTTGGTAAGTGTAAAAAGACCGCAAATGGTTCACTTCATCCCCTCACCCTCGCATTTCATATTTTCTCCCAAGGAAACAGTCCCTAAACACCCTTGGTTAGAATATTTCACCCCCATTCATGCACCATCATGACATTCACAGTCGGTTTACACCCGCCCTAGAAGGCCTACCGACTCTAGGGATTTTCCCCTCTAGAAATAGCTTTGACTATCGCCAAGTTGCTTAAGTATACTCCGACCTCGAGCCAGTGAATTCCCTTCATCAATTTTCAGTCGCCACTCGCCAACATGCCTATGTTAAACCCATCACATACAAGTCCGCGACCACTCATGTCGGCAACCCATGGTTCGGTTGAGTCTTCCTTTTTGTCGCCCTTGACACCTCTTTTCCAAAAAGGAAGTGGTACCTTGGATCACCCCTCCCCATGCAAAGAGGTATCCTTTGGTGGCACTATGGGAGACATCATTGTCCACAGATGTCACCAGTCCTCCTCACATTTGACTACGGCAAAAGCTTTCATGTCAAGATGGTATCTTACCTTACAGCCATTGCACTTTGATCAGATCCATCGAAGACCCATGCCACCATAAGCGTCTTTGTCAACAATGCTTACACGGGAAGGTCCCAGCCAGCACCTATGCATACATTGCGTAGTTATATGCAATACCAAGTTTACGCATATGGGTACCACATTCTGCCTATCATAAAAGAAAAAACGCCCTTGAGGGCGTCAGCAGTCATCGTCCACAACCGCTAGCATCACTACCATAGTAGTGGCATGATAGAATATACATCTGTCAATTTTGTTTAACTAGCCATAGCTTCACGAGCATGGGACATGCCTGCCTCGTTGAAATTTTGTATATGTATTGTAAATTGTATTTGCTTGTAGGGATCCCTTCGACTTCGTCATTCTTGGAAACAATGCAGGGTGTGTTCAAACCCAAATATTCACACAAATCTCTCTCTCTCTCTCCACGAACGATACATAAAAGAAACTATAATGTATTTCGGCTATACAGTCCTTCCTAGACCTCACACATTAGGGGGCAACTGTTAACACTGGAAAATCGTACAGCAGAAGATGACATTAATTAATGTCAAGAAAAAGGATTTACAGGGCTAGAAGACATTACAGGATCTGGAAAGTATTTAAAAATCTCAAAGGTTTAAAGGAAATCAAATTTGAACTAGTCTTAAATGTTGATTGCATGTATTATCCTTCGAGAAGGGCGCCTTGTGCGCGCCGTTTGGCCTGATAAGCGTGCATTCTTGAGAGTGGTGAAATGTCACTATCCGAGACCACATAAAGAAAAGGACAAGTTACTCCTTACTTGAATCCGCCTAAGGATAGCCACCAACGCCTCCTTAGACACTATGTGAGCACACAATGGAATATTTGGAGCACACAAAGGAATCATACCTCTCCCTTGGGTCACCATCCATAATTTACCAAGGGAGGGAAGGAGGATTTGAGATCTCCTATATAAAGCCACCATGAGATGAAGAATTGGTGATCACATTGTTATGCTGGCCATAATTTCCCAAGCAATACCAGCAGTGTGTGACCCGGAGCTGAAAACAGAGAGGACTCACTTGTTGGCCATCCAACAAGCTCAATCCACACAGTGGAGAGAGAGGGAGACTACACTGAGGCGAGGCTTGGAATGAACAACATCCTTGCATCGAGACCTAGAACCATTGTCTAGGGGCCCTTTGGCAAGAGGGCTAAGTATTCTTCCCCTTTCTACTAGCACCCAATAAGAGTGGCCTAGAGCCACCGTTTGCATTATTGTGTCGTTTGACTCATTAGAGCTTATATTTATTTATGTTTAGTTTTAGTTTATTTTTTAGATTACATTTGCATGCTTCTCTTTTATATGTAGTATGCTCATTAACTCCACTTCTTTCTACATGTTACCAATAGTTTAAAGGGGAAAACCACACCCCTTAAAATCATTTTGTACATACGTGCACCAAACACACCACAACAAGATTGGAGACTCCACTAACGTTTTATTACCAAGTTTATGTGGTTGTGCCTTCTTTTGCAGGAGAACTTTGTCTATGCTATGGAGTGGAGCTGATAGTCCTATGATCTCTCTTGCAGACCCTAGATTCACCGTGAGAGACAGACTGAAGAAGAGCAGCTCCTATTTTTTTTCATTGTAGGAATTTGCGCACATTTCTTCCTCACATACATGCAAGGTGCGCATCCAATGCTGACCCGCGCGCAGGAAGCACACATGTCTCAGCCTTTTGTGCGCAATGTATAGAATGAGAAATTTCTCACTAAATTCTATCTTTTTCTGCTTGTAAGGTGCTTGGCAGCCCCTAATGCATCTTCCAGCACTGGTTGGGGTACCCCGAAGCTTGTTAAAACTCACTTTTAGCTGCTTTATGTAGGTTTAGTGTCAGTTTTACTTCAAGTTGATTTTTTCAAAATCTTCACATAGCTTAAGTAGGGGGAAAAGTAACTTGCATTCCAAAAAATTTATGTTTTGAAAATTTTGGAACTCACACCTAGATAACTAGTCCAAGAAATTGGCCCAAGGCCACGCATGCATAGCTAGTTTTCTTTGTTTTAGTGTAAAATTTTTTAGTTTAGTTCAATTTTTTGCACTAGGAATTGCGGGACTAGGATTGAATTATTTATAGAAGAGCAAGTAATCTCTGCTACCTTTGCACCCTCCGATGACCCTGGGTAAGCATATGAACGCTCTGTATTCACAATTCGCTATCTCCCTATAGTTAGTCACATAGATTAGCTATGAAAATTTGAAAGCGGCCCATTATCCGCACATGTTTTCCATTTGAGCCAGGAATAATCAACATAGTTTAAATAGGGGATTTTGTAAAGGATCAGTGATATCCACATGTTCAAACTATGTGCTTGTCCACTTTATGCTCACACACACTCACCCACTAAGCAACACCTAAAACTAACTTAACCAAACTCACTAAATTCTCCCCACAGGGGCCACAAAATAATTTACAGCTTAAGTTAGGATCAAGGGGGTAGGCATCCAATAAGCCACCTTGATCATACTTCATATTGAAACCGAGAATTTTTTTATTTAGGTAGCTTCAAATCCACCTATCATCCCACGGCAAAGAAAACCCAAGCGCAGCAGAGACCCGTTTCAGAGGGGGTTAGGCTTAGGCGTAGTGCGTGTAGTATCAGTTGGGGCTACCTGACCCAGTAGATACTCGGTACTATTAGCTGACTACCAAGAAGCCCAAGACTCTAACGCTCATGTGGGATGGTGGTTCTTAGTGGCCAAAAATTAGGGAAATCTTTACCCTATAGGTGACAGTGGAGGCAAGCACCAGACACTCTACCCTTACCTTGGTGGATTCTCTTCCGCTGACTGGGGGCGTCGCCAACTCTTACGGGACATTGTGCCAACACTCGCAAGAAATATTCTCAAGGCCAAGTTAATTTTGAGTGTGTGTGGACACATAGGTCTTCTATTATTTTGAGTATCATACGCAAACGAACAAAAACCACTTTTTTGATTGCTTGATCACATAGATTAATTTAAAGGGAAATCTATTTTATTTTTTGCTTTGTTTTATGTATGTGACAAGAAGTTTGCTTTGATCATTGACTCTATCCTCTCAAAGTTTTCCAAAATCTGGGCGACACCTGACAGGTCCCGACAGAACCTCATCGATCCAGGCATCTTTTGGACCTCCCCCCATAACCGGGAGGGTTTCCAGGTCTTTCGCCATTCACACGTCAAAGACGGAACACTGCCACCGTCATTGGTTCTTCCTTTATTGGGGAAGTCGTAGTTGGGAGCCCTAGTCGATCTCCCAACACCACACCACATACCACTCCTCCCACAACCCCCAGGGGGTAGAGGAGTGCATCCCATATGAGAAGTCAGCTGAATACACAACAGGGTATGTCGCAGACTAACCCTCGTTTAAACCAGAACGTTGTGTCTTCACATATTGCAATGGCGTCAACCTCACAGTCACATTTCTTAGCTTCGTTGAATCTACCTGATTTAACCAAGCTAACGAAGGACCCCATCCCGCACAATCCTACATGGCTTCTCATGCCCATGAAGCTCCCTTCAAATATACCAAAGTTCGAAGGTAAGCAAGCAGAAGACCCAGGTAATCATGTCATGACCTTTCACCTGTGTTCCTCATCGAATAGTATCATTAACAACACTATTCGATTGAGATTATTTCAACGCACTCTCACTGGAGTGGTCGTGAAATGGTACGTGGAGCAACCCTCAGCTTAACATGGAACCTTTAGCTCCCTTACTACTACATTCCTAACATATTTTCAGTTACCCATTCACCATGATTCTGAAATGGAATTACTGACTCATTTTAGACAAACCCCCGTCATCCATATCTCAAACCATCTCCATTAATGGAGGCGGAGTCACAGTTTATGCAAAGCTAAACTTGACGACGGGGTTCTCTTATACTTGTTCTTGAAAACTCTTACGGCAGATATTTCAAAGGATGTGGCGTATCAGAATCCCAAATCCGAAAGGGATGCAATCAGCAAAGCCCAAAATCTTAAGCTGATTTATACGCAGTCAGGATACAATTATAACATCCTACCTAATGCCCTGCACCTGAAAACTTATCAAGAAGTGTCAGGTGCATTGAACTCTATAGATGGGCTAATTGGGTCAAACACCCAGGGTTACCTAGGCAGCAGCAGTCAAAACTGCAGTTACACATATAATTCTACACAAAATGTGCCTCAACTTGGTTTTCAAAGTCATCATATGCTACAGCAAAATTTGACTAATAGGGTGCAAGTTTATCACCAAGGAGGACCTTATCCTCTGGCTCAGGGGAATCAGTACGCAGAAAGAAAAATTGATGGAAGAACTCCCCTCCAATAGTCAGGTGCAAACCCGGGACCTTATTTTGCTCAGTCCCCCGCACAAGACCCACCTATGCAAAATAATGCATAGGTGAACTTTGTGCAGCCGTCCCAAAATAAACCACACCAATATAACTAGGAGAACTACTCTCCTAACGTGGTAAATAAAAAATCCAAAAACAAGCCAAAAGGGAACCCTAGTTAGGGGGGCAACAACCAGCAGCGCCCACCGTGATCCTAGGCTGAAGGTAACTCTAACCAGAATCGAAATCAGAAGCTAAGCAATGCCCAATGGTAGAGAAAAAGGCCACCTCTTCGAACAAACCATTCATGTTCGATACGTGGTGAGTACGGGCACTATACTCACCACTGTCCTAATCTCCCCAAGCTAAAAAAATATAGAAAGTAACTGATAACAAGGAGTATCTTCCCAGCAACCAGCCGTGATGCAAGAACCTTTCCCCAACCAAGGGACGGTAAGCACTCACCAGCAAAATACAGACGATTCCGGGAAAAGCAACCATGAAATCTACATGACTGGAGAAGAGATGTTTTTCCAAACACAGAATCGCAACTACGACACCCCACTAGACACCAATACGTCAGGGGAAAGTAACAGTGCACCAACTGCACCTTTGACCATTTCAAATATTCCTATAGAACCATTTCCAAAGATGGAAAAGGGACCTACTAGGTGAACAGAAAACTACTCCAAAACGGCCCATAATTATAGCATCATGGATGATTTAGCACAATCTCCCGCTGCCATGTGTGGTTTGGAAGTCTTGCAATCATGCCCAAAGCAACGGAAAGCCCTACATTCTGCGTTAGGTGCTATCAACCCTAACTATACACGCCTGATGGCTTTTGACTTAGACAAAGCCACTCTGCAGCTTCCTTCCATGGTCACCTTCTAGATACCAGTTTTGGTGCAGAATATCACCATCCACCAATGTGTCATAGACGAGGGTACATTCAAATGCATCATGTCAAAAAAAAATTGGCAGAAGTTAGCTTCTCCCAAACTAAAACCCTCAGTCATCACGCTTCAAGCATACGATAGTCGTCCCTCAACCCCTGTCGACCTCTACCAAAATGTCCCTGTCTGTTTAGCCAGAAAGATGATCCACATAAACATTGAAGTCTTGGACGCTCACTTGGATTACAATATACTCCTCGGATAGAGTTTTATGTATGCCATGTCTGCCATAGCCTCCTCTATCTTCCGCATTATGATGTTCCCCCATAAGGACCGTATCATTACTGTCGACCAGTTGACACACAGCAAGAAGAATCCCCTAAAAAACACAGATTTAATTCTACCCTATGTAGATACAGCCACGGAAGGTCTTTCACGATACCAAGAATATGGCCCTGGCTAATTCAAGCCGTTGTCTTTTCTAGGGTCATTCCTAGGAGATCCTCCCATTATCCCCGAGGCATCACCCGATGTCACAGGAGCTCCGGTATGCATGATGTCCACATCAAGCGTTTAGGCTAGTCAAAACACAGACTCAAGCAGTAATGACACCAAGGCATCAGCCACGGCAACCTCTCTATCCTACGTCGCCTCAGAAACCCCTTTCCTCTACCCCCCAGCTGGCTTCGTCTCCCAGCAAGTTTTGGAAACACTGGTATTACCCAACATATCGTTGGCATTCCCAGTTTGGTACCTCATTCCCCCTTCTACAACAGGAGCTAACCATTTTATTACCATAGGGTTGAAGCCCCTCAGTTCTGAGGAACCCTCACCTGTCCAAGAAACAGTTGAGACCACCCCTACAAAGGAAATTCCCATTGCAAAACTGGTGATCACTACTAGGAAAACCGAGAATAGGGAAAATAAGATGGCAACCCCCTCCATTCAATGGGAATCACCAATCTGCAACATATGTGACGTAATAGTTCATCCTACCCATATATGTCCGAAGCTAGACGAATTAAAACCACTCCTTGGCTCTGAAACAGATTTCTCGACGCCACATTCCCATAAAAAGGAACCTACCACCAAAGGTAAAGGAAAATCGTTTTGTACCAATCCTGCATGCACTCTCTGCAGCAACTATGGGCACTATACCCACCATTGTCCAGAGATACCACGATATAGGGACGCCTTACATGCGATCGAACGATCCTATTAGGAGGATCCCTCCATCTAGTCTATTGGTGATGAACCTCGTACCATCCTATACTTACAGGAGGAACAAAGGGTTATAGAACACCCCCAATTATGCCCATCATACGTTGTACATTATGCGATGAACGTGGTCACTTCCTCAAAGAGTTCCCGGCTTTGGAGCTCATCCACATATGGTCTCCAATCGAAATGGTTTATTACGTTGGACTGTGGGCAGCACAATTCACATGTTCATTATGCGCAGACAATCACCTTTTGGAGAATTGTCACTACATACCTCGATTCTAGCTAGCCCTTACTAGCCTTCGCTCAGCTATAGTCCTCCTTTCCCAAGAATATTACATGGATGTCGAGTTCACAGGCAACTCCATGACCCAAGTAGATGAGATGAGTGCATCCATCATGTTATTGACGGCTGAAGAACGGCCCACTAGGAAACCCCTAGTTACCCCCAACCGCTCTTCACAAGGATGACCAACACGTACGTTATACAAAACGACAGATTGTGCAGTTGTCCATTGCCCTAATTTAGCATCTTTCTGGTGCTGGTTCCCCATCAGACCTCAAACAGAACTCAACGAAACCTTCATATCAAAGCCATTTTTCCTTATATGTCAGGGAAATGGACAGGACAAACTCTGGGAATGGCATAAAAAATACATTTTCGGGTCAATGTCCCCACCCCCGCATTGGTGTATCAAGCAAGATAAGACAACACACCAACAAAGTGTAACCTCAGCCAAGCCTCGGATAACATGTGTCCTATGTGATCTAAATGATCACTGAGTAAACTAGTGCGGAGAACTGAAGCCTCTTGCAAATGGTTTTCGAATAGTCTCTTCTCTTCCTCTGAAACTCCTCTCAAACCAAGAGAAGATCACGCGTACTTATTGCCAAATTTGTTCACACTTTCGCCATAAATTTAAGTGTGTACATCTCCCCAAGCTAAGAGCGGCACGAGCTGCATTGAGCCTACACTCCACCAAAGAGGTAGACACATCCAAGCCCACAATACGGAAATGGAAGCAGAAGACAACATCTTCTACGCTAGACCCTTTCCGAGCATCCACATCAGGAACGACGAGTAGCATAGAATCTCACACTATCTACTCCGTTAGCTCAATGATGTCGTGCACCATCTGCACTAGCAAAGATCACACACCAGAGTCATGCTCGCTAATGGAACCATTCAGGCACCTCTGTGGCAGGCACGATTTCCACCTACCGGAAATCGACCATCCGAGTGGGAAACCCAACCTTGCGCTCATACAGAGTCCCATTACAGAGATTCTTCCCCCGCCAAATGTTGATGAAAAAATCCACCATATATGATTTGTATCAGCACATATTGGCAATAGGATTATTGTTACCTCCCCATCCCAGGATTTCCATCTAATTATTGTCGTAAAAGATCAAGGTACCTTGAGTTTTTGCATAGATTTCTGCAAGATCCAAAATTTGCATGCCGCCATCGAACTCCTCCAAGACACCCAGCCTCTAGAGCAGTGCCTAGTACAATTAGAGCTTGTTGACGAAAATCGATGCAACACAACAAGGCTCACAAGAAAAGGGTAAAAGCATCATTTGACCGCCACATCACCCCTCATTCATTCACCGAGGGAGAATTAGTCCTCCACTATGATGTCGCAAAAGAGGTCTTAGGACTAGGAAAGTTAGAAACTTTGTGGAAAGGACCCTACATCATTAAACACTTCCTCCGACAGGGGGCATACATCTTGACGGAACCGAACGGGACTTGCCTTAATAACCTCGTCAACGGCCTTTATCTCAAGAAATTATACACATAAGGGCCTCGATGGCCCTTCCCTTAGAGTGAAAGTACACAAAAACCCAACCACCCAAGGTTTTTGACCCAAAGACTTATTTAAAAGTGCTCAACGTATCATCATTGATCACCAAAACAAACCCTATTTCAGATTTTTTTATGGAGCATCAAGATGGTCTCAAAATTTAGCCGCAACTGCCTGGGTCATTTACTGCCCTAACCGATCACTACTCTGCTCAAACGGTGTGTGTATCGGTTCAGCAAAAAAAAATCAGGCAGAATATGACGTCGTCATCGGACTTATGTGTGACGCCCTTCATCGGGGCATTCGCCATATGCATGTCTCCCTCAATTCCGAGTTAGTAGTATCACAGCTAAGCCAAACATTTGAAACAAGAGATACACATCTGTTTAGAAAATATTTGTGTGCCAGAAGATTAAGTAGACAATTTAACTATATCACATTTACACATGTACCAAGGAGTCAAAACCAAACAGTTAATTGCATAGCTAACAATATCCTAAACTGGAATGCATCTCGAATAAACCATCATACATAAAACCAAAAATATAGATATCTATCAGCATAACAAAATACATAAATCGAAACAGGTGATACATCGTGTAGAGCCGCAAAAAATATCTCTCATATATATATCAAAATATGTATATCTAAGTACAAAAAATAGTTTCGATGGCCCAATTTCCAGCCCAAAGATACAAAAGTCATCCAAAATAAGGGAAGCATCCTCATAACGGCTGTTATCCCTGTGTAAAAAACTACTCTAGGGGGGTGCCCCCTCAAGAGGGGCACCTAGACCCACTACCGCTCCCAGTACCACCATCGGAGATGTCGTCGCAACTGCGATCACCACTCGACTTAGAGTGGGACGATAGTCCCTCTCGCGGGCCATCACTGTCTCTAACCATACCTCCTCGAAGTCATCCATGAAACCTCGAGCAGGCATCCCCTTGGTCAAGCAGTCCACTTGACCCCGGAAGTCCTCAAGAGCAGACACCTGAGCTATCAGTTCTACAATATGCGTCTCTGTCTCGTCAGCACGAACTCGCTCGGCCACAACCTCTCCAGCCGTCAAGCTGCTACCCTCCCCAACAGGGCCAGCACCACCATAAGGACCTCCAGCACCACCTGCATCACCTCCTCCCTGACCAACCTAAGGTTGTCGCAGAGGATCATGGCCCACCAGTCAAGCCATGGGGCGACCCACCTCGCCAACATCTGCATGAGTAACCAAAATGATGTCAGTGTCACTAGTAAAACACATAAGTACATACATACTCAAACAAATGTAGAAAAAATATAACACATACGTACAAGTCCCCAAACATAACCGAAAGTGAGACCCATGTCTGGGTCACCCTCGAAGTCCATTCCCGCATACGGGTATGACAAGAACATCTGCAGGTTGGCTTCGAATCAGGCCTCTGTCGTGGCGTTCCAATAACACCCCACCATGCCACCACCGCCTCGCGGCATCATCATAGCCCACCTCCTCATACGTGGCTCCCGTGGCCCCCCAATAGGCACCGCCACTATCGGCCTCAACAGCACCACCCTCTCGTACATGATGTTGCACAAGATGTTGGAGTACGCAAATGACTTAGATCCATGTTGGAACTTGATCAACTGTGACACCATCCCGTCAAAGAAAAAGCGGGCAAAGTCGAAAATATTCCCAAACCTCAACTGACACAAAAATCCAACCTACAGGCCAGACGCTCGATGCTTAGCAACCGACCCCACCAGTCATATGATCACCACCAGAGCACATTGCTCTGCACATCTGTAACTGATGCAATGTTGATGCAGCCCTCCATAAGAGGCACCCCACCACAGTGATGTCTGCTAAACCTCTTCAGGTCCACTCACCTAGGAGAGAGTGGATATCTCAGGGCCTCCCCCTGAGGCAACAACCCAATTGTTAGTCATCAATAATTTTTTATCTTATCCAAATATGACTAAGTTGACAATCCCATATTTCTAGAAACAATATTGCAGAAACATTGTGAGTTCTAGAAATCTCACAGCCTTCATTATCCTAAGTCTATAAATTCACTAAATATCTTCACTTAAATCCTCCAATTTATCCTGCCATCTTAAAGGGAAACTTGTTTCAGGCTATTTCCATCATTTTTACCTACATTTCATTTCCTCATTCTACCATTCTTGCCCCTATTTTTTCAGTCCATTTCCCTATGAAAATAGCCCACTTCCCCTTCATTGATTCTTCATTCCTCCTTAAAAGGCTACCAAATCCCCTTTAGACCATTTATTCCTTTTTATTTGGTTTAATTTGGCCTTTTTAAACCTATCGGAACACCAAAAGGCCTTAAAAAACCTTTATTTTCAACCCTTGCTGCTCTTCTAAAAAGGCCCCTTTTTCCCTTTGTTTTTTCCCCATTTCTTCTAAAAACCCCTCTAAACCATTATAAACTCCTTATATGGTTTAAAAACACTCTTTACCCTTATCGGAAGCCTTTAAAAAAGCCAAAAAACCTTTGTTTTAGCCTGTTTCCGCCCTTTTATAAAATTGGGCCTTAATAAAGCCCTTTTTCAGGCTTAAAGCACTCTGCTCCTTTTCTCCGTATAACCTGAGAGCCCGACCATCTGCTAAGCCCTTGGCCCCTTTTCCCTTCAAAACCCCGGTCCTATCTACCACCCACCGGACCGCATCTCTGCTCTTACCTTAGCCCCTGGTCTTTTCCATTCTTCATAAAACCTCTCCCATGCCTCGTTTATCCTCCTTTCGTCATTTTCGCTCCTCCACACTATGTTTCTCCCAGCAAGATCTTAGCCATTGATCGCCACCAATCCGACAGCGATCATGTTTTCCCCTTCCCCATCCTTATTTTCCCGAACTCCCTTGATCATTACCCCCCGCAGTAAGATCTGGCCGTTGATCGTTTTCATCTGACGGTCATCGCTCCTCCCCTTACCATCAACCCCGCCTATGAACATTCTGCTACCCGAAGAAATAGTCCACTTCATCTCTGGACCCGCCTCCCACTACTCTACCACGCACCCATTCACCATCTGCCAGCTATCCTCCACCATTTCCCTTTACCATGCATCTCCCCGCCATCGCACTGATCCTAGACCGTCGATCTGGCTCCCCCAGATCTGACGGTCCTCGCACGTTTCGTGTGTGATTTTCCGTAACAGGTTAGCGACCCAAATCAATGCGAAATTGGTGGTTTCATGAGGGACGCATGGCAAAAAGTTTATGGTACTATGTTCGATTTGCGGAAAACCGCTTACCACCCTTTGCTTGCGCGAAAACTATTTGTGGTTTTCCGAAACCACTTTCACCCATTTTCGCACCAAAGCCATTTTTAAACCATGTTTTCACGGTTCTCACTATGGAACCCCTCCCCTGCACTCTCCCTCTCCTCTGTACATTGCTCTTTCACCTCCCAAACTCTGAAACACAGTTAACCACAAAAATGCAGGGTCTATTTAATAATTTATTTGTGTTGCAGGTTTTTTTAATGGCGGCTAAGGTGTTAAAAGGTCCTCCACAGCCAAGGAAACAGTGGAAAAACCCAGATGACGATCCTCAGGGTGAAATAATGAAGGAATGAGAATTTTTAGGGTTTATTATTGAATTTTGGTCAGTGATTCATAATCACTAGCTGTTATACTAAACCCTCCAGCGCAGCAGACCTGTACATCAAGTCGAACAAAGCAATGAAGATCAGAAGAGATCAAAGGTTAAATATAAAGGAACATAAGTTTAAAGGAAGTCTGAGAAGTGTTAAAAAGGCAACATAATGAATTATGAAGACTGAAAGTATAATTAGGCCAAAAACACAGTTTAAAGGGATAAAACTGAAAAGATTAGCTCTTTAAAAATCAATGATTAAAGGCTAAAGGTCGAAAGATAAAGGATCCAGGATAAAAGCAGTTGTTTAATAGAAAAAAAGGAAGACAGTGAAGAAAATTAATTAAAAGACAGATCAAGACTAAAGGCCTAAAAACATAGTTTATTGGTTAAGATCAAGGAAAATTAGTCCAAAGGAAGTGTCGAATAAACCAACAACGGCAGTTATTCATCCAAAATATCAAACTGCCACCTATGGCCTACTTTCTGTCCCAAAGGGAAAATTGCAATTATTACACAGTCAGAAGATATTTTAAGCTGTCAAAACAGTTATTGTAAAGATAAAGATAGGCCTCAAAGTCAAACTTTTCACCTATATTTCCTTAAGAAGTTAAGACAAAGTTATTAAACAGAGAAGTAGTTGCACACATGTTCCTACCGTATGCCTTGCATGGTTTTCAAGCTCAAGGATGCATTTACTCTGTAATTAATAACACTTGGACCCTAGATCAGTTCCACCTCCTCATTTACAGCATAAATACTACATTTGAACTCATTATGTGGTGGGTATTTGATGACTCTTTGAAATAATACATAGTTCTGCTGAAGTTGAAAGAAAATTGATGTTTTGGAACCTGTAGATGTTTTTGACCTGTTTGTTGATGGATAAAGCTCTGTCATTTAATCCCTGAGCTTGGTTATTGGTGAAGTATTCTAATATGTTAATGTTTTTCCTGTTTTCCATTCTGTTTCATCATTTCTTATTACAATAGAGTAAAAAGTTTAGACTAAGAAATGTCTTTTGAAAGAACCTTAGTTCTGTTTAATCTTCATTGTCTTAATGTTTTCTTCTGCTGAGGCATTCTAGACAATTCTTAATTTCTCTCTTGAACCCTTATGCTTGTTTATTTCAGAAATAGTTCAAACAGTTGGTCTCAAGAATGATTTATGGTTTTCCCTGGTTACTTGCTGCCACTTGAAAAATGTTTCTAAAGTCTCCCTTTAAAGTACCATTGTTTACAGTCTGCCAAATAGGTCTGTTTTGATCATACCCTTTGTTCTTGCTGAGATAATTGTTTTAAAGGTCTTTATAGATGTAATCAAATATGTCTAGGAGTTCCCTCTTCTATGAATGCAGTTATTTGTGAATATTGAAAGTTTTCTTATCCTTGAAAGTGAAATCTTTGGATGAAATAGAGTGTTCCTCGACTCCTAGATTTCATTTAAAAAGTTTGTCTTGAAATTTTTATTTGTTGAAGTTTGATTTGTAGAATTCATGGTTAGCCCTATCTATGGAATACCTCTTCATGTTCAAATGATGCTTTAAGTCCATTTGTTTATAAGTACATATAATTAAGGATTCTTAATTTCCCTTAGTTCTACTTTTCATTCTAAACCTTTGATGCCCATTTCATTCCACCTAGAAGACTTTGTAGATCCACTGGCCAAGTTAGATTTTCCCTTTCATACCTCTAATCTATTGACTAACTTGTCATAACTTCTATTTGACTCCATTGCCCAATGACTTAGAGATTTCCATTTTCTATCTATACTGCCTAGATCATATGTCTCACCAAAAAATCAAACAAACTCATGCTTAATAACTAGCCTAAAATCAACCTTTTACAAGCAAACAAGTCATATCTTTGCAAACAATTGAGAGATCTCTCTCTAAGACTAGGAAGGCTAGGTCCTAGAGCTCTAAATCTTGGTTTATATGTTACCTTGTCATTTGGTTTGCCAATCAGCCAAATCACAGGACCCCAACATCTTGGCGATCACGGTGGGACATTTTTGAGTAAAAGTCCCTAAACAAGACACTCAGTATTCATTCAAGTGAACTATAGCTTCTTCAAGCACTACCATCATAATGGTAATCATGATAGGATATGTCTGAATTAGTGGAAATCTAAGTAACCCTTAGGATTCTAAGAGACCCTTATCAAACCTTGAATAAATTATTTGATAAGCCATAGAGTAGACTCTGTTTGTTTCATCACCTTAGCTAAGTGTTGAATCAGGTATAGGCCACTCTCACAACCATAGAACCATATAAAATTTCAAAAAAACTCAAAACATTTCAGATTGGTCTTTAAATAAATCATTGGTGGTGGACCATAAAACATTTTACCTTCAGAAAAGCTAAAAAATTCCACCTGGAAACTTCGCTAGCCCCAGTAGCCATATTACTCCTCTAGACCTCCAGATTTTCTTAGGACTTTGTTAACCAGCCTTGAGAAAGCTTTAGAAACCTAGTTTCCCTATTATATAAATCACTGTGAGAGGAAAAAATTTGAAAAACAGTCCTAAAAAACCTCAACCTCTCTAAATTTTGGAGACTAAAATATGGCTTCACATAGGGTCAATACTAGATCCCATATAGATCCTAACCCTCCTACCAGAGTTGACAATCCAGAGAGGATTTTGTGGAAAAATTCTAGATCTGGAAAACCAACTACTGATAGGACTATCCCAAGAACAAGATCTGTCCCTGAAAATCTTACAGTCTTAAAAGATCCTCACTTTGACTTACCTCACACAAAGAACCTATTCAAAAATAAATCTCAAAGTTATTTAAACCAAGCTAACTTTGAAACCACAGATTTGCAACAAAGCTTTAGCAGAGAAGCTTCACCTTCTACTCCACCTGACTCTCAGCTTCTCCATCAATTCAGCTCCTTCCATAACAGATTTGATCTTCATCAGTTTGTTGGCCCAAGTGTTTCTTCCAATCCTATCCACACATCCATTGTTCAAAACACCCCATTCCTGCCCACTTTCCCTCTTGTTAATCCACCTCTTGTAAATCCCCCATTATTTCCTATCATGGCAGCATGGTATGCTCCACTAGTGTTACCACAACCTCTGGTTCTTTTACCCAACGATTACCAATCCAAAATTCCCCATTTCACTGGAAATGAACCTACTACTGCCCAATAGCATGTAGATAAAATGAATGATGCTTTTGATTATATGGAAATAGAAGAAGATACCATCAAGATGAGAATTTTTTCTCAAAGTTTAGGAGGAGAAGCCAAAAAATGGTTTAAAGACTTAACTCCTCATAGCATAAATGATCTCACTTCTTTATATCAAACATTCATAAAAAAATGGGAAATTAGGAAGAACCCTCTCCAAATCCTTTCAGAATATACCAACCTCAAAAGAAACATTGGGGAAATTGTCCAAGATTATTGCACTAGATTCAATAGTGTTTATAATGCACTTCCCCCAAACATGAAACCTCCACTAGGCCTAGCCTTAGCTAAATTCCAAGAGAGTTTTGATCCTGAAATGGCTTGCCAACTAAGAGAAATAGACCCCTCAACTTTAGAAGATATGAAGAGGGGAGCCTTAAGTGTAGAAGCAAATCTGATTGAGAAAAGAGCTAGGTTAAAAGCAGAGAAAAGAGTTACATACAGGGATGATACAATGGCATCAACCTCATCATCAGATACTAAAATTGATAACTTAGTGAAGGTAATGGAAATAATTCTTGAAAAGATAAATCTAAATGATAGAGTGCCTCCTAGAGAGAATAAAAACAACCCCCAAAATAGAAATAGAAACCCAAATTTCAGAAGAAACCCTAATCAAGATAGGAAAAGAGATAATGTCCAACAGATCAGACCTCCCTTTCAACAAAACTATATTGATGAAGAAGAACAAAGGGAACTTGAAAGGTTGGAAGAAATCATGTAAACCTGATAAGATCTGACAGTGAGACAAATGTTTTTCTCACTGAAGAAGAAAAAGGATTCTTCTCCTCAGAACAAACTGAAAACAACCATGAATATTCTGAAGATTACAGATTGGGGTTTGAAAATGCAATCATGGAGGCACACAAACAATATAATCTTAGAATTAAAGGGAGCCCAGAGATTTCCAATGACAAAAACACTAGTACTGTTGTTAGGAAAACTTCAGAAAATCAGCCTAAGAAGACAGCCAGTAACACCAACACTATCGCCAAGAAAAATGATCTAGACAAAGACAAAAATAGTCATCAAAGTGTTGAACAAAGCTGCCCTAGTACTTCAGCTAGAGGCCCTAACAAATCTGTCCCAAATAACATTCCAAATAAATTTCAGCAAATCAGGATTGCTGAAAGAGTTGTAAATGACAAAACAGATGTAAATATGTCAAGAACAATAGTTCCTTTCAGCCTTTAAGGGGAAATTTCCAAGATCAAAATCACCATACCCTTAGCTGAACTAGTAACTCAAGATGTATCTAAAAATCAAGTTCTGAAAGCTTTGAATATAGTTATTGACACTGATACTTTAAACTTGACAGAAGATAAACCAGAATTATTATTTGGTCTTGAAGTTGAAGGAAAATACCAAGAAGGGGCTGCCCCTCCCTTCTATGTTAGCCTGAATATACATAACAAAATCTCACACAATGCCATGCTAAACTCAGGTGCTTCTCACAATCTTATGCCCAAAGTAGTAATGGAAAGCCTAGGCTTAGAAATTACTAAACCATATAAGGACCTATATTCCTTTGATTCAAGCAGGGTCAAATGCTTAGGCCTAATCAAATATTTGTGTGTCAACTTGGCACAAATTCTTGCTAAGAGTATAGTAATGGATATAGTAGTAGCTGACATTCCCCCAAATTATGGCATGCTTTTATCAAGATCATGGGGAGCCAAACTTCAGGGGGAGCCTTCAAATGAACATGTCTTATGCCACCATCACAATATTTAACCAAACTAGAATATTATATAGGGAATCCCACATGAAATACATGGTGAGAAATATAAATAGGCCAAACAATTATCCTATCTACTCCATCCATTCAAATTTGGATTCATTTATCTTATATAATGAAGATGAAATCAATCAACAAGAAAAAGAAAACAAGAAAGAATTCAGTCCACTAGAATAGTCAAATCTGCCATCAACTCAAGAAAATAACAATTCAGACTTTAGCAGCCTTGAACAGTAGAAAGAAAATTAAAATGAGATTGAAATACCTTAGAAAATAAACTTTGATGGCTCTTGTAGCAAATTAAGTTCAGGGGTTGGTGTATGGATACAGAACACAAACAAAGGATTTTCCTATAAACTGGATTTTCCATGCACAAATAACATTGCTAAATATGAAGCCCTCCTTATTGGCCTACACTTACTCAAAGATTTAGGAGCTAAGAAAATATCAGTCCAAGGGGATTCTGAGTTAATCATTAGACAGATTAAAGGGGAGTATTCAACCAAGAACCCAAAACTCAGAGGATATAGAAATGATGCCCTTGA
Source organism: Pinus albicaulis (assembly GCA_034641835.2). Lineage (NCBI taxonomy): Eukaryota > Viridiplantae > Streptophyta > Pinopsida > Pinales > Pinaceae > Pinus > Pinus albicaulis. Next base: position 4,135 of record JAXQQM020087655.1, on the reverse strand, counting down.
TCTCCTAGAAACCTTTGAAAAATATGAACTCATTTTCATCCCAAGAGCTCAAAATCATCTAGCAAATGAACTTGCCTTTGCTGCTAGTAATTTCCAAATACCACAGACAAATGAACAATTCAATATAAAGGTAAAAATCAGGCCTGCAATGACAATGAATATTATTGGCAAGTGTTTGAAGGAGACAAACACATAGATGATTTTCTGCAATCAAAGAATGACTTTGCCATACCAACAACTACTTCAAGCTGTGAGGAAAACTATTTAAATGAAGAACAAAACTCTGAAACAGAGTTTTCCTTTTCTGCTGATATAAACCATTTTGAACATCCTTTTAAAGCATAAATAGTTGATAATACAAACCAAAAGGACCTGGAAGTTTTACAATGTAAAAATGATACAATTCCAAGAGGTCTTACACCATTAGAACAGCTTTTTGATTTCAATGATGTAGCCAAAGAACCAAGAATGGAGCCTATATAAACAAACATATAAGAACATAACATAGGCAGCCTAGCAGAACCCAAAATGATAAAGCTATCCAGCACTCTCCCAGCTCATATTAAATGTATAAATTTGAATAACTGAGATATTATTCACCAAGATTCTCCTGATCACACACTATTTTAGCTTCATGCATAATACAAAATCTCTTCTACCATTTATCATTAATTGCGGAAATAAAATCAATTGCATGCACACATTAAAACCACAAACAATCACACATATGAAAACAATATTTAATGGGAAAGCTTAAAGCTGAAAACCCCAACTATCTGTATATTATATGTCATGGAGATCATGTAACAATCATAGTACAAAATCTCCTCAAAATCTCTCATGCACACCCTCAATTGCTACACACTATCAAGCTAGATCTAGCAAAACACATGCTCCAATCTTTTGCCACTTGATAGCCAGCCTCTATTGTGTTATCAATGCTATGGGATGGCTTCATTAAATAGATAAACCACCTGGCTTGTACTGCGCAATCCTCATGGGCTTCTCCACCTATTTGTGTGTTGCAAATAGCAACTGTATAGTCACAACTGATAGTTAACCTGCTCTTTCACCTATCTCTACACTGGTCTCCACTGAAACTGTCCATGCACTGAAGTTAACTGATGCATTCTTTAGTTGATTAATGAGTTTATAATTAGTGAATTAATTAATAATTAATTCATACCACTCTCACTAATTGTATCAATCAGTTAAACTGAATACAAATAGCTCAACTATGTTTAGATTAGTTAAACTGAATACAACTCCACTAACTTCCTCAATCAACTCCACCAAACTCTGTCACATGAGTTCTAACTGAAGTATCCATGCAATAGCTCCACATAACCCTTAGGAATAGCGTAATTTCTTCTGTCAGCTCCTGTGCCACATCTGTGCACTTAACTGAAGTGCTCCAAGAGAATAAGATAATGTTTATAGTCCAAATATTATTAAGAGCTAATAATATTCGACATATCTATTTTTAGACTGGCAATCTAAAAATAGATTCTGCCCAATATGTCTAAAAATAGAAATCCATCCATTTTTCCAACTTGACCAACCATCCACAAATAGCATACTGCAACTCATAGAATATGATCCATATGTCTAAAAATAGACTTTGCGCCAAAAATAGCCTGCGGGCCCACTTAGTGAAGGCGACTTATTTCCACTAAGCTCATCATCTTGTTGCAATCTCAACATTCCCTCTCAACAAGATAAGGATTATCTGTAACCCCTATCCTGCCCCTGTGGTATTCGAATTTGCTCTTGGTGAGCGCCTTCGTCAAGATATCAGCATCCTGATCCTCCGTGGGAATGTATGAAAGTAACATGACCTTCCGCTGCACACAATCTCTGATATGATGATACCGATCCGTGAAGCCATGCCGCCTCAACTCATCCTCCTGTCTGTACCATGATCCATATCCCGATGTGCCTCTGAGATATCTCAATACATGCTTCCCCGCCTTCCAAAAGAGCTTGGTAGGCTTAACCATAGCTTGTGAAAGTTGGTTAACAGCATAGCATATGTCGAGTCATGTATTGACCAGATACATAAGCGACCCCACCAACTGTCGATAAACAGTGGCATCCACTACCTCCGCCGAAGTAGCATCCTCCTTCCTCCATCCACCAGGAAGAGGAGTATCAACAGGCTTGCAACCATGCATGTTGAACTTCTCCAGTATCTCCCGGGCATACTTACCATGAGAAACAAACAGTCCACCACTGCGCTGCCAAATTTCCAATCCCAGGAAATAATGAAGGAGGCCCAATTCCTTCATCTCAAACTCCTTTGCAAGATCAGCCTTGCATGAGTGTATCAACAGTTCATCACCTGTCAAAATCAAATCATCTACATAAAGTACAATGATCAGCAACTTACCCTCCACCATAATCTGGTATAGGTTCAGATCCGCCTCACTCTTGGAGAATCCAAGTCCGGTGAAATAACTGTCTATCCGTGTGTACCAAGCACGAGGTGCTTGTTTCAACCCATACAGCGCTATCTTGAGCCTGCACACATGCGACTCGCTGTTGAAGATCTCAAAACCTTCGAGCTACTCTATGTACACCTCCTCCTCAATGACTCCGTTGAGGAACGTAGTCTTCACATCCATCTGATGAATGTGCCACGCCATCTACGTTGAGAGAGCAAGAGTTGTCCGTATGGAAGAATACCTTGCGACATGTGCAAAGGTCTTCTCATAATCGATCCCCTCAATCTGTGAAAAGCCTCAGGTAACAAATCTTGCCTTGTACTTCTCCACACTCCCGTCAGCTACCTGTTTCACTTTGTAGATCCATCTCGAACCCACCACTGATTTCCCCTCTGGTCTCGGGACAATCTCCCATGCACTGTTTCTGACAATCGAATAATACTCTTCCACCATGGCATCTACCCATGCGAGGTCCTCCACAGCTTCCTCGAAAGAGGATGGCTCCGTCACGATACACTTGCTCATAAGAGCCATGTATCCAGTATATCGGTTAGGTGACTGTCTCTGTCTGCGGTGTGATGTAGGTGCTCCTACAACCTTCTCTACATCTTGAGCCAGTCGCTCAGCTTCTGTAGTGCGCTTCCGCCCTCTGATGGTTGGCGGTGCTTGAGTGTTCTCTTCCACTCCATGAACCTCATCTTTTGGCTGATCCACATCCTGAGACTCATCCTTAGGAACTAATAGCTCCTCAATTACATGCAAGTGTGGCTCCCTCTCAAGAAAACACTTCATGGATTTCTCCTCATGAAATTTGATATCCCGTCGCACAACAGTCTTGCAACTGTCTAGCAAATACACACAATAGTTTTGGGGCGTATCAGTGTACCCCACAAATATCCCAACCTCTGCAGTCGGCTCCATCTTCTTCCTGGCATCCTTCGTCACATGAATGTAAACTGGTGAACCAAAAGTCCTCAAATGAGAAATATCAGGATTCTTACCAGAAAACGCCTCCTCGGGTGTACTCATGCCAAGTATCCTGTGAGGACAACGGTTCTGCACATATGCTGCAGTATTGCATGCCTCCACCCACAAGTGAATGTGTAGGCCCTGATCATGCAACATCGCCCGTGCAGCACCCACGATCATTCTGTTCTTCCGCTCAGCAACCCCGTTCTGTTGTGGGTTATGAGGTGCTATGAGCTCTCCTCGAATTCCTTCTACGCTGCAAAAGTCCTTGAATTCGCTAGAGATGAATTCACCACCATTGTCGCTCCTAAGAGCCTTCACCTACTTCCCTGATTCTTTCTCAACCAGTGCCTTGAACTCATAGAAATTTGAGTATGTCTCGCTCTTCTTCTGCATGAAGAAGATCTAGCACTTATGAGAAAAATCATCAACAAATATCACATAATACATGTGCTTTGATGTTGAAGCTACTGAGAAAGTTCCACACATGTTTGTGTGAATTATCTCAAGGATCGTCGTGGCGCGACTATCCTTGACCAACCATCCACAAATAGCATCCTGCAACTCATAGAACATGATCCATATGTCTAAAAATAGACATATTCTAAAAATAGACATTGCGCCAAAAATAGCCTGCGGGCCCACTTAGTGAAGGCGACTCATTTCCACTAAGCTCGTCATCTTGTTGCAATCTCAACATTAAATAGAAATACATAGAGCGT